>JAUMTR010000025.1:18108658-18188620 GCA_032270685.1 Microctenopoma stevenorrisi | reverse complement strand
CACTAGTCCTAAACAAGGTTTCAGAGAGACTAGTTCATTAAGCCGTCTTAGACATGCTGGGATGAGTTGGACCATAAGCAGCTGAAAGAAGAGCAGGCAGGTGGTCAGACACCAGAATCCGAATGAATACTCATTTCACTCCTTCCCTCCAGCATTAACAGGCCACTGTTTGCTCATTAGCTCCCAAATTAAAGGGAATCAATAGGCCGCAGGTGTGTGTTGTGTTCGCAGCGTGTGTCTGCTGCCCTCAAGTGGCAAAGATTCGTTACTTGAGTGATATGTTGCTCAATGAGTTCACTGATTTAAATAATAATAAGGGGACTTAATAAATGCTTTATTCCTTTTCCTGGCTGAGATGACAAAAGAAATCTTTCCCAGCATATGGACTGACATGTATTATGTTTGTCAGGTACCTCTGGGAACAACCGCATGATGTATTTGTACAGTCTGACAATTGTTTTAACAGGGACAATCGTGGTCAAACAGTCCTTGTTGTCCTTTCTCCCTGAACAGCGGATGAAACAGGATGTATCAGACATTTTATATGGCTCTGCACAAAAATGGTTTATGTGCCTATTAGTGGAGGTAAATTGCAGGTTTCCACTTTCCATTATTTGTAACATATTGTACCCTAATGTTTTAAATCATAATATTCTTGCAGGCTCAGTTTCATTCTGCTCCTAATTCCCTTCTGCCTTTTGTGTAACCTTTTCATGAACTTGAACGTTTATCAGCTTTGAATTTTCTTCAGCGGCTGAATATACACCTCCCGACCCGAGGGTCTCGCCTGGTCTCTCTCTCGCCCCCCACCCTTCCACTCCACTCTATATTATCTTCACCATCAGTGAGTTTAAAAGGGGCGCACTTTGGCTTGAAGAAGGAAAACATGACGTCTTTGGCAGCTGTGACCACGCTGAGGGGGGAGCCTCCCCACAATAAAAACAACCAAATGAGTTTTGCTCACAATCCCAGATTCCACAGCACATACAGCACTCTTGGCTGGTCGGAGGAGCGGAGGGGTGAAGGAACTAGGAGCTGGATGGGAGGGGAGCAAGCTGACTCTGAAGAAACCGAAGTGACATATTGCTGGGGTACAGGGGTTGATGGGTGAAAAATGAAACACTAAATTGCTTATTAGTGGTATGAGACTGTTTAGATAGAAATAAAATCTAATGAAATTTGTGGCTTTTATTGATTTTACAAAATATATCTCGAATATCAACAGGAACACCTGCAGGATTCTCACTAACAGTACATGCTTTATAGTGACAAACGGCTTCAGTGGTCGAGAAACGTTGTTGTAAACAGTAAAACGCATAGTTGCTGTTATTATTAATATTTTATTCAGTGCTGTTTAGACGGATTGAATCACATCCATTTCCATCTCGATTCAAACGGAGGCACAAACGCCAGAGATACATACGTCAGCATCTCACAAACGGAGCAGCTTTGTGGCCTCATACTGTGCGTGTGTGTGTGTGTGTGCGAACCGACCCTGAGACTCCTGGGGTTTGAATAAATGTGGTGCAGAAAGTTAAAACGGAAGCAAACTTGACATGTGGCTGGAGTCTGCTGGTTTCTATAATCATGTTGTGAAGTAAAATGATCTTGGATGAGGATTCACCTCACAGAGTTAGAGGTCAGATACCGTTCTAACAACAGGTATGGATGACAGCATATACATGACATTCACACCCACGGGGATTTACACTTCTTAAATTTGCCCTGTGCAGCAGTTGACCAGACTCAAATTACCACATTAACCTGATGTATTTGTGTCTGTGGTATGAGCTACAACAGGACGAATTCACAGAGCTGCTAAATGGAGGAAATATTTGCCTTCCCTGGTGTGGAAGAAGACGGGACAGGGTGGGAATTCACATGGGAATCAAGCCTGTGATGATAGAAGCGTGTGAACGGATGGGAAATAAACTTGTCACCCTGCTGCGTGGAGTGGACGGTGACAGAACCTGAATCAAATATGCGAATGTGACCATGATGAGGGATAGTCAGTGGGACTCTGGAAGTCTTAAGAATGTCCTGTGCCTGCTCAGGAATGACAGCTGGGCGATGTTTTTGCTGCCCCACCCGAACTGTGAAAGACAAAACAGCGTGATGTCATTGATTCTGCTCATGCAGACCAGCTGCGTGACCTCATGGGCAGCGTTGGATTTCAGTGTCAAGTATGTGTACAAACACATTCTGCCCTCCTCCCCCACAGTTTTTAACAGACGAGTCACCCTCCTTAAACCAAATGAAGCTGTTCGCTGCTGTATTTGCACATCGTTCCCATCAAGATTAAAATCAGCGTCGCCAACTTCCTCACTAGATTTAGCAACGTTTAGACTCTTCAGTGATGAGTTGTGGTTCTTTCACGTCAAACCTTGGCAGACTTCCATCACTCTACTTGAGGCTTCTATGTCTCAGTGATCATGCTTTCATGTGTCCTCTGACGTGTGAGAAAGACTTCAGCAGGGGAGTTTAACCCTGCCAGCTGGTATTTTTTAACCTTTTTTTTATTTCAATTGTATGTCAATGTCATTAATATCATCAATACTGGTGCTAAAACACACCTGTAACTGTACAGACCTGTGTTAAGTGTTGTATATGACATGATGATGTTGCCCTTCCTTCTTCTCACTCAAGCCGTTTAATGGGTAATATTGAGGTTTGGATCATGTTGTAACAGCTGACAGAAAAGCAAACCATTTATGATGGTTGTTGCAATTACTGGCAATATTCTTTTCAGCTCATTTTTAACTGAGATTTTCAGATGGATACAACGCACAGATTCAAATAAATAAAAAAAATATATATATATTACTGAAATAGTTTTTTAATATGTTTTATGAGAATGGAAAAAGAGACAATTCATAAAAAAGGTTATTTATTTTTAGTTTTCATTTGTCACGTTAGATTCCATTAAACTACAGGGTTCTGGTTAAATGAAACAGTCATATGGGAATGTTGGCAAAGAAAAGACAAAATGAACCCAACGTAGAAATCACTGTGAGATATTCCATTTATAAGCCAGAATGTTCTTTTTTGTTCCAGTACAGTTGTTGTTTCCTTCGTGTGAAATCGCAGGTATTTGAGTAAAAACAATGTTCTTTTAGTCATAACCTTCAGCGCGATGCTGTATAATGGGACTTAATCAAACATGTGCTACAAATAGAACAAACGCAGCAAGTGTGGATACACAGAATATAAACAAGACAAAAAATGGCATCATACTATACACACTGCTCAAAATAATACTGATAGTAAAGAGAGCACATACAGTATATTGAAGAGAGAATAACACTGACAAAAGGACGGACATCTGATGGTAAGAGGCTCGGCGCCCAGCTCCTTGATGAATGTTCAGTCAGCAGTGACCACGGGGCCAACGTAAAGACAATTGTTAACTTCAGAGACATGCTGAAAAGTTGCTAGTTGTTATTAATAAACACAGGGAGCCTCACTTTGTCCATTTTTATACAAAATGAACACATGCACATAAAAAATCCTCAGTCACCCACAATGTCAGAATCTCCAATACAGTACATGCAGCGAGCAAGCTTAGTACATGGTTTACAGCACACAGTCCCTGCACACCACAGGTACACACATGCAAGATTTGAAAGCAGCACACACACAATCAATCAGACAAACAAGACGAGAGCCCAATGGATTTTCTCTCTGAGAAGTCTGTAAACAGTTTGTACGGCAGTGTGGTTTATTTCTGCTCTGTCTGTCTTTACAACAAACTGAGCAACAATGTCATTGGATTTACTGGAGGACAGTTTGGTTGGAGGTTTAACCCTGATGACAGGCAGAGACCCTGCTGGCGTGCTGGCGGCACATGGCTGTGACTCCAGAGGCTGCAGTCATCATGGGAGCCAAAGCTGATTAATACTGACATATTACTGACACTCTTTTCCCACCCCTGCCCATCTCCTGTCTCTTGTCTCCAGGCTGACTGCCATCCCAACAAGCCAGGGACTGAGCCTTCGTCATCGCCAACATCGCCCAACGCCGTCACTATCACAATCGACTCGTTTGCCTGGTCTTTGTTGAGGCACATAGACAAAAGAAGGAGGTAAAGGGGCCATAGCAAGGGTGTTGGTGTAGGGTGTTATAGTCCCTGAAGTCCACTTCGCAGTGTGGACTCAGCAGAGGAGGTGTGTTGGTAGAGGCGTGTGTGTGGATGGATGTGTTTGTGGGGATAGCTCCTGGGCTGCGTGTACTCCTAGACTCTTTCACAGCTCGGTGTCCGCTGTCTTGGTGGTGGAGTGGCCGTTGGTGGGAGGTGCTGGAGGCTCCGTCTTGGCTGGCTCGGTGGACTCTCCGTTTATGCTGGGTTTCTCCTGGGTTTCGGGAGATGGGTTGAGGGGGGCCACAGATACAAGGGTGTTCCCTTGGTTCTCCTGATCAACGGGGTAGGCCTCCTCTGCCTGTAAGTACAGCGCAAATGAAAAACACATCATGTTGGATATTTAATGGATGGATGAAGTACTCAAGTCCCCTTTTTTCTGTACACAGACGCACCCACCAACTCCCTCTTTTACTCATCAACACATGCAACTCTTGCACCCTCCGGCGCGGTACCTATCATGTGATATTGTGAGTACAGAGAAACAGCTGTGTCTGGCTTGTAAACGGCAGCAGAGAGCAGGGTGTAGGTCTTTTGAATCGGGCATCCACTCTCCCTCTCAGCATATTTTCTGTGATTGCTGGCCAACAGCACTCTGTAATTAAAACACTAGCTGCAATTGAGTCTGAAGGACAGAAACAGTGCTGTTTTGATGTAGTAAAAACATGAAGCTTCTCTGACGAAACCTATTCCTGTTGTTACTAAGCAGAGCATCGTGCAGCCCGTGCAGTGGAAGAGGCACAATATATGCAGAGGGGGTCACTTTATGGGAGGCGTGTGGAATGATACAGCTTTGTAAGCTAGCTCTATGCTACATACAGTACATGAACATGTATTCCTGATAGAGAACATTAAAACAAGCTTACCACCTTCACACCATGGGTGTTAGACCTGCGTTGGAATTTGAAGTAACCCACAACTCCTAAAAGGGCAGTGAGCAAACCAGTACCCAGTATTCCACCAAATACTGCACGTGAAGGTTGGGCTGGAGACGAACTGGTAGGCGGAGCCGAGGATGGTGAGATCTGACTCTTTGTCTTCTCAGCCTGCAAACAAATGGATGAAATGAGATCACGGTCAAAAAGTTTCAGGTAATCAAAGCCATGAAATTAGGCCCAGTGAACTGATTTGAACTGACTCTGAAAACAAGAAAGAACCACAGTAGTGAAAGAGCGTAAAAATAAGTCATCACTTGCAGGTTCTTGGGTAAAAATATGTCTAAAACTTGAAAAATATATAGCTTCCTGCATCGCGCTGTGAATCTAATCTGTCTGCAATTCCTGCATTTTCCCAACTGATCATCTGCACATGTACGACTTGTGCGTGCGTAATGGAAACGCTTGCTGACCACACCTTCTTTTTCCCACCTTAACTCTGAACTATGATATCACCCCATTGCACAACGTTAAGCTTTGCAACCTGGGAACACTCTTCATTTTCTCCAGTATGATCCAGACAGCTCTCAGTATTCCCAGGCGCACAGTTTTAGCAAACCCTGAACCCTCAGCTATTTGAGAGTGGGCCCACAGCTGGACACGGCTGGAACGCAGAGGTCTTTTGAGGTGGGAAAGAAAAATCTCAGCAAAGCTGCACTTGAATGGCGAAATCACTCATGTGGAACCTGTTCTCCATCCGTCTGGTCACGCTGCTCTCAGGGAGCCTCCATTGTCTCACACCCAGCTTGGTGTGAGACAATGGAGGCTCACACCAAGACACATGTTAACTCAAGGTAGTACTTTCCACTAATCGAATATATTTATGCCTAATAGATTGCTCATTGAATTTGCTCCGCTGACACTGGCTGTTCTTTTATCAATGTCTTTTACATCATCCTCTCAGTCTTGCCTGTGCGTTGAGCTAATCGTGCTCTGGCTAAGACTGCTGGCACTGTAGTGCATGTCTACTTTCAGGCTGAGTTGGACAGATGACTTCTGCAGATGGTACTGCCTCCTAGATGTTATGTGCCAAACAGAGGCTAACTAAATGTGGACTGGGATCTGACCTGCTTCTCTTGCTCTGAACAAACAACAACACGTGATTCTTGTACAAAAATTCAAACTGTGTACTAAGATAATAGCATAAGAGCAAACTTTAACCCCCAACTTCATTAGTCTGTCATCAAGATCACTGTGTCAAAATTTATGACGCGTGAGGAAGGTCTGAGGAAAGATCTGCCTTTATCTGCACCATACTTCTAACGCTAGCTCCTTAAAGCACATTCATCTTCTTCATCTAAGTGGGTTAAGCCACTTCCTCTGGACCCAAGGTGTAGGGGCCCAGATAAAGGTCTCAGCCAAAGGAATGTGTTGCTAGAAGGTAACCAGGCTCCGTCTGCTCTCGTTTCGCTCTGGCCGTAAATTTGAAGTGTCAAACTCTCGACGGCTGCTGGAAGATCCCTGTCTCTGGTTGGCAGGAAGCACAGTTACTGTTACAAGCTGACTGACATAAGACGATTCTAGGATGTGGTTCGGTGGCTTGGGATTGACACCTCATGAGAATTTTCTACTACCAACATGACTTTTTAAGGTTTCCATCTTGCCGAAGCACTACAAAACACATCAGGCTGCAGGGAATCCAGCTCAATGAGGCCATTGGACGACAACATGCTGCAAACACAGAGCTGTGACCAAAGCATCAGGCATCCATTGTAAACACACCTGCCTTCAGTAACAACTCAAAAAGTAGAGAGGCACTATTTAAACGTAGTACAAGCAAGTACTCACTGCCGTTTCTTTAGCTTGATTGGTAATATCCTCTGAGGTACCTTCAGTCACTGCAGTCTTTGATGTCAAAGATACAGTAGGTGTTGAAAACTGTAAAGGGCCCACACTTGCAGCGGGGGTAGCAGGATCACCTGAAGCTTGAACATTCGGCGCTGAAAACACAATAACACGCCATTAAGATATTATCCAGTAAGAGAAGGTGAAAACACAGAAAGAAATAATCTCATTTCGCCAACATTTGTCAAAGCTCTTACCAGCACTGGGCTGTGCTGCAGCAGGTACTTTGGTTACAGCTGTTTCGTCATCAGATTGACACATTACCTCATCTGCAAGAAAGAGAAGAAACAAAGTGAGAGAAAGCTATGAACCACCTGCGCTTTCGTATAACGAATCTGTGGTCTGCATAAATAAAAGCTTCCGCTCTGGTTGTGTGGACGTTTGCGAACTCTGACACTGGGGACAACAACATGCCAACGATGCCACATTTGCCATATTAAAAGTCAAAGCAGCTCTTTAAACTTCCCTTTTCATTCACAAATCACTGGAATACTGTGATAGAAAAGTAAAGAAAGCTTTAAAATGCAGAGAATCCCAGGCGTTCCAGAGTTAGCATATAAAGGTTTCCCTGGAAATATAAATCACGCATGTGTGTGTCATGTTTGTGTTGTGAAATGACTCGTTTCACCATGTTCATAGTCGTCTTTGACATCAGTGAATTCGCTGATATGCTTTAAAGGCTAATTATGGACAACGTAACAACCAGCAAACTACATCTATGTCTCTAGGACATCATTAAATCCTACTTAGGCCACTTGTTTTATGGAAATATGTAACTAAAGAGTATCTTGGCATTAAAGTCTGTATCCAAGCTCAGAGGAATATGTGAAGGAGGTCAGGGCAGAGTCTCGGTTGGAACAGCTTGGCTCGGTGATCCAAACCTCATGCTCAACCCGAAGACGTCAAACCAATTTGACGCGTATTTTCAAGAGCTCTAGTTAATTAGTAGTCACATATGGGCTAATTCTCACTGTCTGGAGCCTCTGCAAATAAACAGCTCTCTCAGAAGGTCAGGACCTCCCGACTACACCTTTATCCTCTGGGAGAGATCCTGTTTCTGTAATAATGTTGGGTTTAGGTAGGATGGTGCAAAGACCCTAAAAAAGGCAGGAAAATATTCACCTAGTTCAATTCAGTTTAGGTAAATGGATAGATGGTTTGCCTTGACCCTAGGTCTGATGTCAGATTAATATTATAGCAGAGAAATATCCTCGTTATTATTATTGATTTATATATTATAATAACTGCTCTCTCCCTCCCTGTTGAACTGAAAAGCCACACACAGAAGACTTTTAATGCAGGATGAAGGATAACTGTGTGTGTGTGTGTGTGTGTGTGTTCAGGCCTAATCAGAAATCACATTATCAGTCAAAAGGAGAAAACTAACCTTTCCCAGTACAGAGACCAACAAGAACTGCAGCAGTTTATGTTGGATCATAATTTCTAAACACTCTCCGGGAAGGAAACAAGCCCAGTGTGTAAACAGTTGAACCGTCTGACCAAAACTATTCAGCAATCAGAGGGAAAATGCTACGGTGCACCGCTGCCATTATTTAGTTAATCACCGGATACGTTCGTATAAATGTGGTGGGTTTAGATGTTTTGTGTGTTTCCTGTGAGCGTGACCGACTTTAACAAACTCCACAGATGTAGTTTAACGCCGTATCTTTCGCCTGATGTGTCCAGCACCGCGGGTCGCTCTGTGAAACATGAACCTTCTGATGCTGCATTTGAACTGCTGAACGTGAGCATCACTCCCATTGTTTAACACAAACCTTAGCTAAGTGCCTTTGGCTCGAGTGGCAAAGTTAAACGGTGTAACAATGTGTGAGAAGCATAGAGCAGCATTAAGCACACACAGGACACTAACACATGCCCAACCCCCCTCCCTGTGCATGGTGTTCTGTGAGTTTCACAGTAGCGGTCCACTACTGCGAACATAGACACCTCAAACAGCTGTGTGAGAAATCTCACCAAGCCCTTACCAAGAGTGGCCCCTGAGCATCAACTCTTAGCCTGCCCGAGGCTAAGAGTTGAGAGGCGCGTACATAACACTTGTGCTCTATAAACACAACCCTGCTGTCTCTCCAGAGAGGTTCTGATGGGCTCAGAGAGCGCACAGCCAAAAGCTGCACACTGTGTAACCTCTGGGTTCAACTGGACCGTGCTCTGCACAACTCTCGTCTACTGGGCTACATCAGGAGGATTTCCTGCACTGGCTGTGCTCCTTAAAACTCTCTGCCTGGGTGTTCTAGCCTTTGACGCGGTGTGCGGTGTGCGGTGTGCGGTGTGCGGTGTTTAGACATGCCAGATGAACAGTAAAGAGCTAAATCATAGGTTGAAGACTGGGCATGATATTGGCTCGGGACAGTGAGTGACAGTTAAACGGCTGCGTTTTCTTTGCCTGTGGTTCGTTGGGCAACTTAACAGGAATAATAAGGCAGAAGAAAGTTGGACATTTGACTGGGAAATGACTAAAATACATTTGAATTTACAGTACTTTGTTTATAGAATGGCAAGTGTTTTGTTCTCCTTGTGGAGATTTACAGCTGCTGAAATATTGTTGCAGCCACTGAGTTGCTCAGCCACCTGTACACAAACAGACGGACCGGACGCTGTCAGGACGCCTTTAAACGGGTGAACTTCTAGCAGGGAGGCATCAGTATGCAGCTAATAATTGTCCATTTCATACAGTGCTGCGCATGTTTTCATCACTCTGCGAGCTACAAGAAGCTGCTGTGTGCACACTTGACGGGTTAAGAGGGTAAGTGCATTCTGATCCAAGTCCAACACCTTACTATGTCGTTCCCCGCTGAAGTGCTGCTATTGTTCTGCTTATGCAGCGCTCAGATATAGATTCGGGAATAATGAGGATCTTGCAGTAGAAACAAACACTGTCACAGCGGATTAAACGGATACAGTCAGAGCGTATGAACAGGAGAATGCAGTCCTTTACTCGTGCCAGTTGAGGATGAGGCCTGCTTCCTCTCTGGGGAGATCGGGGAGGAGGCCTAAAGAGGGGGAGGAGCTGTGCAGCTGCACTCAGCTTCCTCGGGGATCTCTTTCCCGCCCTGCACATGTGCTGCACCGTCAGAGAGCTGTGAGGTCTGTGACACCATCCTTAAGGGGGAACACTTGCGCTCTAAATCTTGGGCCTCGCATCTGATCTCCACCCAGACCACTGAGACACCACCTTGGCTGTCGTGACGAGCCCCACCCGACTCTCTTCAGTTATCCTCTGCTGTTCCCTTCTTACAGATGTGCACAGACGAGTCCAGCATCCTCCCTCCCTCACTCGTTTCATTTTTCTATCACGATCAGGAACTTTTCAACCCCAAAAGAAATGAGCTTCAGATTGCAGCTAATTACAAACCAATTTAGCGGTTAACAGTATGAGATGAAACCGGCCGATGTCTGCATGAAGGCCAGAACACCAGTAGTAAACAGACTGTCTGTGCTGTGATGGAGCGCACCACCGAGTTTAGCCACATAAACCAGATACACCAGCTACAATCCACTGTTCTGGTCTGACACGACAACTATTTTGGTTTCTGCACAGAGCAGTTGCAGAAAGACGCCTCTTTCTATCCTGCCTGCGCCCCTCGTGTTTTTTTCACTAAACACATGATGGGGGAGAGAAAAAGTACCAACAGGTTGGATCGTTATCCGTGCACATCTTATGACAGGATGTGGCTGTCACAGCACGTGGCGTTCAGTGACCTCTTGGAAGCGCTGGGAGACACAGATAACAAACACCAGCACTGGAATACAGTAACGGAACAGGATCCGCTTTAACTGTTCTCATGGGGCAATAGAAAGGGGATTGGCCCCTGCGTTCTAAGAGCTGTCTAGCTATCGAAGCCTCCAGCAGAAACTCACAGTTGTTACTTTATTAGGACGCTTTGAACAATCGCGTTTATTCAGTCTTTTTATTCATCTCCGTGACAAACGAAATAAGTGAAAAGGGAGACAGGCAAAGGTAGGATTGTGATTGATGGCGGCTACTAACTGTTGCTTTTGTTCAACCCCTTAATTTACTCGTTAAAATAGTTCCAGCAGGGCAGTGAAACCTAAAACCCGTGTTTCCAAAACACTTTTGTTAGCAGAGTTAGAAGCTGGAAACAGCAGCTGCTTCACGGGGCAGTCGCAGCTCTCTGCTCCCCTCTCTGTGTCAGAGCCAGCAGATGTTTGTGGACTGCTTCCAGCTGCTGTTTTTACTTGAGTCCTGGTGGGGAGAGGTCGTAAAAAGATAGCGGAACCTATAGCCTTAAAACAATTTGGTGCTGATATCATTAGGCTAACGAGCCAAAATGGGAGAGATATGGTTCGGCTCTGCAGTTCTCAGACTCCTTTCTGCACTTTTCATACATAGATCTGTATGAAGCAGGAGCGTCCAAAGCGTCGGGACCTTCAAGAGCAGCAAAAAGGCTCAGTCTCGTGTTTTCAATTAGCAAGTATAAGGCATAGCGTCAATGACGTTGCTTTTACTGAACATTAATTATCAGCAATTATTCTGGCAGTCAAAAGGCTCCAGCCAAGGCTCATTAAGTGCTCTCCCTCCCCGGGGTGAACAGTATATCCACCCATAAAGCCAGCCAGGCATGGTTTTCCAACATCCACACACATCACTCATTACCGCTCCTTCTGCTGTTGATGTCGTGATGCTGTGACATCACACTGTATCCTTGGATCCACCAAGTGCAAAGAGGATCACTGAGCTCCTGAGGTTCTCGTCTTGGTGTGGAAAAGCCACCGTGGCACGAGCCACGGCGTGTAAATTCCCTAATGTTGAGGCTCATTAGCTGAGCAGAGCTTCGATTTTTCATCTGAGCAGTGATATCTGGAGATTCTCTGTGTCGCGTTGGGTTCTAGGCCTGAGAAGGAAGGAGAAACAGAAGGAGTTTTCCTTTACGGTGGTAAAACTCAGCAGCTGTAAAATTGCAGCAGGGTGCCATGGGGAACAGGGAACAATGAGCTCAGCAGAGCAGTAATTGGAAAAGGAAGATTTGAATGCTAGCTCAGCGTCTGCTTTCCATTAGGATTGTTTCACTAGGTAAATATTGTTGCTAGACGATCTGTTGCTCCAAGTCAACTCCTTTTCCTGGACGATCCTTTCGTTGGTGGCGACAGCAGTTTTGTTTTCTCGTCATGAATACGTTTTCTTTGGAATCGAGTCAGCTTTAAATGAACACAATTCAGAGAGAGAGAACATCTTCAGAGGTGCAGCAGACGAGGCGAGTGGACACAGATGAGTGATGAGCGCCGCTGTGTGTGTGCGTGCGCGCGTTAATGACTTCAGCCGTAGACTGAGGCGAAACCGTCACGTTTGCAGTCAGGCCAAGTGGACGCACACACCCTGGCCTGACATAAGAGCACTATCTGCCAAAACTTACATCAAAGACCCACGCCCTGCAGCCGATGACGTGAATCTAACTTCACCAGCACAACCTAGGACCAGAAGACTGCTGGTCAACGGCTGCAGGCCACGAGAAGAGCGGCAACACTCTGTTTACGTTGGCAGGGTGAAGCTGCTGTGTGAGAAGCGTCTACATTTCTGTGCAGGGACACTTATTCATACTGTGCTGATGTTTTTGACCAGGCGCACGCACAGAGAGGTGCGTGGTCTGCTCATGGCAAATCTGGAATGCCCCAGCCACCAGGCAGTGTCTCGCTTTAATGTGGTAGATTCTAACACCAATTGTCACAGCTCGTTCTGCTCGGCCCGAGGCCCTGGCCTGGAAACAGAAACGCTCATTGTAGACGACAAGCTGAAATGAGCAAGGCGGCGTGTAACCCCCCCATCCCCTTCTCCAGAGCACATTTCAGGATTTGGGTTTTCCCCCAGAAATCTGGAGCGAAAGACAACATACTCCAAGCGGCGCTGAATGACATCATCCCACATCACAGTCCGTGCGCGTTGCAGCGCTGCATACTTATCTACTGAATGCTAGCTATGGAAAGTGGAAAGCAAACTTGTGTTGGCTGGTTTATACTGCACATGACGAGGCTGATCCCGCCTCTCTCCTGCATCCTGCTCTCCATCCACTCATCCTTCTGCTCTCGTTGGCCTCAGTCTGTGTTTTTCAACTACAAAATCAAACCTGAGTTAGATAAAGTTAGTCTATCAGCTGCACGCTCGGCTTCTCTTTTTAATGACTTTGGTCATAACGTTGCTTTTCTGCATCTCTTGCAGGGTGCAAGGCCTTCGTAAGATTGGTTTGCTGGTTACCATGGTTTCAGAGAGAAATAGAGAAAGAAAGAGCTTAACGCTGTTTTTTTTTTGAATACATGTCGACAGCTCGACATCAGCTGCTTCACCTATTTACAATTTAGGCACTAATGATTTCCCTGCCACTAAATCTAATGTGACATTGACTAAGTCTCCTGATCCACAAAAAATTCCTCTGAGAACAAGACACAACAGAGAAGGAGCTGTGCAGCCAAGCGCGTCTCCATTCATCAGGATAAAGTGACTTCACTGAAAGTCTTTATCTACATTTAGACAGTCTGGGGAGAGCGTGGAAAATGAAAAATGTCTGACGGCCTCATCTGGGCCAGACCTCTGACCCATATTCTACTACAGCCGCACAGAGTCAGTGAAGGGACAGATTGTCTCTAGCGACTCTAGTGACTGCATCGAAGCAAAAGCAGAAACACTCGCAGACGATCAGTGCAGGACAAATCATTGCATTCTCCTTTAATTGATTTTCAGAGCCAAATATGTCCATGCCCGTGCAAATTACCACTGCACTGCCAGCTGGACACGAGTGCTGACAATGTAGGAAGGCTGTGTGGCCGGAGGACTGCTCTTAGATGCGGACTGGAGAGTTGGTCAGCGGACTGGAGACAACACACTGGTCATATAAGCATAAATCAGAAGGTGAAAACAGAGGCACGGCTGTAGTCACAATTAGGAATGTTTAATTGAGAAAATAAGAATAGTGAAGAGATAATAATAGTAGAAAAGCTGTTTACAAGCACAACAGTAATAAACAATTCATAAATTGTTGATTATGAGCAGGGTTGTTGCTGCACAGCGCCCAGGCTAATTACATTTAGCTGCAAATCTAATTACCATCTGTTAGGCTGCTGATGCAGACGGTATGTGGTGGTCCTTTTATTGGGCACACTATGAACATGTTCCACTATCTCATGATCTTTTTTTTCCTTCTAAAGTCAACCCTCAGCACTGTCCATCGGCGTGGAATGCTCCCCGTAGTCTTCCCAAGGTCACTCTGAACATTTACAGCCCTCGTGGCCATAGATGGGGCCTAGCGGCTCCGTAAAACGTCGACACATTGAGCCGAACAACAACCAGACCTGCTTTACAACCAAAAAACCATCCAAGCTATACATCACCCTGCAATTAGCACCGGGCCTTGGACTCATGTGGAGTGAACAGCCCTGTGAAAGAAAGACATGTACATGATCTCACGCAGGCACACACACACACACACACACACACTCACACTCTGCCTGGCAGGAAATACTGTGGGGGAACTACTATTTTCCCTCTCTTGCCTCCACATGCGTGAGTGTGGTCATTTTCTTTTGTGTTGCTCCACATGCTGCACACACTCGCTCAACGTGTTTTTATAATCTTCCCCCATGCAGCAAATTATTTTATTACTAATGTAAAAAAGCCATTCTGGTTTGTTTGACAGCGAGATTGGGTTCTGTTTGTGGTTTTAATCCTTTTGAAACCCGTTCAAATACACAGTGGCTCCACCCAGACACACCATAGGATGTTAAGCATAATTTCTGCAGCTGCCCCACCAGTAAACATGCCTCCTCGCATCTTTGTGCAGCCTCGTTGTAAAACCCATCAAAGCAAACTCAGTAAAATAAAACTGAAGTTTCCAAAGACAACAGAGAAAGATCCTCTGTGGAGACGCGACTCTCTAACGACAGAGGATGTTAGGAAGATGTGGTAATGAGTAATCATGAGAGTACTCACTGCTGAGCAGCAGAGCGCTGAGCACCAGGAGTTCAGCCATCCTCCTCCGAAGCCCATTCATTCTCCACATGGACGCAGCCATCCCGTCTGGACAGACTCAGAGTGAAGCTGGTGGGACTGGGTGTGAAAGTGAAAAAGCGTGGTTAAGTCGAGGTGAGGGTGTGAGGGCAGGGGAAATGGGAGTTTCCTGTGAGGACTGGGTGAGCGGGACAGACAAGCAGGATAAAGTCTGCCTTGTGATCTGTTGCTCTTTATATGGCCCCAGTCTTTCAGCCTCTCTGCGCGCTCTGCTCTTTCCACACCCCTTTTCCAACGGCCTGCTTTTAACCCATTTCCCCCAGAGCAACAGTCCCAGCTTCAGCCTTTGTCTGTGTGTGCACACAATGAGATAATCCTATGGTAGTGCTCCAAACCTGGCGTTGAACTGTTTAATTTGTAGTTTTGTTTCCTGTTGAAAACATCTGACCCTGTTTGGTAGCGTTCAGCTTATGAGTTCCAGGTGATACTCTTAGAGAAGTTACACAGTCTTCAGTGCTCTACGAGGTAAAGCAGTACACTACGCAACCCAACAACGTAGAAGTTTGGATCTGAATGTGTTGTGGACATAGCTGAGAGGCCTGTGGAAGCGCACGGCATCACACATCACTGCAGTTTTTAAGTGTCTCTGGATAGATGACTAACAGCCCATCGTGAGTCATCCACTGAACCACACATGTACCCTACACGCCTATTTCAAACTGCCTGACACACACACACACACTGACATCATGGACAAAACACATGCTTTTTGGTAATCACACCACGTCAGCAAAAGCTGTGTTGTGGAGCGCGATGCTGGGTGTTCACTCTATATGTTCACACAGAGATGTGCTGATCCACGGATCGAGGCGGGCCACATCTGGAAGCACTGCAGTTCCACCGCTGGGTTTTGAGGGACTGTCTGGAGACTTGCTTGTCAAACAATGCAACCATGTGAGGCTGAATCGAGCCAAGGTCGGGCCGGTGTCTGGGAACCTCCTACTGGCCGTTTTGTTTCAGACCAGATACCCCCTTAAGATTTAATGTGACATGAAATCTTAATTGTTATTATTTAAAGTGAAACTCAAACGCTGTTAAGATCAAAGTGTAACATTTGAATGTGTGAAATATAACTTGTTCTGTGAGTCTGGCTGCATTACAATTTAAGTTCAACACAAAAAATCCAATTTAATCTTAAAGATGTAAATGTTGTCTTCACTGACCATAGCATGTTTTTAGAAAAAGAAGAAGAAGGTTAGAACTTGAGTGATGAATGAACTGTTTATTTCAGTTCATTCATCACTCAAGTTCTATCATGGATGGATGGACGGACAGACAGATAGACAGATAAATAGATTCTAAGAAAGTTTGCACGTAATTACTTCAAAGACTATTTAGTAAACTAGTGTGGATTAAAATGACCTTCTCACCGTTGAAGTATTCCTGTCTTCATCTCTGAAGAGGCTGAACAATCATGCAGAAAGCTGATATAATAATATTTCAAGTAGGTCCAGTGGGAATTAAATCTAGCTACCAGTCTTCAGTCATCGTCTCTCATCACGTGATTAGAAAATCGTTTGAAAGGTGTGTTCAGCATTGAACTGCTCGGTACAAACACATGAACATTATACATGACACTGTTGTCACAGTAATAGGTATAGAATAATATCAGATAAGCGTGTGGACCTACTGAAAATCTATTTCCTGGTGTGAGACTATTTCTAGGAAGATGTGACACGTGTCCGTTTACGACAGACAAACTGTCCCTCGCCTCTTCTTCTAGTCCCCCCCCCCTATCTTATGACCTCTCAGTCTTACAGGTAGTTTGTGAGATCTGATCGCTCCGTATGTGTCTTCAAAGATCACGACTGTTGATCTTTTATGAGCTTAGAAGTATGGTTCTTGTTTATATTTGTGACTTTAGAGATCAGAGCATATTTCGTGGCCAATTTATGCAGAAAACCAGGAAATTGGTTTTTCTTGCCACCGTGTTGCCAAAGTGGTGAATTGAGAACACATAGCTCCGTTTGCGTGTTCCTAGTAATAAGCCCGATGATGACCTTATTTCCCCTCCTCTGTCCCGGCCCAGCTCGTTATCCTTCCTCTGTACTGTGGTATGTCATGGTTTCAAGTAAAACCAGTGTTACTGTGTCGCTGCTCTTCATTCATTTATAGTCTGCCTGCAAACGAAGGAGCTCCACTCTGACAGCGGAGGAGAGGTTGATGGGTTTGTAGTCTTGTCTTCTGGGGCCCTTTAGGAAGGGATGAATAATTAAATCGGGTGGTTAAGAGAATAAACCTTCTGCGTGATGACACTGCTAACGCGTCTCCGTTCAGCCCTCGAGGGCGTCTTTCCCTCATCATCCTGTTGACCTATCCGTCCTTCCGTCACTCAAGCATCTGTATTCCTGTCCTGTTTCCTGCCATTCTCCTTGTGCACGTTACGTTCTAGCAGCCAACCGCCCGCCCTGTCCAGATGCGTGCGTGCAGATCCGGTGATGACCCCCGAATGATCCACGAAAGACAAATGTGGAAATGTATCTTGAACCTGTGGCATGTGCTCTGATGACCTGCCTTCCACGTCGGCCATGTGAGATCGCGTGACACAGGGCAGATCTGGCCGAGCACCAGTATCCAGTTCCTCACCGATGGAAAAAGGTTGGAAAAAGAGAAAGACAGAAAGACACGAAGGAGGCAGCAACACAGCGTAACAGCCAGACCTCTGCCAGAATCCTCCGGAGAGTTGATCAATGCGGAGAGCTTACCCAACACTGTCAGGTCTGGGATAGCGCAAATGTGTGAACAATAAAGATACGCCACGTGAGGAGGAAATCCAGTAGTTCTGGGATCAGTTAAAACATTCCAGGCCATGGAAATAAGAAGAAGAATTAGATCCCACTTCACCCACAAAACCTAAAGAAAAAAATTGCAGAATACAGAAAGAACAAACCAGCAGTTTTCAGGAGATGATTTCATAGCGCTGGCGTTCTTTTGCCCCCCTGTCACAGGTCACAGGTCCGGGAGCAGAACAGCCTGCAGAGGAGACAGCAGCAAACTAAGGACTCAACAGAAGCCTCGACCTGTCGTGTTATTACATCATGTTCTGGGAAAGCCAAAGAATGTTTCAGTGTAACCACGGCGTCCACAGAAAACGCTGCAGGTTGATCAGAGCTCCTTTATTTCATTCTAATTTTGCATTGACCATGCTCACGGGATTGATTGAGAGCTCTTTACAAAAGACAGCATGCAATTCCCCCCAAATCCTTCCGGTCCCTCTCCCGAATTCTCTCCTTTGACTTGATCCCATACAGATGTTCTGCTTTAGCACACCCCTCTGGCTGGAGTCTACTCCCATTGTTCCAAAAACCCGATCCATGGTCCCAGCCGTCCCAGCCCAGCGTGCACTCAGTGTGCAGCTCCGTTCCATTAGCAGAGATGTACGATCAGACGCAGAAAGGATGAGCAGGCAACAAATCGTAGCTCCGCGACAGGCCCCACAGCAATAAGAGTCAATGCCCCCCACACACACACACACACACACACACACACTAGCCTCTCTTTGATTTTCCGCAACCTACTTTCGAGTCTCCTCTTTGTCCCCAACTTCCTCGTGTCCTTCTCCTTGTTTTATTTTATTTTTTGAAAAGGGCAAACTCCACAGGCTTGTAACAAGCCCTAATTGCCCCTGATTAGGCGATGCTGCAGGCATCTTGAAATGATTTATGCTCAAGGTTGAGAGGCTTGAGTGTGGGTCTCAGTGATTCACTTCCCCGGGACTTTTAAAGACAGGGCTTTGGAGTAGGCCTTCTGTAGGTGTGTGCATACTGATGCAGGAGCGACATAAGGGTGCACTTGCAGAGAACGAGATCCAAGCATTCAGTCCTCGAGAAGCCGAATTTCCTTTTCTACCACATATTTTTTTATTTGTAGCTTCAGTTTTTACAGTTGTTGAGCAATCACACATTTTGTCCTTTAATGAGTTACGTAACTTTTCTGACTAAACGCAACATGTGGAACTGTCCTTTCACGTCCTCTGTTTGTGTGATGCGGGACGCGCGCACCCCTCCACAGTACTGGCATCCTCTGAACACGTCATTAACTGTGTGTGTTCTGGCAGCACGCGGCCAGATAAGGTCTGGGAGATTAATTTATCAGAGCGTTGGCTGCCCAGATGGCTCTCATTAACTGTATCTGCTCCATTCATCTCTGGAGTACTTTCACATAATTCAAACTGTCACATTTCTGTAGAAAACGCGGTGGTTCTGGCCAGTTGGAAGAGTTTTGCCAGTGTTTGGGACTGATTGGTTTTATAGTCTCAAGGTTCTCTATTAAAACCTGCAAAAAGTTCACACACAACTTTGTTGAAGGAGATGTTTGGTTATGAACGTGTTTCTCCACAATTTGAAGGTTTTTAAAAAAAAACAAAGGTAGATTCGATTACATTATCAATAATAATAATTATTCTATATGAAAACATGTGTCCAAACAGTTTGCAGTTCCTGCTTCGAGTGGTTGGCTTTTACAAGGAAACCTGACCACAGCGCTGATTCCCACAGCCAACCGTGAGATGGCACTGCAGGACTGGGCTTTGAGAGCATCTCAGTCCCACCACAGAGGGTTGGACATTTCTCAGCGGCTCAACTCTGCACTCTAGTGGCAGAAGGGAAACCCATCTCCCTCAGTGTTGGGTTCCCTGTATCTTCTTATATAGAGCACATGGAAATGACAAACTCGTGGAATACCACGAGTTTGTCACTGTGTCATAAACTGAGGTAAAGATGAGGGCAGAAAAAAAAAGCTCAGCTTTCAGGCTGTACAATTCAGTAACACATTCTAAAACAGCTGCAGTGTTTTTGACTATGGTGGTAGGGTTAATGATGGTGTGTGTGTGTGTGTGTGTTTCTAAGCTGCATAGCTCACCTCAGTCGTTCTCTGAAGTGTTGCTCTGGGCTCGTCGGGAGACGCTCAGGTCCTGCACATCAAATATTTATTTCACAGAAACTCCTAAGTCTTAAATAATTCTCAAAGAAGTGTGCTGAAAGCAAAGCCTTGCCAACCCTGGCACGTTTCTATCTGGACAATAGATTCAAAGGAGCACCGCGAGGGAGACAGAGAGACGGGATCTATTCTATGTGCCCACAACAGATGGCTTGCTTTAGGAAGTATCCGTTTTCTATACAGCAAGCAACAGGCGATGTTTAGCCACAACAGATTAAAGGTTAAAGCAGATCAAGAGGAAAACTGTAAAACTGTAAACACAATGCTGGATCGTGGATGTCAGGCTTAAGCATCGTGAGGGATGACCTTTGGGGCATTTTCATGACCGTGAGGAGCCTCGAATAAAGCGTGAAGCATGTGTGATGGATGAAATGTGCTGAATGAGTCTTCATGTCGAGGTACAGCCTTCTTTGGTTGTGACTGAGCAGGCCAGGCTGTGTGCTAACTACCATCACCTGATCCCATCTGATCTGACCCTCCCCTCATCCAGGTCTTTATTCCAACCACAGTTACACCATACCGGATGGATGATCTCGCAGTCATTACCCCCTCCCTCAGCGTGGAGAATCAGACAGCGGCGCTCTGGCCTTTCAGAGGCGAGCAGGAGAAAATGAGCCATGAAGGAAATCGGAGGTGATTATCTTTACTATCAGCCAGGGGAGTAACCGTGGAAACAGCAACCTGTAGGGAGGAGGGGTGGGGGTGGCGGTGGCGGTGGGTGGATGCGCAAGCTGTTCTGGCAGCCTGGCGATTGGCCCATACAAGCTCCAGTGGTAATTAACATCTGCATATGCAAGTGAGCTCCGGCTAGGGAAATTTGGCAGGCGTTTCTCACCTGCACCCCGCGGGGTGATGGAGTTCGTGTCGCTGTGTGTGGGGGGACGCAGGGTGCACGGTCCCACACATAGAAAATCTAATTATGTGAGTGCTGTGACTTCATATTCATAACACACAGCCTCTGTCCCTGGTGCTCCTGTGTGCTTTAATGTCCTGCATTTGCATTGCTGAAAACTTTTTTTTTAGGGGGGGGCACAGTTGGCGTGGGCGGACCCAGGGGCGCCGGGTCAAATGGATTCCAGCCACCCACCTCTTTGTTTTTGCTGTGCATTGCTAAAAGAGATGAGGCCGCACCACGGGAGGCTGTCATCGGGCCTGCTGGAGGAGCCTCATTAGCATCTCGGGGAGCAGGGACGAGTCACGTCAAGAGGAAAGACACTGGGAGGGACAGCTGGAGTGCTCAGGGAAGGAGAAGGACTTGAATGTTAGTGGGAAACTTTCACACCTACGCATGAGTGAAGTGTTTCAGTAATAGCTGTAGAGTTGCCTTGCTCTGTTTTAATAAACGCCACGTCCCATCCTGCTGAATGTGCACGTCTCCGAACATCTCACTATCTACTGCGAGAGAGAGACAGAGGGAGAGACGAGCTGCAGAGTATGGCAAGCCACTCCTATCACTGCAGAGCACACTGAGAACGACAGCTCCAACAGCAGGAAGTCAGGCTAGAAATAGATCCTGTGCCGAGAGCTTCTGACACATGGATGCACGTTGGCTTCCCTCAGACCAACTTCCACCAGTGGTCACGTGCTTGTCCTGGGTTCTGCTCAGCTCCTGTGCTGTTACGAGTCTTTCTTAGTACAGCACCCTCATTATTGATATTTAATGTGCTGCATGTGGTGCACATATACCGTAGGACACCGGCGGTGTTCTGGTGTGAGGACACTTCCAATGCTCCACAGTCACACATGCTCTCATCGCTCACAGCTTAAGTTTTACCGCAGGACGCCTTTCATTTGTCTTCCAGAAATATAATCTGCGAGCAGCTTGTCAGGTGCAAAACACAACTCTGCAGATTCCACACGTAGTGGCACTCCAGAAGCTTTGATTACAAATCACACGCATGGTTACAGAGTGGCTGCTGCGAGCAATACGATGCAGCGGCTCGCCTCACTCAAAGTGGCCTCATATGGAAAACAAAGACATTAAACCACCATCAGGATCCGAACTATGGTCCCAGGCAAGGTGCCAGGAATTGTTTCATTGCGAGACGAATACCCGAGCATTCTTCGAAATGGTGTCGAACTCGCCCCCGGCATCCTCTTCTGCAAACTCACATTAATTATTTCGGAATCTGCTCTGTAATCCAGGCTGAGAATCCTACCCCAGAACGAATGGGATGTCAGCTTTATGCGACTACTTGTAAAGGCATTACAGAGCGTTAAGTCCTGCGTGGATTTGAATTGGTCTCAGCAGTACAGGATTAGAAGCAGCGGGGATTAGACCTTCCCTGGAGGGAATTCAGGAGGAGCGATGAGTGAGGGACTTCAGATATAGAATCCATATTGTTTAATATACTGCTTGCACCAGGAAGTCGAGCACCTTTCGCCAGTGTGATGGCTGGAAAACTTCTTCTCTCTCTGCCCACTCGTCCACCTCTGTCTCCTGTTCACCCTGCAATAAAAGTCACGTCCATCCAAAAAGCGGACAGCCGTCTGTGAAATCGCTGACCCCGAGGGCCGTTTCATTCCAGACAAACACGCTGACCCACACCTCCATTAGCAACCTAATGTGATTGCAGCCCCCGTGGTGGTGCGGAGAAACCGAACCGCTGTGAACCAACGCACCCGCATGAAGATTCAGCATGTTCCGGCCGTGGGTTGTTCTGCCAGCCAACCGGCCAGGAGGATGAACCCAGGCCTCCAGGAGAGGGGAGAGATACGACCAGTGTCTGCCCGGCGCCCACATGATGCAGGAGAAATAGTGGCCAACGTTTAGAAACACCTCAGGACGGAGGTTATCTCTGTGGGGCACATACGTACAGAGCAGGTGTATGTCGCTGTAAAAACTTACTGTCCAGCAATAACAGTAGTGAGAGGGTGACGTCATCCTCTCAACTACCTGTTGTCAGACTGAATCCATGGTAATGGTCTTTACATGCCCACGGAGCTTTATAGGAATTGAAACCCTGAGTTTTGGTTTCTTGATGATGTTCAGATCTAAATCAGGAAGTTGCTGAACAAAAAGACACAAATACACATTTTTGGCTCTATGCAATTTTTAACCAGCAAAGTTTATTTATATATAACAACAGTACAAAGTGAATCCTTGGCTTGCAAAATAGGTGTGCTTCATATTTACAATAGGTACACAATAATATATTATAATAACAAAACCAAACCAAATCATAAAAAACAAAACAAGAGAACAACCTTTCTTAAATACTTTAAGTTTCTTACAATTTTCACAACACATTTATAAAACAAGAAGAACAGACAGCCATTATTATTATCATCATCATCATTGTCATCATCATCGCCAGTTAATTACTATTTTACAGAACTCCAGTGTCTACAAAGGGTTTGTTTACAACGTGTTTAAAAAGGAATTTCATACTTGGTAATATGCTGACGTAATACACTGATCTGGATTTCAGCTCCTCTGTCTGATGCCATAAAGCAAACAAACAAGAAAAAATTAATGAATGGATGTCCTTGTTATGCGTGAGGAACGTCAGAGACCACCAAACCATTCCTTCAGCAACGCTCGACGCCGACAGCAGATGATTTGCAATCAGCTGGAGCCGAAACGAGGTTGTGTTTATATGAGCATCTCTCCGTATCTCACACGGCTGGCAGTCAAACGGGATTCTGCGCTGCAGAACGAGGAAACAAACTGTCCCCTTCTCCGTTCAAACGGAATTAAAAACATTCCCAGGAATGAGCGTACAGCATGGAAACGAGCGGTGACTCCGTGTCCCCACCCCACCCAAAAAAAAATAAGAAAAGAAAATCTCTTACACAACAAAAGGTGCATTCAACTGTGATTTAAGACGTGTACAGATGGGCTGTGGCGTCAGCTGACGGCAGCGTGGATCGATGCAGAATACCAGGCAGAACTCAAACGCATGCAGAGGTTTAGGGAAAGAAGTCATTTCAGAAGACAACAGGAAACGATCTCCGATCTAACTAACTCCCAACACAGGAGGAGCTCACCGTGGAAGGACTCCAAAGAATGTACATTTCATCCCTTGGAAAAGGAGAAGGCATTTAGGTCCTCTTAAAAACAAAGCATTACTCCATACAAGCAATGTGAGGTATGAGGAGGATACAATTCTATTTGCTGCAATTGGGAAGACACCTTAATCAAAAGGAAGAAGCTTCATGTGTTGTGTGTGTGTGTGTGTACCTAGAGGTGGTCAGCGGGGGGTTTGGAGGAGCTTTCTCTGACGTGGGAACAAATCGTCCCCACTTCTGACCCCCGCTGGACGGACATAGTAACAGCTGCTCAATCATCGCCTCATTCTTCATGTCTCCTTGCCTGTTAGTTTGATGTTTTTTTTCCGTTTTTATTTGGATTTTTTTCTCCCTTCGTCTCCCGATCACACTGTGCACACAACCGACTCAGATCAAAGAGCAGCTTCAAAGCCGGTGCAGGAAACTAGAGCTAAAGGGGCTCTCTCCCTCTCTCTCCCTCTCTCTCCCTCCCTCCCTCATTTCTCGACACTTCTCTTCAAACAGCTCAGGCGAGCCGAGTGCTGAGTGAGGCAATGTCTGCCTGAGCCGGGCCATACCCTCTTCACCTTTTCCTTTTCCTTTATCCTGCCGAGATGGTTCTCAGCAGAGTGCCGGGGCCAAAAAAAAAAAAACAGTGGGCTCCGAAGCTATGACAGGACTGTGCCCGAGTGGAGGACTAATAAGATCAGGAAAACTAAAGCAGAAGGGTATCTAAGGCCACGGAGAAAAGAAGCACCTTTCACCCACTACTGGTGTTTATCATGCTCTCTACACACACCGTTGCAGATTACTGTACAAACCTTTAATACAACCTATTTTCAAGTACTCGATGTAAACAGCAGGCAAACGTATATCTCGGAAGAAGATGGAACCACGTGTCCAGAGGACGGAGTCTACAGTTTGTCGTCACCCCGGCTAGACGGTGGGAAGGATCCACCCGCCTCTCAGCTCGTGACCGTTTGGTTTAAGTCAGGAGACGCGTCCACGCCACATAACACGAAACACACTCGTCTTCTTTTCTCACGTATTCAAACATCACTTGTTTCGTACCTAAGCTCCCCCCTTCCAGTTACTGTATGTAGCTTCAGCTTTACCCGGCTCCGCGCTCCCTCTGTAAAGCATAAACCGATTGGTTGTTTTTGGACACATTAATGAACAGTTAGAAACAACAGGATCTTTTGGCACTTGGTCAGACTAGACCCACGCAGATAGAGACGTCGTGGTGGTCTCTCATCTGCTTATGTCTCCCCTGACCAGCTGGAGCATTGGCACTTGATAAAATCAAAGATTAAACACTTCTGATGCGTGATAGCGTGCATGCAAAGTACAGGTCAAAGGTCAAGTTCCCCATGAGATGCAGACAGTGGATACTGTAGGATAATGTTGAGTTGCATCCTCATCTGGAGTCGATGAGCCGCTGCACATATCTACGGAGCTCAGGTGGGCGGAGCCCCTTTCTGTTTGCAGAACTCAAATAGACAAACAAACAAAAAAAAACATTTTGTACATTCACACCGATTAGCAAGTATCCACCAGTACATACACGGACGACCCAACTGCTGCGGAAAGCGCTCAGGCTCCACAGTGACGGAGGCTTCATGTCCATCATCTTCAGTGTAGGCGCAAGCGAAGTTGCGGAACCGTGACCTCGGCGAGTAGATGACGAGCGTGACCTTCATTGTTTCCTGTACACTTCCGGTTCGCTAACGAACCGGTCGTGTTTTGTCCCTGTTGCGTGAAGCATCGGTCCGGGGAAGGAAGGAGTGAGAGGAGACATGGACCGCGGCCTGCGTTACCTCCCACACGCCGCCCTGATGCCTCCACACACCCTTTTTATGTCTTTATACAACGACACCGATGGGATTTCAACTCAAACTCATAATATTCACATGTACAAGTACAAAAATAAAATCTGAGATATCGGAATGCAAACTCTGTCCAACACGAGGCTTCTCGCCTCTCTGTCTCCATCACACACACGCGCCACACACTTTCCTGTCGGAGAAAAGGAAACAGAAAAAAAACTAAATACAAGCCATGTAATCTCTGCTCAGTTCCTTCATAAAGCCTTCACCGGCTCCAGCTGCAGGTTCTCCGTCTCAGTCTCTGTGCCCTTAACTGGAGCCATCGTGGAAGGAAGGAGTGAAAGAGAAACGAAAGCAGTGAATCTGTCCGGCTGTGGATACAGAGGTCCCAGGTCTGGTTCTAGTAGCTCCAGCGACGAGAGGTAAGTCATGCGGGACCTGTTTGGGAGGTCCAGTGGAGAGTCTCTCTCTCTCTCTCTCTCTCTCTCTCTCTCTCAGCTCTCGAACGACATGGCAGAGATGAGCTGCTCCACCTTGTAGGCCAACCTCTGCTTCCTCGCCTGTTCATCGTGCTCCAGAGATGTTATAATCTGCACGCACAAAAAACAACCGCCGTCACATACCAGCCAGAAAGCATGCATGCATGTGTCTTTAGGTCCCTACGTGAAAGAGAAAGAGCAGAATTACATCACTGCCTTCCTCTCTGACAACAATGAGCAATGTATGCGTGTCCCGTTTTATCTCCTAAATCAATTTGGCATTGTTCAAGTCAGGTTCAAAAGGGATTCAGACAAGGCCCCGCTCGTTGCTCTCTCATCTGGCGTCTGCCCTGTCAGGATGAATCTGTGTCAGAGTGACACCAGCATACGTGGCAAAGGCCATTAAAGTGAATAGAAAGCAGGAAAGCAGTATTCCAGCACGGGCCCCGCTTTCATCAGCTCTCTCCCCAAACGCTGCCGTCTTCTGTGTCGTATCATACCTGCTTTGTTATGGCAGATACATTTCACATCAAACTACACTGCAGCGCTGCTTTCAATAATTCACCGTTCTAGCAAAATGACGACTCTTATGCAACGTCATTCTGAGGTAACAGATAAATAATGAACCCAACTGGAGCACATGTGTCACTCACAAAGTACCATTTAAACTTGTGGAGGCGACATTTTAAAAACAATTTGCTTTCACTCATTCAGCCTTTCGGTCATTTGTTTAAACTCAGGATCGCTCGGGGGCTGCGGCTGTAAATGCAGCGTTCTTCATTCGCTGCGTGTCCCGCTGCAGAGCACAGTTTCTCTGCGTCCACCTACCATCTTCCTCTCATCTGCATAAGTGCTCTTAAAGGCTGGCAGCTACCAGCAGAGCGTTTCCTCCTCCTCATTGGCCCTGATAGCAATCTATTATTAATCTGTAGCTCTGTATGCATGTGCTGGACCCACTGCCGGTTCCCAAACCCATCAAAGTAGGCTGCCGCTCTGGCCTGGTTCGTCTGACACGCGGGCCCTTTGTGATTGGCTGAGTGAGGACGAACAGGTGTCAACAGGGCTGGATGATTCTTTTTTTACACACTACACTGTCAGAGACGTCAGATACTGCAGCAGCGACGGGGTACGTGTGTACAGATGTGCGCAGGTTTGCATATGTCTCCCTGCATGCGAGCGTCCGACAGCCACCGCTCCAACTGCTGAGGCAGCACGAGCAAGTTTCTACGTGATTCATGCAGAGCAAAGGGGACGCTGACTGGATAATGGATAAAAAGAGGAGGGAATGCTCAGGAAGACGGAGGCAAAGAGCATGTAAGAGATAGAGAAGGAGAGAGATAGTGTGGTCCAACATAAAGGTCAGGCTAATGCCTCCCAGAGGAGGAGCTGACATTAAAAGCAGAATGTCTCCATAAATGCTCTTCCTTTCTCTCCGTTCCCCATCTTCCTCCCTCTTTTTTTATGCTTCCTATGATCTGACAGTGTAGGTGTGTGTGTGTGTGTGTGTGTGTGTGTGTTGCCCATCATTCTGCTCACGAGAACCCTACGGTACGGTAAAAAACTCCAACTCAGCACAGGCAAAAGGACAGAGCAGCAGCATGCTGAGGAGCTTGTAGACATTCACTTCCTACTCCACAGATCAGACACAGTGCCTTGTTAAGCTCGGGTCTCACCAGACCTCTGGGCTTTGGGGAAGTCTGCTGAAGAGTCTGAGCCGACCTCACTAACCTTTGCCAGTTATGAATAGTCTGGAAACGCCAAGGGCAACATATGCGTATGTATAAGTGTGTGGGGGGGGGATTTGTGTCACGCCTTTTGTTCAATTTGTGCTCACAATGCCTGCAATTAGCAGCTGATTTCCCACAATCCCATTATGCAATCAGCGGCTGGGACGGCCCTGCAGGTGAAATGTGCAGAGTGGATGAGAGGTCTGTCTGAGATCAGAAAGGCCCGCTGCATAGAAACACTCAGTAACGTCTGAAAAACGGGACCTGGAAGAAGCTGGCGGGCTGTACCTGATAGTATCATCTAATTCTGTTAACGCACCAGGAGTCATTAAATGGAAAAGGCGGAGACGAGGGAGGAGGATGTGGACTGATAACGGAGCAGACTAGAGCGGCGGAGGATGGAAACGGCGTTCATGACATTTACACTCAACACAGACGTCGGTATCTTTCATTTAATTAGTGAACGACATAGTTTCTTTTACTGTTTTTAGCAACAGAGACGATTCACACTTGGTTTTTTTTCTTATCCAACCTTTTCTTTGGCGTGTGCGCTCTCACGATGTCTCGTACCATTTGGACCCATATTCACTGTGACGCACGGCGACTGCTTGTTGCTGACGAGTAGCTGTAAACTGTCTGTGATGTGAAAAGACTAAGCAAACGCTGCCAAGTGCTGGTTTGTTTACGGTTTGGACTGTATGTGTGTAGTCCTGGGTCCTGCCCTGTTTTTCCTTCTGAATGACGAGTACGGCCACCTGCTGGTATTTAGACGTATTTCCTAGTGCAGGCCGATTGTCGTGCACATTTACATTTATAGTGCCTTAAGGATAAAGGCTGCGTCCACAGCTGCACGGCGCAGAGTGAATATGAGCATGAGCCAATCATCATATACGGTATGAAAATACTCACCTCCTCACTGTACTTGCTGACGTACGAGTAGATCTCGTTGAGAGCGCTGAGCATGTTGAACTCTGTGGAGTGGAGTCTGGCCTGTTCTGCCAAATACGCGTTCATGTCCTGGTCGCTAATGGCTGGCAGCCGGTTGATGTCAGCATAGTACCTGTGGACACAGACGAGGGACATCCCTTAAAAGACCACTAGTAATGCATCCCTCCAGGACACTTCTAAAAGAACTAAATCTCCCAAAGATCCCACTTTTCATTGTAAGAGGACACAAAAAGATGCTCCTACCTCTCTACCCAGCTCTTGTAATTGGGGATATCTTTAGCGTACAGCAGCTTATTGGATGGGGAGTCTTTGCCCAGGCGGTGTTCTGAAGTGGAGCAGGAATCCATGAAAGTCTGAGCCACCACAGACAGACAGGCATCCGTGATGCTGCTTTTATGGATGTCAAACACAAACTGCGGGTTCTTGATCACATTCACCCAGAAACGCAAAGGAAGGCTGGAGGATTGAGACAAAGAGAGACAGAAGTGAGTTATCTCTCCTGGCGAAGTGACTTCTCAGAGATCGCGCTGCGTGTCACATCGTACCAGTTGCTTTTCCACGTGTGGCGAACGTCCGTGTCGTGAATGCCGTGTTTGTCCGCCTGCTCGTCCAGGAAGTCGAACATATATTTGATGGCCAGGGGAAGAGAGCTCCCCCTGTGAACTGTGCTGAACAGCGTCTCAAATAAATCGTCGACAAATTTTTGTAGCGTGCCCTGGGTGGAGGAGGAGGAGGAGGACACAGGTTAGCCATGATGAAGAACCATACCTGGACTAATAGTACAGATATGTGTAGGAGAGCACTGCTGTACCTTGGTAGCGAGCAGCCTGGTCAGATAAATCTCTGAGACCATTTTGCTACCACGGTCTCCTTCTTTCTGGTCTCCGTGCTCGTGGTTCTTCACCAGGTGCCACACCTTCACGCCGCTCTCTAGATCGGGGGTGATCATGGGAGCACGTGAGCGGAGGCTGTCGGGGCTGCCCGTGTAGCGGAATGAGGAGTCTGTCCAGGAAACAGAGAGAGAGAGAGAGATAATTATTAGTACGGCTAAACGACTGAGATTACAAAAGCTTCCCTCAGGTGCAGCATGGTGTGAACAGCACACACACACACACACACACACACACACACACACACACCTCCTCGCTCTCATTTCCACCTCGCCTTCTTTCCCATGCTGTAAATCAAACTGCAGTGGTGGATCACTTCACAGAAAAGCAAAGGGGAGGGAGGGGGAGTCTTGATTAGCTGAATGAGGTTGATGACATGTTGGATGTCATTTTTCTACATGAAACGCAGTGTGCAGGACACATGGATTTACTAATCCACTCTTTCCTATCCTCTTTCCCAGCTCGTTTCCTTCTCCATGCTCATTCCTCCTCTTCCTCGCTGTCTGGAACACGGTTGGAGGCTGGCTCCTCCTAAAAGCGCTCCTATTTGCCTCATCCGTGCCACATTGTGCCAACGCCACGCGCTTTAATTAACGCATCAAAAGCTAACTAATTTGTTAAGCGCTGGTGCCGCTCTCCTTCATCCCAACATCTTCCTCCTCTCTTGCGCTCTTGCCTCCTTGCTCTTCACTCAGCTCGGAACGATGCTGGTTTCTGTTCCCCTAATTAGCCGGCATCTACCTCTGGCAGCTGGCTCTCTGGAGATTCGGGATCTGAAGATCTCGATGAGGATCTCGCTCACCTGGCTTCAAAGGCTGAGCTGAACAACAAAGGCTTCTGCTGTCAATACAGCGCTGTAAGCCCTTAAAAATAAGAGCAACCTGTGCCTCTAGTAGACGCTGGAGACTCGGCCCGATGGGAGGGGGCTTCGATAGCTCTGCTTGTGTATAGGGTGGATTGAGTGTTAATCCAGCCACTGTTTTAAACAGCTCTGCAATCTCCTCATCCCCCCCATCCTCAGCCCTTTCTCATGCCTCTCACGCCGCAGTCCCCGCACCCCTGGACACCGTCAGCAGGGGAGTGTGTTCAGGCTTATGTTAAGGCTGGAGGGCGGGGGGGGGGGAGGTTGGGTGCAGGTGGTGTAAATTGAGTCAAGATGCTAAGCGTTGAACGTTAAATTGGTATGAATCCATCAGCAGGTGTCGAGGTGCAGCTGTGCCTGCTGTGCCGGCCCATGATTGATGAGGGACGGGCTCATGCCAGCAGAGCTTCTGTTTCCTATGCCACGCACATCCAACGTCAGAGCCCGAGCACCCACAGGAAAGGCACGCGGCGTGACGGCGCCTCGGCCGCTCACTGTGGCTGCAGAACTGAGCTGTGATGTTTGGGAGTAATTCGACGCCGCTGACTCCCCACAGTCTATATTTTACGTTTCAGAAACTCAGCAGCAGTAGTGTCTGCTGCTTCCAACATTTGTAAATAAGTCTTTTAATTGCTTGGAAGGATAAGGATGCTGTTAACTCCTTTTCTTACTGTGTTAGGCAGTGTTCACTTTCTGTCCTCAATCCTGTTAATTGGCCATGCTCACTTATCTTTTTCAGTTTGTGTGAAGTATCATTCACACAGAATAATTAGCAATCACAAGTTGCCTGGTGCTGCTGTGTGTGTGTGTGTGTGTGTGTGTGCGTGTGTGTGTGTGTGTGCCTGGCAGAGTACCAAATATGGCACCCAGCAGCAACAGCACCCCATCTAGTGTGTGTGTGTGTGTGTGTGTGTGTGTGTGTGTGTGTGTGTGTGTGTGTGTGTGTGTGCGTGTGTGTGCATGGGTATCTAGGTATCTGGAATGTGTGTGTTTGACTAGCATCCACAGAATACATCTTCATTCTAACAATGTCATGTCTTTAATAACAAACAGTGTCTGAATCTCTCACTCTAAAGTTTCTTTCCATTCTTGTAACATCCAGCAGAATTTGGGCCTGAAGTGTACACACACACACACACACACACACACACACACACACACACACACACACACACACACACACACACACACACACACACAGAGTTGGATAGAGAAACAGACTCTGCAGCAGAAAGAAGAGTAGCTGCAAACAGAGCTGTCCATTGCTTTGGGGAAAGTGGACCCGACTCTTTTTGTGCCTGAACTAACAACACAATAATATATTCTCAGGTGTCTGTGCAACAGCAGCAACTATACATTTGCATGGCGCTAACTGTATGACAAACTTGCCTGCGCATCCACTCACAGGCCTAATATCTGTGCTGTATGTTGTAATAAAGAGCAAAGCAAAGAGCAACCCGGTCCGCCCACTCACCGTATCTGCTGATGGCGGTACGCGATATGCTGGCTGAGGAGGGGATGTTGTATGATGAGGTCTGTTTCGGCACCAACGCCACAACGCAGCGGTCTGACACCTGTGTGAAGAGGAAAGGGTAAGGGTCTGTTCCATTACACGTCACAATCGTTAACGAAGAGACTACTTATATCCCGAACCCCTCCTAATCCCACAATCCTAAAACGTAGCTGCTCCCGGCTTTTCTCCAGCACGGCAGCGAGCCGCGGCTGCACGACGTCAGCACCGTCAACGCCATCCCATTAACAGACAGCAGAGACACGATGTGAGCTTTGTAACTGGGGGAAAAAGATGCAAAGACATAGGGAGAGGAGAGAGTAAGAGACACAGAGACAACAGGCCTCAAATGTCTCATCTCATGTGCACATCTCACAGTATGCAGGTATAATAGGAGTATTTCAGAGCAGCTCAGTGTAAAGCGTGTCATGAATTCATTTTATTTACACAGCTATAAGCCCTAAATGACGCGTTCCCATCACTTCAAATAGGACGATACCAACACAGCACATTGGAAAAGAAATCCCTAAAATGCGCTTTAGAAGCTGCTTCTTTCACGGGTCCAACAGTGTTATTAATTAATCATTAAACGACGTTTATCTATACCGAAGGTTGGAAACGCTTGTGCTGATTCCACACCCGAACACCACATTTGAATAAAAACACAAGACACAGCGAACAAAACTTGAGCTTCTCTTCTGAAAGCCAAAACAACAAACAGCTTGTTGGCTGGCATTTACAGCCCACCCTGAGGAGGGATTTCTGCTTCAGACCCAGCGAAGAAAAACCGACGAGCCTCCAGCGGAGAAATGAACAAAAGGCAAATGCCAAGCTCCAAAAGGAGCACCTCAAACAATCTTCAGAGAAAGACAAAATTCTCCTTTTCATTCGCTGCAGCGCGAACAGGCTCTTTCCTGTCCCGTTGGAATAGAAGCTGCTGGTGTCAGGACGGATTCTGACAGAATTCCTCGCTCTGAAGAGAGCCGCCCGCCTCCCACCCTCACCCCTTTCTCCCACTCTTCCCAAACCTATCTCGGCTGTGCTATTAGCTGGAGTTGCCATCTGGCTTCTGCAGGCCACATTAGAGACACACTTGAAACTCGGGATGTAATCTGGAGGAATCCTCTTAAAGACGCAGCTCCCAGGCCTCTTGGAGGAAAATGAAAAATGGCCTTCCCTACTCCCCAACCTCCACCCACAACTGCAGTCTTTGGCTTTTCTCTTTGCCTTCTCATCCTTTGTCTCCAGTTTCCTAAACTCAATTTTATGGCCTCTCCATCCTACGGCCAGGCACGGACCAACTCTAATACACTGTGGACTTCCGTGAAGTTTCCACTATTTCTGCTATTCCTGTGATACATTTTCTCTGGTGAGCATGAAATAGCTTCCCCCCCCCCGCCCTCCCTCCTCCACACTTTGCAGCACCCTCCATCTCGCTCTTTCTCTCTGCTTTTTATGGCTGAAAGAGAGGCTACAGCAGAGATGGGTCCTTGTGATAGAGTAAATGATTGAAGGCGTGCAGATTTGCCCTGCAGGGATAATCCAGTGTGGGGCTGATAGTGGACAGGTGTGATAAGGGCTGCGGGCCCTGCCTGTGATAACACCTTCCATTAGACAGTGCACAGCCGACCAGACAGTGTGGTCAGCCTCTATCTTTTCTCATCCATCCACACTCAAGCCGCAGCCCCAGTCCTGTCCGGTTTCCTCTTGATGTCCCACCTCTTCGGGCCTCTGGATCATGATGCTTATCGAGTCTGCCCAGTAGCTTGGAAACACAGCCCGAGCATATGAGCAGGCGCCAGCAGTGATTCTGAAATGTGTTATGGACGACCATGTGTTTGTGCAACTCCCTCGAGGGCGTCAGAAACCGTCTCCTGAAGACTCGAATGCCAATTTGTGGGACAGAATTGAAGTCGTCTTTTAAAATGGGAATCGCTGATTGCATTGAAGGAATACATGAGGATGCTGCAGCAGTACAGGATTAAACGAATATGCCTCTCGACCTCAACGTAATAGACAATTTGTTAAAGACATTTACTTATCTCATTCCTTCATATTCCCATCTGACCTGCATATTTTTGGGTTTGCTGTGTGGACCAGTGAGGCGAGACAGCCACGGCACTAGATTAATGAACAGAAAGCGATGTAGTAGTATCCGTTGTGTCTGGCGCTGTTGAAAATAGCCCACAGGGCCTCAAGTGATGTCTGCAAGGTGGGTAACAGAATCTAGCTGGCAGGCTCTCCTGGTGTGGTCATCAGTGCCAGCTCTGCCTGTTCCTTCACCGCAGAAGGGAGGACATGCAGAGGTCACCGGGCAGCAGGGGATGAAAGTTTCCTCACTGACTTTTTCACTCCGCCGCCTCGGCCTCAGCCAGAGTGAAACAGGGAGCAGTCCGTCCTTTGCCGTCACTTATCTGCACATTAGGAATCATATTCCAGACACGACAAACACTGCCCACGTGTTTCCCCGCAAATAGATGAAGCAGGTAATAGCATGATGTAAAAGCCACAGAGCATCTAATAAATCAGTCTGCAGTTTGAATCCCTGTAAACAAACATTCCCACCGTATCATGATGCCTCATGATGAGTCTGTGAGAGTCGTACTGTTGTGGGAAACCTTGGGAACCCTGCTTACAGCCCACATACCATCCAGCAGCAGCAGCAACAGCAACAGCAAGGTGAGCACCAACACATATCAACATGACAGTGGGGGGGAGGGGGGAGAAAGGAGGTGTGATCAAAAGGTTTGCTTTGACAGGGAGGAAGATTAATCAACAGAAGAAAGATCCAAATCAGCAATCAGCCGAAAACTTTCCAATTTCATAAATCTTTTATCTCTACTGCAGGGTTTGTCTGTATCTAACCATGTGTGGTGTAGTGAGCTTCTAGGGTTTCATCTTTATCTTTGAAAGACTGTACAAAATGCAGAAAGGGAGGGGGTGGGGGTTGTAGCCCCCTCACTACATATGTAGGTGCTGAACTCATTTCAAATGTGTGCATTTATGTTTTTAATTTGAATGTTGCAGGGAGCTGGGAGTGCACGTATTCCCATATCCAGGTTATGTAAACCCTTATTTCCCATGTGGCACGGCAAACAGCCAGTGGGGGTTCTCGGGATGCTGTGAGCATTCTGCATTTTAATGCTTCTGTGTGCTCCTCTTGTCTCTGCTCAAGAGAATTAGCTCAGACTCGTGGTGACGCTTGCTCTCACTCCACATTTTTCAGATCACACTTTCAAAATGTCCTCTTTTCGAATTTCTCCCCCCCGAAGCTTTTCCCTCTGGGGCCTAATGAGCTGTGCTCCCTGGTTGTGATAGGCAGCCAGATGTGCTGTCACATCGCAGCTGCCAATGCGCTGCCACGTTATGTGATGCAAACACACACTCACCTCTGCTAACACTGTTCTTCCACACATCCTTCCTGCCTTTTCCTCCATCCCCCACATCACCCTGCAGTTTCATTTGAAGCTGTGCGCTGTTGGGCCTTACGTTCCGCACAGGCTCCCTCAGATCTGTGATCAATAGCGATGCTAAGATGTGCTATTGAACGAGGAAATGTGAAGTGGCCACGCGCGTGTTATCGCGCGCCCTGTAGTGACTCCCTCGGCTAACGACGGCAGACTGTGATGCAAACAAATAATAGAGGAACCCATTATGGTATGGAAGCAAACATACTGCAACGCTTCACCAAGGATTAAAGCACTGCAGAGACCAGAGAAGAGGAGCGAGGAATGAAAGGACGGAAGGAGGAAATGAAGGTCTATCAGCCGTCGGCGGAGGGAAATAAAAACAAGACAAAATGCGAAGCTTAAAAAAACTTAAAAAGTGGCGACAATAGAGGTGAGGACTAAGACTTGATGATGAAGGAGGGAAGGCAAAGGGGAAGGAAGCTGCGTGGTTGCCAAGTACTGTGTGAAGGACACTATGATGTGTCGCCGCTCCTAATGACTCCTACATCTGGAAAATGATTCTCCTCGCTCTGCTGGGGCACGAGTTCACTCTGACCCCACAGTGTGAGCGCTTGAGCCGCGCCAGACTGTGTTTCTGCTCCTGCATGAAGTCCAGGCTGTTGCCCTGTTACCCCCTTTGTGCCGGGCTCCAACCATTGCTGCTGCAGCCTTCTCTCCTGAGCAGGTAGCGGTGAAAGGTGCCCTGCAGTGCTGCGGCAGACGGCCCCCCTGGGCTGACTAATGAGAGCCCAGGCTTCGTGACCTGTAGGGGTGTCTGCCTTTTCACTCTCTCATTATTCCTTTTTTGATGCTTTCTTATTTTTCTCTGGCTTCTTCTCACTCTCTCTTAATCTCCTTTTTTCCTTAACAACCGCCAACAACCATAACGTCTACTGGTAAATGCACAAGTCATCCTGTTCTCCCAATTTAGCCCTCTACTTTTCTCTCTGTTTAACCGAGGGCAGCGGGTCCCCACAGGCCCTCAAACTGCAGCCTGTGAGTCGAGGTTCTCCATTTGAAGAGACGGGAGCAGGCAGTCACAGCAGGACTAATTTCTGCTGGTGTAGAAGTCAATGGGGCAGAGACAGAAGGAGAGACGCTGTCCTCCTGCCTCTCCGGGGAGGAGGGAGAAGTGTCGGCTGAGATGTGGAGAGTTCATCTCTCTTGCCACCTGTACAGTAATTGTCCTCCATTACGTGAGTCACTTGGATTCTGCCATGCGTGGGCATGCAAATGAGGAGCTGAAAATTGGCTGCCTAAAAGCGAAGAGCAGGAAACATCAAAGTTTGGAAAGGCATGCGGCGCAATCTCCATAATAGAAGCCAGAGTGGAAAATGAACTGAAAAGAGCATTTTCTTGGGAAGAAACAGGGAAGTTTCAGAGTTAATTAGGGACAACATTACGCTAATGCTGCGCTAGCTTACCTGGTAATGCAGGAGAGTGTTGAGTCGCTTCCAGTCATTTTCTATCTTGGTGGTGATGTCTTCATCCTGCAACACCACGCGAGCCATTCGCCCCTGGCGCCACTCTGAGGACACAAACACGGCGGTGTGAGGGTTAGGGTTCACGTCACCCTACGTAGCTCCCAAAGAGAGCGCTCCGCGCATATTATGAGCAACTGCTGCTGTGGCTCCGCACAGCTCTCTGAATGCGTACAGTACTCGTCTCACAGACTGACATGCATCTTAATTAAACATTACACACGAACAATTTCCAAGACGTACGCGCAAGGCAGGCTGCACGCTTTAATTGGTACTTGTGTCGCGGAGATGGCGTGCCATTAGCATATGCAGCAGTTGGCCCCTCAGGGTCAGAGAGAATAGAAGAGTATAGCAGACAAGACAGGATGGAAAAGCACACAATGAGAAAATCACCTCCTTTCAAAGGGAAAAAATAGGAAACGGGGGGGGGACAGGTGGAGGCTATAAGCAGGGCGGGTGGAGTGCAGTGGCTGACGGCTTGTTGTGGGGTAATGAAATGATAATAAGGGTGCTGACGGGGAAGTGGACAGCTATTGTGGCTCTCATGCTGGGAGTGATCATTGATTTTCTCCTCTGTTGACTGGGTTTTATTACTTCGCGCCTCTGCCAGGTGACCACATGATATCCCCGCCTGGCACAACCCCCCCTTCCCCCCCTCCCCCAAGAACTGCCTAACCTACATTCATCTATGCAGGAGCACAAAAGCGCTCACAGTTGTGCAGAAATAGAAATTCTAAACTATTTTCAAGGCGTCAATAAAAATTGGACAGAGAAGACAGTGACTGGACAAAGGACTGATGGTGGTTTGGAGGTTGGGTGGGGCTTTTGTTCTCTTTGACCACGTGGACTGAAAAAAAATTAGAGGGGACAGGACGGCGGGAGGTAAGTTATGGACGTGGCAGCGATGGGACGGAAGTGGCAGACTGCGTGGGAGTGGAGCCACCAGCATGTGCCCGTCTGTTAGCTCTTACCTGGGTTGGTCACACGACCACGTCACAGATGCAGAAACACACACGCACACACACACTTCTCTGTCTCGATCTACTCCGTCTTACTGGCACTACCAGGCGGTGAAATCTGCCAGACGGTGGGATGCGCCCCACACTGTCAGTCAGTTTGATAGAAGGCCTGGCAGTGGCACAGTGAGGCTGGCTGTCTGGCTGGGCTGCTAGAACACAGCTTTTATCACACTAATGCACTGATAATCTGTACACACGGCTCGCTTCTCTCTCGCTGATGCATTCGTCTGTGGGTGTGAAGGACTTTACACCTGCCAAATGTAAGTGTCTAGATTGTTTGCGTGTGCATGCAGAGTCCTACCGAGGTCCATGTCGACAGCACGCGGCCGCTGCGAGTAGGGCATGTTCTTGTAGACTGCATCCAGTATCTTCTCCTTCACTTGGGTGATAGTGTCGCAGTTCAGCACCTTCACGGGGATTTCTGGACTGTTTTCATTGTCTGGGTTCACACAGTTGAGGATCTGGATTGTACGGATGGGAAGAACAGGAGAGAAATGGAGAGAATTACTCAGGGAAAAGTCCTGTTACTGCATGGACTTGGATCCAGCTGGAGATTTTGCCCGCACTAGAGTCTCTTTGGAGCATAGCAGGAGCTTTGAGAAACCATTTCCGCTCTCGCTGGCATCCAGAAATCTAATTTCACACCTTCGGCGGGACACCAATTTCCAGCTCTGCCGGGGTATTAGCACGTAATGAGCCAAATTCCCAGTCAGAGCAATCAGAGCATTGTCATGTCACATGCTGGCCGCGTGTGTGTGTGTGTGTATGTGTGTGTGTGTGTGCGATTTCTACAGTCGCCTACCCTGATGTTGGACCAACACTGAAGCCTGTGGCATCATTAGTTAATTTATTCCCTGCACATGAAAGGAGAAACCCAACCCAGCAGACAAGGCTCCGTCATTAATGAATGGTGAAAAAATAGGTTAAAAAAAAATACATGTTGCCACTAGTCCAGTGTCGTAGCAAAAAAAACTAAGAGTGGGAGCGTTTGTGTCTTTTTTAGCTGAGCAGGTGTTTTAACTAAAATGAGGCTTTGCCTGTGTGGTGCGCTTCATGTTTGTGTGTCTGTGAGGCTCCTTGTGTGGCGTACCAGGGTTTTGTACTCTATCTGCTGGCGGATAAGTTTGTCTTCGCTCAGGGAGTAGCGGGCCTCTCCAGTGATTGCGTCGATGGGCCCCTTCTCCATCTGCTGCTTGATGGCGCAGTATAGCATGAACAGAGGCTCCCCAGCACACTCCTGTGAGCACACACGCAGAGAAAACCAACAGACTGACATGAGAAAACAAGAAGTCCACACGTGCTGTACTGCACACCTCTTGTACTGTGAAGTCCCACTTGGAATTTCGAAGCGTAAGTCAAATACAGAAAAGAAATCGTCCACCGTAGATGTTGCTTGGAGCACTAACCTTGAGGAATTTGTGAAGGAGGAAAGCGAACCAGTTCGTAAGCATCTTCTCTGCAACGGACTCTGTTCTGAAATGACATAAAACATAAAACAGGAAGAACTAAATTTCTCTCTCTTCATATTTCAGGACTGTTAGATAACAACAGCGTTCCATAATTCATGTGGTTATGTGCGAGATTCGGGGAGGTTATCTTGCCATCCGTGTTGCTGGTGCACTGTTGTCACAGTGAGCGAGCAGAGCAGAGCGGCATCTGTGCGCGCGCGGGTATTAAAGAGCGTGAGAGTGTGTGCATTCATGTGTGGCTGAACACTGTGGGACATCAGCAGCTGTGACAAGCCTCAGCTGTTGAGAGAGACGAGCGCTGTCACAGCCAGGTAACGCCTGATCACAGCCAAAACGATCCCCTCCCCTCTCATTTCCTCACTTCCTCCGCCTCTATGTTCTCTCCCTTCCCAGCGAGGCGCACATGGAGCTACAGCTTGCTGCTGGGCTTGATTGGGCATGAAAACACACAAGTGTGCAATGACCTCGCGCCTATTTCTACCGCAGAGCACGGCGTGTAGCGCTTTTATGATTCCTGCACGTATCTTCCTCTGAAAGCCAGACAAACATACCCCCTCTGCCTCATTAGCGCCATCATGGAACAGTAGAAAAACAGAAGTTAGACAGAATAACAAACAGCCAGGTGGGAATGGTTAACGAGCGTGAAGCATAGATGAAAGGGTTACTTCTGTGCAGCTCGTATGGCCGAGCACCTGAGGTGAATAGCAACAACAGGCTCCGACCCCATCTTGTAGAAACATGTCTGCCTTGCTCCTTTCCTCTTCTCCGGGTGACTGCTGCACACGCTCTCTCGTGCAGACAGAAATAAAAATGCTACCTGACACACACCAATACCAAGCTGCTCTGGATGTGAAAGCTGGCTTTTGGCGCACACTGTTATCACTGCCATTACTCCCAGCAGCACACAAATCACGAGTTAACACAGCGTGGTAAAGTGGGCCCTAGACTGCACCGATGTTCCGAAGAGTGTCACAGCTTGCGTTTGTCACCTGGTTGCGAATGATCGGTCCACGTCAACTTGCACGCGAGTGTTGCCAAATGAAATGGGAATGCACTGGAAAAAAAAATGACCCTCTTAATGTAGCAGGAAATGACTGTGATTACTCTGGTGGATATGATGGAGGGGCCTTACAGCGCACTGTGCTGAACTGGGGATTAAGTGGAATCGAGGCAGTCAGGTATTAAAGACAAGCTAGAAGGCTCCCGTCTCCTCAGAGCTAAATAGTGCCGGGGACGATTACACCTATTCAAGCTCTGAATGGACCTGAAGGGAGATTATGACTATTATGGAGATAATTGTGTTAAGTCGTGTTTGAGGCGGACGTCCCTGAAGGGTCGTCTGTACCACGGGGGTTATAACAGCTCACATTTTAGTCACAGAGACAAGCACAAGTGTCAGTCACTCTTTCTGTCTCATTAATTTGAGATGGAGTGAGACTCCTTTTCTCGTTCACATACAAACCGAGAGGCTCCCGTCAGCTGCAGGACAGTGGAGCCGAGGTGGCGTTTTGTGTCTGAGCTCTATTAGCAGCTCACTGCCACAGCCAATGTGAGGAGCAACGATGTAGATTAGTTCACCCAGTTCCAGGAAGGATGAGAGAGTAAACAGCGCTGAAAAGCTGGGCGCCGTGGACGCGCCCGCTCCACGGCTCCATCCCCTTCTCTCCCCTTTATCCGACACAGGTGAAGCACATAAACAAAGGCAGCATTCACAAGCTCGACCTCGCTGTGCTGCACAAAAAAAGTCGATTTAACGGCGCCGCTACATGCGCCCGGGGCTCAAACTGAATAAACCTAAATACATATATTTTTGGACAATACCCCAAATCCCTCTGTAATTGCCCTCCTTCCTCTACAAATATTCACCTCTCTTTGCTTACCACGCGCCCCTCCCAGCTTGTACGAGGCTCGAGTGCGTTAGAAGTTAATGGAACCCATTAAGCATTTTAATAAGCTCAGCAAGTCCCAAAGAAGGAAGTCAAATAAAGCCTTTTGTGTGGGGGCTGTGCCGACTCCCTCCTAATATCTCCCCTTCTGAAAGTCGGGGAGGGGGGATGCACTTTGTTCTCCTCCTCCTCCTCCTTTCGTTCTTGTCCTCCCCCTCCTCCTCATCTGCCTCCACTTCCTTCTTTCTATTAATTGAGTTTCATTAATGAACATCAGGATTTCATTATGCCACATAGTGTTTAATAGGCTTTGCATCCCCTTCCATCGCTGGTCTCCTAATGGCAGCTAGGGCAAAGGGGGTGGGAGGGGGGGGGGGTGCTATATTAGCAGGCTGTGGAATGTCTTTCGGTGAAACTAATGCCAAACACAATGCGCGCACTCTCAATAAGGCTGCACTCCATTGCTCTGCATGGGCGGAAATCTCATTACAAAAACGCTGAGGAGAAAAATAATACAAGATTGAAAAGTCTCAAGGTGATTTTCTGTGATTCCATTAAAAGAACATTATGAAGAAAAGAAAGGCTGCCGACAAACTTATAGAGAAGATGAAGAGATTGGAGAACAGAGTTCAATGGAAAATGGAAAGGGGGGGTCACTTTGGGATGTCCGGGTTCGGGGACGGTTTCTGTAATAATGGACAGACACAAAGTGAGGACAGCGCTGGCACATGACAACAGCCACGCAGAGGAAGAACACAGAGCCCAGAGAAGAAGTGAGGGCGAGAACATTTTCCACTAATGGTGCCAAACACCATCCCAACACCACGAGGAGCCGCATCAGTTCCACTCAGAGCTCCGAAGAGTGAGGTAATCAAACACACTGTCAAAGCACAGATATTGCTTTCAGAAAGCTTTTAGGAGCACGTAAGTGTCTGCAAACTAAAATCTTTCCCCCATTAAGATGTAGACATCACAATACCAAAGAGAGTTTTCTGGAGAGTGTACCCTAAACTGACTGTGCGTTACCTTCCTGTTACACAAAGGGCGGATGCCGTACGTGGTGGAGCTCGTTTCCAGTGCACCGATATGATGGATGGAGAGATGGGATCTAGCACTTAGCAGAGCTAATAGGAAACTATGTTCATACTTATTTGGTCATGTTATCATCTGTGAAACACTTGAACTGCTTAGACCTGCACATGAGGAGCCATAAAAGTAAAGTCTGACGGCCTGACACCAACACGCTGAATAAAGTGCAGACAGTTCACCACCAACTAGACACTATAAAAATAACTAGAATATATTAGCAGAGAATAGATGCAACACACAATATTTTATTTGGAGTCAGTCTCCCCCCACTACACAACTGTACAGTAAATACTGACACGAGCTAAAGGGATTTTCCCGACAATAGAAGAAGTCAATGCCAGACTGAACTGACGGAGGTGGGAACATTTTGCAGAGCTAGTGACACGAGGCCGGACCCTGGAAGCAACATGCGCTCAATGTCATATTTAATTTCAATTCTCTTAGTACGCTACTTGCTGTAAATGTAATGGGTTTAGAAGTTGATGAAAATAAGCGTTGAGTTCATCACTGTCTGCACACATCTAGAGTCTAGATCATATAGTTAGAGGAAATCTCTGCAAAACCTCACCGTATAATCTCTAGTTTTATCTTTCAACAAACAACCCCTTGGTTCCACTGCAGAAATTAAACTTTGATTACAACTGCAGGTCGAATAAAGAACGTGTAAAAACATCATGCTCCACGAGAGATGGAACTACTTTAGTGCCTTCATCAGTGATGCTTGTGTGAAGACGGTTTTCTCTTAAAAGGTTGAGCAAGCCAGCTTGTGAACACCCCCCCGCCCCTTAGAGAGAAGCATTCAATGTCAGCTCGGCGGTGATAGAAGCAGAGCTCTTCACTGCGACTCCAGCGCGGCTCGCGATGCACTTTCACCCCGCTGTAATATAAATGAGAACAAGAAGTGGCTGGGCGACCTTGCGGTCCTTCCCGTCGGCTCTCTCCTATAGCTACGTAATCTTTGCCCCGGGACTGTAAGCTATCCAATAATTCATGTAAGGGGGGGCTGCTTAAACTCATCTACTAGAGTTCACGTGTAGTCAGTGCAGTTGATTCTTTGCTTCAGTGCATTAGTGTATCATGTATACGCAGCACATACACAAAAAAACAAAAAGAAAACACGCGATCTGAAGGATCTGTTTACGTGCTGCTAATTCATTATTACCACAGAGCAGAGGGAGGTCCTGGCCAACACAATAGCGAGCATTTCACTGTGCTATTATATGTGATAATGGAGTGAGGAGAGCTGATAGAAAAGACAAGTGAACGGGGAGACGGCAACAAAGCGCAGCCCAGCAGCCTCACTCGACGCCCTGCACAAACACAATTACCGCTCAGAGACATGCTCGATTTGCCTATCAGCACAGATGTGTGTGTGTGTGTGTGTGTGTGTGTGTGTGTCAGCAGGCTGGCCTTACTGTGGGCTTCTCTCTAAATAGGCGACGAGGAAGACAACAACGGAAAAGAACCATGTCAAATCGATAATCCCCTAAATTCGTCCGAAAATGGGGAGTGAAATGTAAAAACTATAGGACACTTGGCCCTCCAGGCGAGAGCGGCTGGACCCGGGGATTACGCACCACTGTGTTCCTAATAAGAGCGGATAATGAAACTTTTAGAGGTGACGCGGGGCCCTGCTGTCATGTGAAATAACAGCTTAATCTGAGTTCATTTGATGCTGTGCTGCTTTAGTCCACGTCTCCATCATCCGCTGGTGCTCCAGCGCCGTCTTTTCTTTCCTTTTATTTTGTCTGGCAGCTATTTACCCAAACTTTTTAATGCCTTTTTTTCATCTTAGGAACATTAACATGAGAAAAGAGTTGTTGTTTGAAAGTATAGCAGCTGCTGACGCTCTCTGTCTGTGGTTATTAGTCATGTAAACATAAAGTCATTCGCAAAGCAGTCAGGCTTTCAGCAAAGCCTGTTCCCAGCATCTTCTGTTCATCCGTAAACCTGTTCCTGCACCTACACAGCCACTGCAGCAGCCGAGGACACACGGACAAGCAGGTGGTTAAAGTTTCAGCACATCATCCACACTCCGAGGAAAACGGTGCGCACAGGAGCCACGGAGAGGGAGAGGAGAGGAAGAAAAGTTAAGAAGAAGACCGCTTCTGAATGTTTTATAAGGAGCTCGAGTCTGGAGGATAAGTGAGACTGACACTGGCAATGAGAGAGAGAGAGCACGGGGGGGAGAGAGAGGGAAAATGTGGAATTATGTAGAGGACTCAGATGTTTCTCCTGATTGGAAGAGTACCTGGCATTTACTGGAGCGCGCTGTAGCTGCGCTGGAGCGCTGCAGCATTACAAGCCTTATTCTGTCAAGCGCCTACATGGAAAACACCGGGGAGAACTCGGAATCCATCGGCCCACGACAAACACACATCTTTAAATCCGTCCCCATGATTTCAGCATCTGCATAACTATTTAATGGGCTCACACAAAAGTGTGTTCCTGTTCCTTCTGACATTAAACATCTTAATCACACTAACACTACGATCAGTCTGATGTGGACGTTGCAGTCCGAGAACTTTAACTGAACTGCAGAACAGCAGCAGAAGATCTGAGCTGGAGCTGAGCACGTGCCCTGCGTTACCTGCGCAGCAGCAGTTTGGGGTGGTTCTTGCTCTCCAGGTTGCGGTCGATGAGGTCCGACAGCAGGTGTTTGAGGACGTCTGTGGCGTACTCCAGCCGCCCCTGCAGGGCGGTCATGATGAGTGAGGCCACGTTGCCGCGGTCCCTCATGGAGAACGAACGCTGCATTTCCAGGGTTCGGATGAAGGTGAGCAGGAACACTTTGTTGTTGATGAGCTGGCCAAACAGCTTCAGGGCCTTCTCCACATTCTGCTGACCATTACCTGACACCTGGACACAACAGGGAGGGAAAATAACCTGTGTTACCGCTACACGAACACAAGGAATTTGAATGAAAGATTGAAAAGCAATGTTGCTGTTCATCCTTCAGTCCGACCTTGTCCCACACTGAATCTTTCCAAAAGCCTCACTCGTGTTTCAGGCAGACAGACGTCCCCACTCATTGTAAGTAACTGAGAAGATTGCAATCAATTATTGAGCCTGGACATGTAGACCGAGTTCGCTGCCATTTCACTTTCAGGTCAAATGTCAAACAGCTTGGAGGTGTAAGACAATCCTAAAGCGACACGACTCACTAAAGCCTGGATACATGGCCAGTCGCTCAGTGTCGTCATCGCTGGACGAAAGAAGTGCGGAGACATTGCTTTTGACCTCAGCATAGAGGGTTAGCCTATACTGCTCCACCCCCACCTCACCGTTTACTGAGAGGCCGATCCCATCCCACCTCACACACAATCTACAAACAAACATGACGCACCTATTTATTCCTAATAGTGTGCTTCACATAAAACAGACTCATTTCCCAGCACATACAAGAGGACAGGACGTGTTTGCCAGCTAGTTCTTCCCCTCCATGGACGAACCCTCAGTCCTACTCGAGGAATGGGAATTACTCCCTTCATTACCCTTCATACTGCAACCACTGGTGGGTGAAATAGCCATGTGCTGGGACCCTGTTTTCCATGAGGAAGCTGGCATGTGAAGCATATATGTGTGTGTACGCTGCCCAGCGTGATCGCTATGTGTGTGTAGGACCAGAGGGTAGGAAGGATAAGTGGCACGCTGGTTTCCTCTCCCCCTCAAGCACTCTGCTGCTTATGGAGTTTACCCCGCAGGGGGAGTGGTGAGGTTAAACTCCACTCTACCGCTCGCTCTCTCTCTCTTCCTACCTCAGTTTGACTTTCTCTGCCCTTTCTCAACTTATCTGCTGCTCATGTGTCTCAGTCCTTCTCCGTCTCCCCCTACCTCCAGTTCTCTGAGGACAGGGTGATCCTCGATGCCCGGGAAGAGGACTCTCATGGCGTAGGTCCTGTAGTCCAGATGTGGGATCCCGGCTCTGTCCAGGTCACTGGTCAGCTCATTGATGTCGGTCTGCAGCTCGGCAAAGGCTGGTAGAGAAGAAAATTACGAGGGAGAGAGCAGTTGGAGTAAACGCTGGAGACATACAGCATAAGAAAAAAACTGTTCTTTAATCCCAGAGGAGCAAATATGTGAATCCTCCTTATCTTCACGGTGTTTGCTACTATTGAAAGTTAAAGCCCCAGACACTCTTCATGGCAGAAAAATTCAATATTTCACATCTCTCTCTTAAAAAAGACAGAACACACAGGTTTTCACACAACCCCCCCCCCCTTCTCACTTATTTTTATCTAGCAGCCAGTAAATTGGCTGCAGCTAAGGCCCCAAAGAGTTTGTGTCATGTCAGTGTGAGGCTGCAGGTGAGCACTGGTTAATTGGCTCCATCCTGACTGGCTCCTGCTCAGGCCCACGGCTGTGCGGCTCTGCTTCGCCGCCCTTGGGGAGGCTCCCTGGCTGCAGCCTATCACAGGAGCAGCGGTGGTCCCACAACATCCTCCTCGGAATTCCCACTCTCTCTCCAGAAAGTCTAAACCCTCAGCTCGCAGGCCCTAATCCTGGGTTCACACACTAACTCGCACATGGAACCACATCTACTCGTAAGGAGGAACCCAGGTACCCATCTAAATCCACCCTGCGGGGCTGAACACTCCTGGCTGCAGCTAATGGTTAAAACATTAATCTCCTCTTTTCCCAAGGCTGCCTGTGCGGGTCTGATTCCCCCTGTTTGTCTGCTCTGTCTCTTCGTCTGTCATTGGACCACACAGGACCTTTGTAGACGATGTACACATTTCCCCGCTGCTTATTAACACTAGGGGAGCTGATCAGGTATGGCTGGAGGGCGTAAGTAATAAGGTCCTCCCTGGCTGATGACATCCGCGAACACTGTCAAGCTTGAACCAGCGTCTCAGCGATATATCGATGATGACATCAGGGGCCAATCAGTGTTTATTTCAAAGCATTCGTATGAAACCGAGAGTTGGAGCAGTGCTGGAGTGGCAGCTGGAGGTCAGCCTGTGCTCATCTGTAGTCCTTCCACCGCGTGGACGCTCAATGGTTAGATGGACTACTGTGGCCACTTTTAACCCCTGAGCCAACAGGGGAGGAGTGAGTTTCAAAAAACAGCTGCGCGTTAGATACTAGCGCACTCACGAGTCGGCATGAAGAGCTTCATGTCGAGCATTACTCAATGCAACATGAATAAAATGTGCTTAACACTGAATGAAAGCTTTTATATTTGTGTGTGTTTGCCGTCTCCACACGGACAAACTAGAAATCAGGAAAAAGCCGATTCACTACATCATATTGTAAGTCAGATGCAGAAAAGACTGAACCAGTTGTACTGTGATATATAATCAGACTGACTCAGTGACACTAAAGTTACACACAGAGCCCCAGTAATTCACTTAATGCACTGTGTGCATAAATACACATTTTGCCTGTTACATGATTATAGCTCGCATAGGTGAAATGCATTCACGGGCCCCATTCAGCTATGTGAGTGATAGAGCAGCCTCTAAAATTACCGCCTGTAAATGGATATTCCACAAAGTAGACCCGTAATCACCCTCTCTCTGCCATCTACAGCCCAACGCTGGGCTGCTGCACGTTTCCGCGCCCTGACACTCACCTTCTTTGCACTCCAGGGCAACTCGTGACTCCAGGTTGTCCATTTGCATCTGCAGGCGCTTAAGGGTCAGGTCGTTCTCACGCGACTTCCGCTTGTAGGCGATGAGGACGAGGATGACGATGATGAGGAGGAGGCCTCCGCCGGCGGCGATGCTGACGATGGCCGGAAGTGTCAGCAAGCTGTCCGACATGATGTGAACCGCACCAGGAGAGATGTGGAGGCCACCTACCTGAACCTGTGTGGAGAGACACAGTCAGGTCTTCTTCGGACTTTTCTGATTTCACCTCGCTTTCTACGGCTCGACTCTATGAATGGCTCTGGTTCTACCTCAAAAACAGAGTCTGAGGACTTAGTTTCAGTCAAGATGATGTCATGCAGTTAAAAAGAATCGCTGCCCTTTAAAGTTGCCCTTTAAAACTAAAAAAACAAACAGTGAGATGCATAATTTATTAATATTTCAACACATCACAGCAGTTCAAAACTTTTTTTTCACGCTCTAATTGATGCACAGCAACACGATTCTGCCAAAACACGGGTAAGTATTGTCTGCTGAAATGGAGACCGAGTGCAAACACCTGCACGGCGACGCTGAGATGGAAATAGTCTGGGTCTTGCACTCAATAAGCAAGCGGGTATCTAAAAATAATTGCAGCGAATTCTGGCAGAACCTTTTGACAGCTGGAGCACACTCATGCTGTTCTCTTTGACCTCTTTTCTTCAGCTGAACGAGCGATGATGAGAGCACAAATAATGGAGTTTAGAGGCCAACTATTAGGAAGAAGAAACTACCAATACGGGGAGAGACATAAACTGAGTGGGAGAGACACTAAAGAAGACGGACACACACTGACCATAACTTTGTACTGTCCGGTGAGGTTGGGCGGCTCACACAGCAACTGGCTCTCAGACACAGTGACAGAGCAGGGAGTCTCTCCAATCAGTACCGTGTAGTTAAGCTTCACTCCTCCCGACGCTGGGGGGACCAGGTTTCTGCCCTGTGGGCGTGTGGACATAGGGGGACAGAGGGGTGTGAAATTAGGAGAAAAAGTCAGACACACAAACGCACGACTCGTTGAACTTCAGAGCGTTTTAAAAAGCCACGAAGCCGATATGTCACCTAAACACAGCGTAAATTAGATCCCTTCGTTTCGGCACAGCTGGGGCCAAATATGCTTCCATACCGAGAGCAAACAAGGTGAGACATTTCACAGCGGCAGGAACAGCTGGCAATCAGGACTAAAGAACTAAATGTTTCCCTAAAAGGAAACATTTAGGGAAACATAAATGGAACTAAATGGAAAGGTGTGGCTGAATACGTACAGCGCATCTAACGGATACGTTTCATACCTTCAGAATAATGGGCGAGCCCGGTTTCTGCTCCAGGACACCGGTGGTGCTGAGAGGCTCAAAGGAAGGGTTGGGGTAGTACAGGAGGTTGGTGTTGTTGTAGACCAGAAGCGCCTGCACGTTGTTGAAAATGAAGCCAAACTCATCCGCGTGCTTCACCGTGTCCAAGCTTGGATGGTACTCCGTCATCAGGGACGGAGCGAAGCAGCTCATACTGGTGGTGTTCAACACTTTACACACCTGGAAAGAACAGAGAGCGGCGGGAGGAGAATCTGAGAAACTGCTGGAGACGTGTTGCGCACATCATGCTATGATAGTCTGAGCACCCTGGAATGAAACAATGACTGTGATTCAGTCATCCGGGATAAACGAACACTGCTCAACACAGCTCAGGTTTTTTTTCCTCTCCGTCTATGGCTCAGAAGTAAAACAGCGTGTTCTGATCTGACATGAAGCTCTCTATTTGTTTAAAGTGAGACACGCTGATACCAACATGAGCCAGCAGGGAGCTCACCAGCCCAATAACTGGTGAATAAAATCCCCATTATTTATTTCTTGCGCGTCATTAAATCCATCTTTATCGAAGGGGAAGCCTCCATAAAACGGAAAACAAATGGCTGCTTCTGCTTCACTGGAACACACTGGAGGACAACAACCACAAAGGATGGCCGCAACGCTCCTCTGTCTCCTCAGGTGTAGGCTGAGCTATGGCTCTTTTATTAATTCTCTCCAGTTTGCCCAGATGAGAGACCTGTCTTCCATCCATCTTCCCCGGCTCAGCTCTAAAGGGAAAGGGGAGAGAGGATTGATTGCTGCACAGCCCTCTGCTCAGAGAGGTTTTTTATCTCTTTTCACTCCCTCCCAGCTCTCTCTCTGGGGAAGAAACTTAATTAGAAGTAAATATCATCAAAGCCGGTGAAGGCTAGCGACTACCTCGCCTCCTACCTGTTGTCTGCCGCTCCGGAGCGAGCCGGGGAGATCGATGCTCGCTGCATATTCTGTGTGGTGCACGGTGAGTTGTGGGAGTGGGTCTGTACAGGTGTAAGGAGGGACTGGTCTCCTTGTTAAGCTTCTAGCCCCGCATGTCAACCCACCGTGTAGAGCATGTCATGACCATGAATTAGTGGTTGATCAATCATCAATCATTTATCTATGTCGAAACAATAAACTGCCAGCTCTGCGCGGTAAAGCAGTACAACCCCTACCTGTCTGTAGCTGCACAACAACCCCTGAATGCACCGTCGCAGCTCCCTGTAGCAGTTACAGTGGCAGCGTGTGACAACAGCAGAGAAGAAGCCTTTTCTCTGACGAGACATTCACCAGGTGATGAATCCTACAACAATATGTTCATGTAACCCACTCTGACCACTAGATGGGAATTCAAGGCTTGATGGACAAAGGGGTTCAGCTTAAGCGTGGTATGGCTGCTTTCTTCCTGTTGGCATGGTGACGTTACGCAGACAGGCCCAGATGCTCCGGCAGCATCCTCGTGACTGTCGACGCATTTGCAAGTCAACTACAGCTCTGACGACCATCTGCTCTGCCCGAGATGGATACTGTGGAGTTTTTGTCCTCGCTCATCTGTATTTTTCTTAAATAAATCCTTTCCTTCCTTGAACCCTGTCAGGATAGAAAACTGCCGCTGTCATGTAGGATGTTATTTAAGCAGTGAGTATGTCGCGTGTAAATCCAAAGCGATGAGTAAAGGAAGTGACGGGAAAATGGGGCATCGCAGGATTTCATCGCGGGTTATGGGCCTCCTCTTTGGCCAACTGTGCACGACTCCTGTAGATATAGATATAGATATAAAGTCCTTTTTTATTTATGCACAGCGCGTTCTGTTTGCACTACAAAAGGATTTATGGGATTACTGGATTTCCAAATACCCCACTGAATCACACGATTAGTTCCCACTGCTACATCTACGTCTCAGCAGGGTGCCGCCGTATGCAGTCATGATATCAGCACTGACTCAACATTACATTCAGTTCTCGCTCTGTACCTCTTGCACATCACAAAACTAGAAGTTGATATATTTCTACATATCTAACAGCAGGCTCCATTCACTCCTTTAGAAGCAGATACACGTTGTTTAACATTGATAAAGTGAATTGAGGTCAACAGATAGAGAAAATAATTGGAATCCTGGTCTCATCTGTCTTCTTCCTCTAGTGCTGGATGGAGCTAGGCTGTTCTAAGGCAGTAACTCTCCAACCCCTCTAGCTGAATACATTACCATGATCTACTGTGCTGCTGCAACCCACTCAACCATTCAAAGGTCTTTGGCCAGGGCAGCGGCGAGAAAGACAGAGGGAGTGAGAGAGAAGGAAGGCATAATACGGTCTGGCTGTGGAAATGTGCGTAGGAGAAGTGTGAGGGATCATGCAGTCAAAGGTCATCTGATAGTAGCCAACACTGAAAAGCCAGCCTCTGTGCTGGATAGCTAGCCATGCTCTCCATCTATTTCCCTGCTGCAGTAGCTAATAACTGGCATTAATTCTGACTTCAGCTCGCATACGTCCAGACACAAGCTAGTGCAAACCCAGAGCCAGAAGTTTACCTCTCCTCTAGGATGCACGCCGCACGCAGCCATAGGCTCATCTGTCAGACGCCTTCTGATTACGGCTTGAGCCACTTTTCTTCTCATAAGACAACAGAAATGACATGAAGTGCAAGAGTGGCTGTTCTCACCCGAGTGTTGCAAACGGCTGCTTACGTTGCGTTTGCTGCAGCTGTAGGATGCTGTGCATGCAAACATAGCATTGAGCCAAATGTATGTTTGGAGCTTCCATTATCGTCGCTCGTGGCTTTGATCAGCAGCCTTCTCCAGCGCTCAGACAATCAGCCTGATTGCCCTGGAAGATAGCACGCCCATGCTCAACACTTTCTATGATAAGCAGCGGCTGCAAATGCACCTGATGTCCTCCGTCGGTCCAGGACATCTTACGCGTGGCAAACGCGGTAGATGAAATCTTTCTAAGACAGGGAAATGTTCTGGAGCCGGAAAGAAACCCTTTTAGCTTTAATCTAGATCTTTAATCTGGATCTGGTGACGGATACAGAGCATTTCACAAAGAGAAATGTCTTTTTTTTTGGCTCTCACACTTTCTTTGTGAATCTGTGCAGGTGACACAAGGGAGGGAGAGAAGAGAAGCAATTTAGTGTGAGACAGGTGATCATTTGACGGCAGGCTGGCTGACAGACAGCCGCTCCTATTGCTATAGGCCGCTCTACTGTTTGCATTTCTCTAGTGGCAAAAGAGGGGAGATGAAAGATGGATAATTGTAACTTTAGCACTTAATAGAAATTCATTCTTTGCGGCTGTGAGGGCAATCAAGACACTGACACGGGCTTGTGTTGGTGGGGAGCCGCAGGAAGACGAGGCTGGGTTGAGACCTACAACCACAGAAACTGACAAATCAGACAGTAAAAACCCATTTTACTGGGTCTCCAGGAGTATCTCCCTTTTTTCTCTTCTCCCAACATAAAACAGCAGCAAAGATCCGTCTTTGACTTGTAATTACTAAGCTTTCATAACTCACAAAGGTCTTTCAGGGAAACAGTGCAGCACAAAGAGCCCAGGGCACAGTTAAGGTTTTTAGTAAAGGAACATTCACTAAGCAAGTCAGACACTTAAGGCCAATTTTAGACTACTTATGTCAAGGAGGGGAAGTTGGAATCGCAGAGGGGGACAAAATGGAGAAAGGCATGGCATTAAGGATGTTTCCGTGTATGCTCGCATCCTCCGAGATCCTGTAAGTGAAGTAATTAACTCTCACAGCTCCATATTATTATTGTTTTTATCGTCTAACTTTAGCCAAACGTAGCAGTGTCCTAACACAGGATCATATTGTGTGAGGCCAGTCCACCCTGTTGACATTCATACTGCTCTAAAGGTTCATCTTAGCATTTGATGACTGCCTGACTCTCGCGGTTCTATGCTAATTGGACCTAAGGCCAAATGAATTCCATATTGTGCTCTTATATTATTATTGTAAATATATTCTTATATACCTTTTCAGATATAGATCAACAGCCGACACCTCCTGTAGGGTTCTTTAAGGGCATTATTCTTTTACCCGTTTTCCTCTCCACGCCTCTCTCTCCTTGCTACTCCATTCGTCTGACCTGCCCACCTTCCATAGACCACACCAAGAAATTCCCGTCCTCTTAATTAAACAAGGACCCCCAGGACATGGGCTCAAATGCAATTTGTAACGATTTCTCGCAGCCAAGACTTTGATTATACAAGGGCTCTTTATGCTGACCAAAGACTTCTGACCGCAGTTAATCTTCCATTGAAAGCCATTAGGAGTCTCCTTGCCCCCAATCATGCACACCTCCGACATCCTTCCCCCAGAGACCCACCCACAGCCCTCCTCCAGCTCCACTGTCCTCCAGCTTCATCCAATACTGCAAAAGTATGTGTATATAGTTTGGAAAAGTGAAAATGCTGTTCTGGATGCGTGACAGTAAAAAAAACAAAACACAACAGCATTCAGCAAGTGGGAGATGGAGAAGGGAGCTAAGATTTAGCCTGGAGAACATTTAGAGTAAACTCCTAATTAAATACTGCATGCAGACCACTCTCTCCCTGCCAGCTGCATTATTCAGATGCTAGTTGGAAGTGCTTGAGATGACTGGGTTTCAGTGTTGAGTTTACGGAAGCACGGCGGGCTGGAGGGGCTGTTAGGAAGGATAACACATTTTCACCCAAACGGAACATCACTTAGCTCGCTTGCATGGCGGAGCTTAGGGAGTCGGGGAGTCGTCGGCGCACATTATCCAGCATGTGCACGTAGAAGGTGGACTAGTAACAACACAAGCTCTGTGTAACATAGTGGTTCTTACGTTGACAGACTCCTGGCCAGCGTACTTGACTCGGATCCTGGGCTCCTGAACCACGTCCAGATTGGTCCCCGTCACCATTAGAGGAGTGTGGCCACTGATGAAAAAGTTACACAAAGGTGTGAATATATGCGTTCGTCAAGTTCTTTCCTCATTTCTTTGTGTCTTATTAAAAAGAAAACGAAGGTAAACGAGCGAGAGGAAAAGAACCAAAGCAATTCTCAACTAAACTAACCTCGATGTTCATCTCATCCTCTTTTGGGAGATAACAGTCTTTGGAGTGGAGGATGATTAGAGATGCTTTTTAACTTCACTGACTTCAATCAATTGGTGCAGATTTGTGTGTGAAATAGGAAGACAGCTCGAGCATTTACGCATGCGGTGGTGGTCTCGAGCAGCATAGTGGAGTAGGAGGGAAACTGCGGGATGTGCGGCTCCACCTGCAGCTGTCCGGGCTGCTGTTGATGTTTGTTGCGCTTGTCAATGTGGAAGCGACATGCTGAATAAAGATGCCTAGCAGGGATTGTTGCAATAACAAATGTTTGGTGGGTTCAGGCTGGCGGTTCACCGTAGTGTCAAGAGAGTGAGTTACTGAGTGTGGACCTTGTGCTGTGTATAGGCCCATTAAATTATACACCCTACTGCTGTGGAGACGAGATTCATTCCCTAACCGCTCCCGCTCTCTCTGTCTGAAGACGGCATCTGTCTGTCTTCGCTACTTCTCACATGATGTAAAGCTGGCGAACATGACCAGCACAATGTCTCGCTTAAGTCCTACCCTCTTTCCGTCCCTGCGTGCTGCAGTGTCCCCTGCACTCCGTCTGTGAGCCCATGCCATCTGCTGCGGATTCACACCTCTGACAGCACATTGTTCCACTAAGCTGCTATTTCATCTTCTTCCATCTCCTGCTTTTAATTAGTAGTGTAATGGCGTAAGTGTAGCTATCCGCCGAAGATGTTTTAAAAGATGGATCAACACTGCATACGGGAGGAGAATCGCGGCGTTAGCAGCGCCCGTCCTCTCCAGTCTGTGAGCTGAGGCAGTTCTATCAGATCCAGACTAATTGGAAGAGAACAGAGCAGTAATTGAAAGTGCAATATTGACTAGTGTCTGTGTATTTTCACTAGCTGGCTTTAGGTTCTGGGTGGGAAGGGGGGGTGCAGTTTTTGGTCAGGTTGCTGACGATGTGGATAAAACCACATGTCACATGTACAGTCTGACTACGTTCTGCCTTCACCTTGCAATGCTCCAGTCTGGTTCAATGCGCTGGACAGTGGGGTCCTCTATGTACTCGAAGGCGAGGCTCTCCCTGATTTGGGCATGATCCACACTCACGCTGATTTGCACTGGGCCAACACCGGACACAGAAGGCGCAGAGTAGCACACTATCTCCGTCATGGTCCGTCTATAAGCGAAGCACAACACCGCCGGTTTAGTTCACAGCATATATGCACAACATATTTAAAACATTTACCTGTTTTTATTAACATATATTAACACAAGTGCACATAGTCTTTGTCAGGTAGTAACACACTATTCATAAACACAGATACGTATGTAAGAAAGGATCAGTTACTTGGTGAACGCGTTTGACATTTTTCAGACATACAACTATGCTTTTCCCTCTGTTGTCATGGATTCGTGTTCTACCTGCCCACCCCCTTGAATTTGTCCCAATTCATTAGCAGGAATTAGCTTGTAGTAGAACGGCTCCACGTCCTCGTCTTCCTCTCACGTTAGGAATACAGCGGAGAAACACAAACGAGCAATTAGCCCCATATCTCATTCAACCGTGGGACATTACTGTCAGACTACGGCGGCGGGGATTAAAATAGATGCTCACAAGAGTGGAACGTAGAAGCGGGGCATGTGGGAGCAACTACGAGAGGGAAGGTGGGATGGGAAGGAAACTTTGAGAGTGAGACACGAGACACAAGACACAAGATGAACAGGGTGACAGAGAGAAAGAATGAGAAGGAGGCGGATAGATGAAGGGAAAAAGCTGTAGGAGCACCGGATTTTTTGGAAGCTATTATTACAGGGTTAGATGCAGCAGGTCATCAAAACCCTATTAAGATTTACAGCAGTTTCTGACAGAGGGAGTGACAGACGCTTCGCTCCCCCACGGGATTTCTCACTAATATCAAGGGAGAAAAATACAAGAAATCTGTAAAATATAGCATCTTATTTAATGGAAATAATCCATAAAAGCTCTACGGCGCAGCATGCCATAAATACATTGTTCTGACAGTGATGTATGTAGCGGCTCAGAAAAGTTGAAGAAACACTGAGTCATAGGATTCTGATGGCAGCACATCCTAACGGCACATTGCACATGGTGGCGGTGCCGCAAAATGCTAATACCATCCTAATGCATAAATATAGTTGGAAAAAAGTGCAAGCATGACAGAAAAGACAAACGCTCCTGCTGCCTTTGTTTTTTAGCCACTGCGGGTGATGACTCCCAGCATTCCTAGAGAGCGAGTTAGTCTCACATCCTAATTAAGAAGCACGGTAAGCTGTGAAAGTCAGATCTGCGTGTTTCATTGGCACTTTATTGAATATGAACATTTCCACCTCATGTAATGTGCAATAAAAACCCTTTATTCGAGAAGAGTCAGGCTGTTTTAGCAAATTAAAGTTTATGGGCTACTAATAGCACTTTTATTGCAGAAAGGAACCCAAGTAAAGTCTCACCCAAAGAACTCGCATGTCTGGTTTCCAAACTGAACGCCGACGCTGCTGCCGGCGCCAAGGTTTTCTCCCATTATGGTTACCTTGGTGCCCCCAGACTCTGGACCTCTGCTAGGTGACAGGCCTGTGACCGTTGGAGTCTAAAAAAACAGAGAGATGCAAAACGACAAAGGTTAATATAGGCTGCGAGAGCAACAGGGAAGGGAAGAGCAGGAAAGAGAGGACAGCATGAGAGACCAGGAGGACGGTTAACACATGGATATTTTCTAAAGTGACAGGGGAAGCAGCTCTGTTGTGCTGCTTGAAACCTTCACGTATAGTATTATCACAAATCCCCAGCAAATTACAGTTATTCATATTCCCATGGCGATGGGAGCGGAGTGCGTGGAGTGGTGGCAGAGAAGAGGATAAAACTAGGAGCTCTTGGAGTCCCTGAGAGATCTTCCTCCTGTGTATGAGTGAAGCTTTTTAAAGCCAGTCTGAAAATAACTCATGTTTACAGCGACAGGCAGATAGGCCGCCGTCACGCAGACAGATGGAGAAATATCCGAGCAGACAGCCCGTCATCCGGAGGAACACACATGCAACAGTACACACGGAGAAGCACGCACACCGCTTTGCACACAAACACCAAACAACTCTTTAAAAACAACTAAATGCACGCTCTGTCATTTGCACTGCCCCTTTGCCAAGTGCTCCTCTGCTCCTGGCTGAAACAGGCCGTCACGGAGGGAGTGTGTATTGTCGGGAAAATTGAATCTCTGTCATGGCGTGTGCTATTTTTTCTTCTTCTTTCTTTTCTCTTTTCTAGGTGTCTGCAATCCAGGGGAATCGCAAGTGGTGCCAGCTCTATGCTTTGTGTAGTATTCTCTGAGGAATCCCACTGCTTCCCGGCGTAGCAGCCGTAACGCTGGTGAGAAAAAGTAGCCGAGGGTTTACAACAGGGCCCAGAGCATCACTTTGTCAAATTCTGTCAGCTACAGTGTGACTTCCAGGATGCAGGCTGGAGCAGGTAGTCTGAAAACAACAGTTGTAATTACTGGCTGCTGTTAATTGTTAAGGGAGCGCTAATTGTGAAGGTGTGATAGAGCGCGAATGGGAAAGTGGATTATCTGTTAGCTGCAGGCTGGGCGGAGAGCAGGCGACAGAGACGAGGAAATGTACGCGTGGATATGCGAGGACGGGGAGTAGATCGTGTTCACGCGTACCTGCTATTACAGGACGGAGAGCTGCCTCATATTACAGCAAGTCGTTTTTACATACGTCTCTCTGTTCGTCCTTCACTCCAACCATCCACTCACACCGCTCCACTACTCTCACAATACCTACTTTAACAATACCTGAAACAATGCCAGAGCTCTCAACGTCCTGCCTTCCACTGGGTGAAGCCCAACTTACATAATGCAGTTCAGCAGTTAGAGAAAGTTCACCTGCAGCACCGGAGAACAGGAAAACGCTCGCCAGCAGTGGGAGCGGGTTATGAGACTATGTTCATTTTATTCATCTCAATAAAGACAGATCGCGTCTACAAGCTGAAAAACACGCAGGGCTCGGTAATGAACACCCCCTGGAAACCTTGTGTTGTTAATAGAGGAATGTTACATTGAAAGTAATAAGTGTGCATACAGAGCGGCTTAATTACACTGTTGGTTGGCATGGCAACGCACATTAATATTATTTGCCTATGGCAAATAAACAATTACTTTGCATCACTTTTAATTGAGCTAACCGCATTATTTGGCGCCGCTCTTTTGTTTATCTCATGTCAGCTACGGCGCACTTCATAAGCGCAGTAAGTAACATTACACGAGGATGCAGACGTAGTGTGGTGTAATCGCAGTCATACCACGAAGGAGTAGAGCTGTGAGGAGCGAGCCTTGAGCTCCGGCCTGCACTCTCCGACGCACAGCTGGACCGGACCGGGCCTGCTGTCTGCAGGAGCTGCATCCATCTCGCACACAATCCTGCAAAAGACACAACACAACGGATTAAACCACGACTGCGCGTAAAGCAGTTGCTCTTCACTGCAAGTGACTGGAGAGAATCCCAACGTTGTCCATATGTTTCAATGCTTGAGCGAAAGTAATCAAAACACTTCTCTGCCTCCCATCGATTTATCCACCGCTCTAAATGCAATCTTCTTTTGTTGTCTCACTCATTTCATTACAGGACACATCCAGGCATCGACCGGGACCCCATCGAAGACGCTCTTTAAATGAGGCTCCTTCTTGCCATCCCTTGGCGCACTCCAACACGCCCAGGCACCCCCCCCCCCACAACGACCAGGCACCTGACAGCGCTGGTGCTGTGCCAGTGGGGTACGTGTGATGTAGCTAGCGCGGCAAGATCAATACAGCTTCATCTTAGCATGTGATCAGGTGTCAACCGACGCTGCAGGTGACCAGATCGAACGATATAATAAAACGAGGGCGCCTATCGATTGGTGGTGCCAGGGAATACTCTAAAATACAAGAAGCAATCATAGTGTGGAACAAGAGACAGAATGTGTGGCGCGCAGGAAGGCAGGAGTGGAGCTGATGAAGAAGACGCATCGTTTCTTCAGAGCTGATCAGGTGAATTACAACAAGTGACTCCAGGAGCTTTGATAGATGAACTATGTGGAAGCCAGTGGCTAAAGGAGGATTTACTCACTGGCAGAGCTTATATTTTCATCCCACTGGGCCTAAGAGAAACAGAACATCACTCCCTTTCCAAGCTGAAGGCCTGCTTTACTGCTCCTTTTGAAGCTGCATATTTATGGAAATACGCTCAGCTTTTCAAAACCCAACACCCAATTGTATCTACGCAGTCGCCATCAAGGGCCTCGGTCTTCATGGGGAAACCTGAGGGTTAATGCTAAACTGAATTCATACTAATGAAGGCCAATGTAAAATGCTGCAGAAGAACATCAGGCGGCAGAGAAAAAGGACTTTCTGGCTGCAGAAAACCTTTGCTTCAAAGCAGCAGTGGCTGTTTGCACCTTCCTCTGAAGTAGTAACAGAAATATGTAGGTTTTTTTTTTTTTTGTGTCCAGTCCAGCCCATCACAGGAAACCTAGTGACTCAATTAAACCTCCAAAAAGCAAAACAGCAACAGTCAGATAAGGACATGCATATAATGAACCTGGAGCCAATCCACACCGAATAAAAGTCCGGCTCAGAACATTATCGCGACGACTCCAATTCCTTTTCAAGTCAGAAGAAAGGGGTCACAGGTTACTTTTTTAATTTCGCCCAGCCTATTTTTTTAACATGTCATATAAATGAATTCCCTGGCTTGTCCCCAATTGGATTAAAAGTGCTGTCAGATCAGTGCGCTGCTGACAAATTGTCCCCTACAGCTAAGTGGCACATAGTGAATTTTAATTACAACTGCCCAGTAATGAGCTAGAAACCACAGACGTACAGTACTGTACAGTATGACATCGCCGCTATCGATGAGCTGTTGCTAAAAGCTTGAAATAATGTTATTTCATTTAGAAAATAACCAGCATGTGAGCGGCGACTGTGCGTACATGTGTGTGGCAGCGCTGCAAGAATGAAGGTGCAGCATGTGAGTTACAGCGAGGCCGCGGTGCTGAGCTGTGCTCGTTCTGAGGGCAGAAATAGGCCAAGGAAAGAATCAGGGTTAAAGGCTCCTCTGAGAGCCAGCACTGTGATAGCCTGTGCGTGTGTGTGTGTGTGTGTGCACTGCACATTTAAAACTGTTCTATGACTGACTCCAAGCCTGTTGAAGGATCATTTCTCATCTTTCCTAAAAGGAAAAAACATATCTGTGAAACGATTTCCATTTTCAAACCCCATGAAGCGGCATCATTTGTAGTTTTCTCTTTCTATGCTGTGTAGAATCATTACAGCGTCTGTTTTCCTCATAGACAACTACATGTCTTTCCCAAACAAAGCTAAGTACTTGAAGGCAGTGACTCTAATCATAACACACACGTTACACTAATACTTCTTTAGGCTAAAGCATCTTCTTATGCCTGCAGGCCCTGCCTCACCTGAGGAGATGAAGCGAGCATGAGGCGCCAGGTTTCTTTCTCTAAACATGTGTGCGTGTCTAGCCAGGGGGAGAAGTGCTGGAGTGGGAAGCATGGGCCACGTTTCATTAGTTCAGGGCGAACGGGACAGGCTTCACCGGGATGTATGCACAGCGTGGGACAATTAGGGAAGTAAACACACACAGCTGTTGTGGGATTGTTGATGATTGGATGAGCTACGGGGAGGGAACTGGGGTAGTGTGCTGTGGGGGGGTAGTAATGTCAGGGCGAGACTGTCTGGGCCTGCTCCAGTCAGAGACGATCCAGGAAGCAGATTTTTCTCACAATGCATTAAGTTTGTTCACTTTGAAAACGTCCCATGCATAATGTAAAAAAACCCAAAAACAACAAGCAGCATCGCTGAAGTGTTCATTTTAGTTGGTGAATAAAAATAACAACTTGTTTGTGACTTACTGCTCTGCAATGATGTAGCCATCCTCCACGGGTGTACACCTCACACCCGCCACCTCCACGTTGTCCACCATGTCCGAGAAGGTCAAACCGAGGTTGGTGCCGTGGATGGTCACCCGCGTGCCTCCCTCCGGGGGTCCAGCCACCGGGCTCACCTATATGCCACCAACAGGGGAAGTCAGGTAGTTTATACATGTTTTTTTTCCCTCCGTCTTGTATAAATCATAAATGAGCACAGGTTTGCTTGGATGCTCAAGGGTAAAACTGCTCTTTCCGTCCAGGTGGTTGTAAAAGCAATTAGGCGCACTCGGCATGCCTGCGTCCACAGAATGTCAGAACATGCCATGAGTCATTGTGCCAAGAGCGCACTCCCATCACAACAGTAGTTAATGGTACATGCTTTGTAGGCGTTTCACACGCAACGACACCTAAAGTCCAGAGTTTTAAACTTCTTTTACACTTCTGCAACTCAATCATACAACAATAGAAGAAAAAATAGATGGAAAATTGGAGGAATTATTCACAATGTAGAGAATCTGCTGCTGTTGCCACGGGTGATAAATCAAACAAGAGGCTGTATTAGTGTTTTGTGCAGACCTCCTACTCCTAAAATACAATATGGCTGCCCAGCATGACCTTGGCACACAGTGGCACGGTGCCTTCTGTGCTGCAGAGCCCTGTTGACGCTCTGATCTGGCCGCCGTCCAGCCCTTTAAACCACAGAGGAGAAGAGGAGGAGGAGGAAGGTAAAGGAGATAGAGCGGCGAGGGAGCGCAGAGAAAGAGAGAGCGATAACGGAAGATCAAGAGAGTAGACTGTACTGTTTGGTGGAGGGGAAAGTAAGAGGAGATGGAGGAGGGCAGTGGGGAGGAGATGACCGTCACTCGGCTGTGTGGAACCACTGGTACTATGTAAACAATCAATATGCTATTACTGGCCCTGCAAGCGAAGGGGGAAACCAACAGTCAGTTGTGCCCGCTTACTGAGCTGCACCGTGCCACGTGACGGCCACCCTTCAAGAGGTGCTGTACACCTACCCCCTCCCTACCCCAAACACCCACTATTGCGTTGCGGCTTTCCTGTGGGACGCCAGCATTGTAATCTAGATTTAGTGGACATTAATTGCTCTGGATGTAAAGTAAGTGTGTCACTGCACCGCCTGAGGGGTTTGAATACATGAATCTTTTACCACTGCTTGGGCATGCAGGGTATAGGGTGGGGGGGGAGACATAACAGCTAAATATATCCATGTCAGGCGATGGTAGCAGCTATTGGAGGAGACTTAGTGATGGTTACATAAGCACTGTGAGGGCCTGAGAGAGAGAGCGAGAGGGAACACAGAGGGAGACAGTAAAACAAAAAGAAAAGAGTAAAAAAACACTGGAATGAAGAAAAGGCCAGAGGACACGGGGTGTGCAGCGGAGGGACTGTGGACGCCCCTTGGCTCAGTCCTAACAGCCATGATGGGCGACAGCAGGGCCGGCGCGCTGACAGGACAGCAGCGCTGTATCACAGATGGGTTTGCTAAAAGCTCGGGAGTCCTCCTTCTTCTACCCTTGAAGCTGAAATGAAACCCTTCCTGTTGTGGACCCAGCACATGAAGACAGTCTAATCCATGCGTGAAACTCATCTGACTGAGCTCTGCCACTGGCAAAGAGAGCCTCTATTCATCAGTGGATCACAGAACAAGCCCACGCCACCAGTGTCTTTAGGCTGGGAGGAGCGAGAAACGTGCTGCTCTTTGGTTTTTGTCTTCCCTACAAAACAAAGTGAGGAAATAATCGATGCGGGAGTCTACTTGTACGTGGTTGGAGAGCCTGTAACCAGACCCTAATGACCTTTATAGACCAGAGGGAGCGCGCTGCTGTCATGCACTGCAGATAGTCTTTAGATGGGAGGAGTAGATCTTTATATTTCACTGCAGCATCCTTTTCTTTTCCAGCTCTCGTCCTTTCCGTCTTTCATCATCTCGTCTCCCACTAGCCGAGTGACACATCCTCCTCCTCCAAGCAACAGCTTGCTTGTTTGTCTTACAACACGGAGAGAGAAGAGGAAGCGGAAGCTGCACAAACTGCCTCCCTTAACCTCAGCTCGCCGTTCCCACCCAGAGCTGCCACGGCACGCTCCCCATGTAATCCTTTTAGGACCAGTGCTGCCGTCTTCCTGGCACTGTCATACTGTCAATAAAGGGTAATTCCCAGCAAACGGCCAGTCAGCTTGTGCACGGCAGCCCCTGCCCCACGGTAGAATAATCCGTCTTCAGCTCAGGGGATCAGTATTGATCACTTACCACCACATTTTTCTTCGACGTTCTGTTGGTAACCACCATAAAAAGATTAGGCTAAGGAAGCACGAGGTGACCTAAATCGAGAAGAGAGGCATTCTAATCCACAAGAAAAGAAACTCGAGAGAAAGATGATCTGCTCGTCTGAGAAAAACTAAAAGCTGGTGAAGTGAACAGCCTGGGGATGTCTGTCGATGCGCTACTGACTTATTCAGCTGAAGTAATGGTGGGGAAAGTTGTGCTGATGCAGCCAAGGCTAAACTAACACATACAGCAGAAAGCAATACTGCGCCAGCGCTGCCTTCAGGCCATGCAAGAAGAGCACGTCACTGTAACGGTGGTGGCTGACCAAGCTCAGTGACATTCCCCAGACAATAATAGTTCATTATCCCAACTACTGTACTTTATTCCCAACCTTTAACATCTACATTTATTACGCCGGGAATTTATCACGTTGAGGCTCTAAAACTATTCTCAGAATTACACTACGTGATAGTAGATGATCAGCATCCTTCCCCTCGCTGTATATTATCCTTCTGAAATTAAATAGCCCTTGATACAATTTAGGAGCTTGCAGCTAATCTCTTTGTCTTTGGACTCAGACTAATTCGAGCATGTCACATTTAATTGTGAGTAGCATTTAATGGGCTTGATAAAACCCCGCTGATCACTTGTTCCTCAACAAACTACATCCTAAATTCTTTATGGGGGTCTAAATGTCGAGAGACAGGGGGCCTGTGATGAGAGAGTTTGTAGTGAATAGAAAGCCATAAAAAACCACCATGTGCGTGAGTATATGTGCAGGCATGTTCAGGACTCACTTTAATGTTTGACATTTCACCCGTCCTCCTATTGGCTGGTGTAATGAGGTGTAGCGCGCATACAGTACGGTGCAGCAGCTCTCTCAGGGTTACAGCAGTCACTGGTGTGATCCTGACAGACAGGCCCACCATCCCTGTGGTGTTCAAAATACCAACAATCAGCCAGCGCGGACTGTGTGAGGGAGAGAACCAGAGGAATCCCACTTTTTATCTCTTCCTCAGGCAGCAGCTGGATGTATTTTCTGTTCACTGTCACCGAGAGGCAGGGAATCCTCTTTGCTGTAAAGTAAACTCACACAGAAGCTATGGCCAAAGCCTATCGACGAGATGCCTTTCATACGCCCCTCCGACTCCCAGCCTCATTTGATGTCATTCCCTCTGCTGTTAGCGGGGGCTTACATTCCTTTAATATTAATGGACCATTGGTGGGAGGCACCGTGGCACTTAATAGAAACATTAATTATTCAAAAGGCCTATCTGGTGGTAGGCACATCTACTAATGTGCTAGTATGTATACAAATCAGCTCATGATGGGGGGGCTTTGGTGCACACAATCAAAACCAAATTTATTAATACATTCAGCCCACCAGGGGGATGTCTGCTTCTTAAAGAAACTGTAATCACCGAGAGACGAAGGGGGGCGGGAGCGCGGTGCGAGCGAACGCTGACTTCAGCGGCAGCGAAGAGGAGGAACAACGGTGTGTCTGCGCGTCTCTGAAGTGCGTGCTCGTGTGAAGCGTCTAAATTAATGCAGAGTTGGTTTTGCCTCCTACAGCTGTAAACAGACAACGCGCTCAGGCGGCCCGCGGGGGTCCCACATCCCCTTCCTCTCCCCCGCTCCCTTTGCTCCTCGCACCTTTGCATAGTCCGCTTCCTTTCCTCTGCCCTCTGTCGTCGCCCGACTTCACCTCAGTCAAACAGTCCACGCACTCCTTCCTTCCTTCCATTCACAGCCTTAACATTGAGCGTGTGTCTGTGCACTGCTCTCACTCCAACACACCAGTAGTAACACACACGTACTGCTTCTTTTAAAAAACAATATTTATCAGAATACGCTTTAAAAACATCAACTTATTGCATCAGTCTGGGGATTAAACACTGTATATACTGCATGTAGTGGTTAGAAACAGCATTGGTAGTTTTTCTTCCACAAAAGCCAACATATGAATATTTCATATCTTTTTTGACCTTGAGTATTTTATAGATTGTTTTCTGTTTGTTGACAATCGGCCAACCTGTGAGCTCTTACTATAAGTCTGACAATCTGACACACAAACCCAACGTGCTCTGTAGATATTTAGAAAGCTGAAGTGCAGTCATGCTTCTGAAAGTATCTAGTCAGTAAAAAAGGAGTTGGCATCAGTACAACAGATGGATCCAATAACTATACAGGGACATAATGTGTATAAATAATGACTAGATATTTCTGATTTACTCCTTAATGTGTGTTTGGGCCGAAGCATGTACCACACCAATGCAAATGAGCCTTTTCCTGAAACGGCGCCATCGACTACCCTCCTGCAGCGCTGCCATTTAAGGCTTTTTCCGTTTTTATGCTCTCGGAGACAGATGACGGTGGCGGCCTTGGCATTGTGGCTCTAACACTAATAGAAACAGGAACGGAAACGAAGCACAATATGTCTCCATGGATAAAAATAAGCATGATCCCCACCATGAGAACCTGCATGACAGAGCAACTCAATTCGAGTCAGAGACAGACAGACCGAGAGACGAGCGAGCCAGAACCGACAGGGAGAAGTCTTCTTCTGCTTCTCTTCTCTGGCTTATCGCGCACAGTATAGCAAATCAATTAACCAAGTTGTTAGTTTCACTTTTTAATTGGCTAGACTTAAATGGGAGTGTGCGGCGGAGGGATCGACGTGGAGGTAGAGGGGTCTGGTGGGTTAACCACGATGCACTGGTGCGGTACCATGCCTAATTAAACAGCCTGTTCTTCTGGCCTGATCCCCGGTGACAGTGAGCACACGAGGTGGGATGAGAGTGTGCTCTAAAGAGCCAGGGCCCAGTGAGGGGATAACAAATACGTGCTTCCAGGCCATGACACTGGCATTGCTGAGATACAGGACACGTTGGGTTACTGCAGGGTCTCGGAGGACTCAGAGTGGGAGGAAGGACAAATGAGGCAGCACGCTGCTAGTTGTGGCTAGCTACACCAGCTACAGCGAAAAGGAGGTCGTTTGCCTTTATACACTTCTCTTTTTAACTTTAATTTGTTGGTGTCACACTTATTTCAAAGTGCTGGCATAACCTTGAGGGAAGACAGCAGACACTAAACTCCTGGAGCAGGCATCTGCGCATCCTGTACCCAGCCGCGAGAAGACAGCAGATGTCAGAGCGACAGGTCTTTACAACTGAATTTCTCTGAATGGCCCAGTGAGTGTGTGTCAGCAACGCTGCCCTTGAATAAGCTGAAGGTGACACGAACCCTCACGTGCGACAGACTGAAGCATGCACTCTCCTGCTCCTGAGTGCCAGGCAGAGAGGAAACGATGAGGCAGGATGATGGCGAACATTCACAGATCAGCAGGCAGGAGGCGGGGCCAGCGCTTCTTCTGAGCTCGTTTCCACTCTCGCTGCGTCGAGAGGAAAACAAAGCTGCTTCCCGTGCAATACGTCCCAATGCAAATCAGACTTCTCACTGTCAAGAGTCGTACATTCTCTCAACAACTCTTTGATGTAAATGTTTCAAAAAGGTGGGCTGAATCCAGCTATATGGTGCTTTCACTGCCTTTCTGTGCTTTAGAGAATACAGAGCAGGTCCTTGACTCTGGAGCAGCATCACCGCTGTCACCGTCTTTTCAAACAGTTACTTACTCCTAAAACACTTTGATTTTTCATTGTACGTTACGAGAACAAGGCGCAGCAACGAGCTAGCCGATCGTTCCAGACGGAGGACTTCAGGCACTGACCTCAGTGATGCGCGGGTTGGTGCACTTGACGTTCTTGCTGGAAAGGTTCAGCCAGCGGGTGGTGTAAGGGTTGATGGGAGGGCAGTGGTGTCTCAGGGTGCACCTTCCCTCTCCACTGCACCAGCCACACTGGAACTTCCTATCTGCCTTCAGACACATGCCGCAGCTGTCCCGCTGGGCCGCACACTTGTAGAGGTGCACTGTGGGATACGGGAGGCAGTGTGGATATGCAGTAAACACGCAGCAGCTAAATAACAGGTTTTCAGTGAGTATTTCTTATTTAGACTACAGAAATAGATAAACACAGTGTCTAGAAGTTGGCTCCGAAAAGACAATACGTGCAGAGACTGCAGGGGGAGTTTAGGAAGTGATGATAAGTGTTGTCCTGCTCCATCCTGTTTGCCAGTACATGCTGTCAGCAGAAACTCTTGTTCTTACCTTGGATATTCTCTGGGTTATCAATAATGAAGTTGCCGTTCCACACCACTGAAAAATCCACAGGCAGCGCGCTGATTTTCATTCCTTCGTACAGATACTAGATTCCAGAGATGGTGGGAAAGAGGAGAAGAGATAGAGGTGCGGAGGTAGAGGTGGACAAAACATTAAAGTCTTTCAATGGGAAATTAAAGAGACCTTGTACCGCAGATGCAGCACCACGTTGTTCCAATGTTACTCCAACCTTACATCACCAGAGAGCTGACAGAGTGAGTAACCACGAGAAGTGGGACAGCTGGGCAGAGGCTTGATCTTACTTTCTGGCCTTTACCAACGCTGTCCTTAACTGCCTCCTGCGCCCTTAATTCTAGCTTGACTTTCATTGTGTGTGTGTGTGTGTGAGACCAAGATAGAAACATACAAAATGTGTTTGTATGTGGCTCCACTGGGGATATACAGCAGGAAATCAGTGGCATGATTGACTGGAGGGCACGGGCACGCTGCAGCCTTCTCAAGTGTAATTACCTACGCTGCATCTACTGTCTCCACTGACTCAATGACACACGTAGGTGCAGGAAATAGACACACGCTTGGTTTTTCTAGATAGTAACACAGCCAGTGTCCAAGTAAAAGGTATATTCTTTCTGCAGCTACTGTGCCTATAAATGTGTACTCTAGTTAAAAATATACACAAACACTAAATTAAATACCGAGTTACACATAATCTTGCCAATCTCGGCATGCACGACCTACCGAGCTGTTCTGGCACTGCACGCTGGAGCTGTTAAAGCGCAGGGCTGTGACTTTGTGGCTGACACCCTGGATGTGGAGGACACACTCGTAGCCTCTCTGGCCGGACTGGGGCTGTGGCAGGTTCCTGGCCTTAAGGGTGATGGGCTTCACCTCCCCCGCTGGGATGAGGATCTCCTCAGAGCGCACCAGCTGGGGGCAGTCCTGGAGGAAGCAGGCACATTGCAGAGATGGCGCGTTAGTGGTAATGTTTTTAACCTGCAAGATGAACGTAACTGCAGCTTCACACAAATGGAAAAGATAACTGCTGAAGTACAACCTCAGCAATATCCGAGTGTTGCAGAATTCATCACAAAGACCATTTTAAAACTGCTCAGCTAAGACTGAACGAGGGCTCGGTCGTTCACGCTGCATAATAGCAATAGAAAGTGAAAGCAACATTTGCAACAAGGCAACAATCTTCAGATCATCACAAACTGAAATATTCACATTATCTCATTCCAACAGCTGCTTCTGGTGCATATAGAAAGGGGGAGGCCGGCCTTCATTCATAATACTAAGAGGGAGAAACGCATCTATTCTAAATAATAAAGCTGAATGTAAAATATGAATGAAGCGAGAGACTGCGGTACTGATTCTTACTGTAGTGATGCCAGGACTGTAGGTCCATATGCACAGTAACGCCACACCTAAATCTGCAGTTAACGCGCTCTTCTGTCCTTCAGTAGGATACAAATGCACATCTCTACAAGTAAATAGGCACTTTATAGTGTGTGCGAGGTGTAAGGCACATCTCAAACACACACGACTGACTTGGTTAGAGTGATACCGTGTCATTGTAAAGACACACTAAGCTCAGTAACTCCACAGATAATGGACTGTTAATTGCTACAGCAGAGAACAAGAGCTCTGCATGAAAAACGCCAATTTGGAAATAGAAGAGCTTAGATGGCTGTCTTTCTGAAGACATGCCCCGAGGCAGACACCGAGCTGGAACACAGAGCAGGATGCAGGCAGAAGGAAAGCAGAGGGAAGGAACGTGGAGGAGAAACAGGGAAATAAGCATAACACAGTGCCACAAAGCATGTTTATATACACGTGTGTGTGTGTGTGTGTGTGTGTGTGTGTGCGTGCGTGCGTGCGTGTGTGTGTGTGTGTGTGTGTGCGCGCGTGTGTACCAACCTCAGACACGTTGACTCGTCCCTCCTGGAAGGAACAGCTGGAGGGGTCATGGGTACACAAGTTGCGATACTTGCACCAGTGGCAGCGGAAGGCGCTGTTCACACATGACAGACACCTGCACGGACACACACACACACACACACACACACACACACACACACACACACACACACACACACACACACACACACACACACACACTGAGTGAGAGTGCCAGGATAAAAGCAGCACAGTCAAGGAAGGGCAGCGTGTTTGCCAAAGTGGGGAGGTGCCACAGAGGAAATGAGTTCAGATCCCAAGTGGGCACCTGCTGTTGTTGTGCCCTTGTGGTTGGCACAGTACCTACCAGCTACTGGGCCAAGTTCTCCCTGCATATATTTGTTACTGCCTTATATTAATACTGCGTGTCATGTGTGAACGGGAGCCTGCATATTAGTCCTCATAACCAGAATCAGATGGAAAAAGGGAGCGAGAGACAGAGTGGAGGAACACTGAGTAATGAGGACAAATAAGACATTGGCACAGCTTGATCCTGCAATTACCATTAGCCCGGCATTGTCGGAGTGTCGCTGTAATTACCAGCTGTTAGGTGCATGTGTTTGTGTGCGAGTCCTTTTGCTTGTACAATATGTAAGAGTGGATGTGTCACTACAGGGCTACATACGGAGGAGCCTTTGATTCTGCCTTAGTACTTTTACAACAGTAGAAGAAGCATCAAAATGGCACTCTGAGATTTCCCACACTGTGCGTGGATGAAGACGTGACAATGACTGAGAGTAGTGGCAGCCTGAGGCTCTAAGACATGATGAACATGATGTTTATTGCCACACCAAAGACAACATACACTTTAAATTGATTGTGTTACTACGCTCTGCATTCACTAACTGCTCGGAGAGCGCCCTGTAGTCCCACTCGGCTCTCCCTCTCCCTCTCTCTCTGAAATAGGGTTGAGTTATGCATACTTGCTTATTGTGAAATATTCATTGGTGCAAAAAGCATGGGAGGGAACTCTCTGGCAAGCACACTAATTTAAGAGGAGAGGGCTGAATCACCTTCAGCGTTCTGCGTGCGTGCGTGCGTGCGTGCGTGCGTGCGTGAGAGGGAGAGGAAGAGAGTGCCCGAGCAGGCATTGGAGCGTGCGAGGGAGAGAGTTTGCTCTTTTGTAGTGTGTGCATTCTCCTTGTTGTGTATGGTGTTTTCGAGCATGCGTGTGTGTGTGTGTGTGTGTGTGTGTGTGTGTGTGTGTGTGTGTGTGTGAGTGTCCGACTATGTTTGTCGTCGCAGATTAACTGAGCTGATGTGAGCGCTGGTAATTGCTTTCTGTGCTACTCAGACACAATTGTCAGACAGCCACATGAAGCTATAGGGCAGTGTGTGTGTGTGTGTGTGTGTGTGTGTGTGTGTGTGTGTGTGTGTGTGTGTAGACGTGTGTGAGACAGAGAGAGAGAGAGAGATGAGGAATAACACTGCCAGCTTTTATCTGGCAAAGGAGACGTCTACAACATTTTGTTTTAATGTCAAGGGGATAGTGAAGGGATAATATGAAATGCTACGATTCCTGCACCTCAGCCAGCGATATCCTTACGCTCCGGCTCTCCACTCTGTGATACTCCCTACTAGTCGGCAATGCGTTCGGATTACGCACAAACGAATCCGCCGCAGTGGAACGGAGTGAGCAATTGAAAAGTGCACCGACGATGGCGAGATCTCTCCGATCCACGGATTCAATTCAACATCTCTCAATCAGGGAGAGACACGGCATGAAAAAGGCCATGAAATCTCTACCTGTTAGGCAGAGAGCGGAGGTTTTCTCCTGTTTCTACTGCAGCGCGTTTCAGAAGAAGAATTCATTAGTGCAGCAGCACAGACATTTCCTGTTACGGTGCTCAGGGAACCGCCAGCGGTCAGATCGCATTAGTCTTTACAGGGGGTACTTTTAGAGGACTGGTGCCGTAGGGTTAAGGACAAATGGTGACTAATTCCCAGAACATTGATCCAGTGGTTTTGGGCAGCTGTTTTTGTAAATGAGAGAAGGAACGGACTCGGACAAGTATACTTACAGTTGGTGGATGCTGCAGTTGTAAAACTTGACCTCGGTGCTGATGAGCATCTGACCGGTCTCCTTGGAGTTGAGTCTCAGCTCCACGCCCGACCAGTCTAAAAACAAGGAGTGACGCATGTGTTAGAACGCTGCGGTCACGCTCTTTTCCACTCCAGCGCCGTCGTAACCTCTGATGTGATGCACATCTAGCGAGGCAGCGACTGCGTGGCATGATGTCCACAAGGTGCAAAGACTAAGGAACCAAACACGGGAGCATTTCATCTGATCAAATTTAGTTTCCCTGCCTTCTGCTCAACAAACTTCTGGCTGTGATTCTGGTAGAAAAAAAATAAAATTAAATAAAAAGAGCCTCTTATCTCTTCCCACGAGAATACAGACTCCAGAAATATGTGTGAGTGTGTGTAGAGCAGCCTGAATTTCAGATGGCATTCAGAGTGTAGGAGGCTCCAATGACCCTGCGTGGCCCGTTCTCTCCACAGCACCTGCTGGGAATCAGGCTCTGCTTCACACACACACACACACACACACACACACACACGCGTCTGTAGAGCAGAGCTACTACCATTGCACGTTCATCTCGCAGGACCTGGCAAACAAAGTGGTACAAAGTTTGTGTCCACCTCTAAGATTTTCTATTCTCTTTGTGGAAATGAGAATCAGCTTTTTTTTCCCTCTTCATTTCCTCACAGCTCTATCTTAACCCCTGCTCCTGCTCCTGCTGCTGTGCTTTTGTTTTAATTTCTTCTCTCTTTTATTTCCATTTCCTGCCACCTATCATCTCCTCCTCCTCCTCCTCCTCCTCTCTTCAGGTCATCGCCGCCGGACGATTGATGTTGATGCGCAACAGTAGGCTGGGGCCTAAGGGACAGGAGTTGGAGGAGGAGTTCGGGAGGAAGATGCCTCAGGGGAGTGAAGGTGGAGAAAAACAATGGAGGTATTAACTGGGGGGGGGGCAACGAAAGATGAGGGACGTGGGCAGACGGAGAGGAATGGTGGGGTGGATGGTGGAAGGGCTTACAGGGGGGATTGGCTGACATTTACCTGGGGGAGAACATTCATATTAGCGCCTGATGCACCACGTCCCCGGGGAGCTCTGGGCAAACAGGGCTGTCATTTACTCGCACAGAGGAGGATTATCAAGCCCCCAAAACACACAGCGATTTCCTCACACTCCACATAATATATTATTCAGCGCGTTTGGTTTTGTCACCCTGCCGCCATCTTGGCTCTCAAACAACAGGTACTCGCTGTCCTACAACAGGTGTTAGCGTTCATAATCACATCTATAGGCGGTGGCATATTTATGGAAATACGCTGGAGGACTTCCTGAAAGTTCACGGGACTTCTATGAATAATATATTAGAGGTAATTAAAATATGTCGTATGTTTTACGCAGCCACAGACACGGCTGACCGAACCTTCTGACCCACGTTTACATTTTACACGAATCATTACTGTATTTCATTAGACCTATGTTTATTGTCCTTTTTTTCTCTGCGCGTATCAAACCTCCCTTCAGCTAAACGTCCGCCGTCTTATATCTTTATAAGCATTAAAAGTCCACCAGCTGACGGAACCTGCATGTCAGTCCATCGCCTATTAGCCCGGTCTGAGGGCAGTAATGTGGTGATCTGCAGCTCAGCCACAGGCCGGGGGACCTCGGTCTGATCCTCCATCAGCTATAATAGGGCTCGGCCTTGAGAGTAGCACACTTCACAGCCAGATGACTGAGTCTGTATCGGTGGGAGCTTGTTATGTGCGAGCGCTCTGCCTTAAATTAGCAGAGTTGAATCAATAAAGGTGTTTCAGAGTGTGCATGAGGCGTTCGCTCATAGAGAGAGACAAACAGCAGCCCTGCAAAGGCCGTTTTTGTTTAGCATGAGTGGCTAGCAGTAGCGTACGTGTGGGTTCAGTATATTTACCTTGGTCGGTGGGGATGAGAGGGACATCCTTGGCAGCGGGAGAAACACAGAGTATCTGGTTGCCGCTGACCTGGCCCTCCACCTCCGTCAGGTTTCCAAAGGAGCAGGTGATGCCTGCAGAAAGGTCTGGAACGTCGCTCACCTTCACCAGCAGCTGCACATGGGCACAGAAAGGTAATAATGTTCACAACACCACATCGTTACGGCGGACTGAAATGAGTGGCAGGGTCAACAAAATGTCCCATGATCCCGTACTGATGACGCCTCAGCGATGCTTTACTTGTATCTTTGGGAAACATTATACACATGAATGCAGCAGCGTGATAAGCCCCAAACACAGTGGCAAAGCTGTCCATCCACACGGCCAAGAACTGTTGCCGTCTCTCCCAAATGTTATCACCAGAATAATAAGACAAACACATTTTATTCCTAATCGTTTATTTGAGTGTTCAATCCATCGTTTCAGAGGTGGAGACGGAAACGGTAATCTAATACTGAGCCCACCGAAAACAAAGAAGTGACAAAAAACACAGCCGCTTGGCAAAATCTATTTGTTGTTTTCTCTTTTTCTCGAGAACTCGCAAGGACACAAGCAAACAGACACACACGCGACGTCCGGCGCATATGCATGTATGCGTTTGAAGTCATTCTCCAGAGAGCCGTGACACCGGGGCTGCAGCTTTCAGCTGCTCTGCCTATAAATAAATGTATTCTGCGCACACAGGGTGTGTGATCTGGCTCTCTAGCCAAGAGAAGCAGCCTGGATAATTATCACCATGGCATTTCACAGCCTTGTTCCATTAGCTGTTATTTTTGGGCCATACCGTTTGATGTTTCTCTTTGTTTTATCTGCCTCTCACTAAACACTGTGGGGCTACTGGGACAGGCGAGGCAGCTGAGCAGCTTAACTGTAGGCCTTTCAAGAGATGGTGACTGTCTCAGCGCCCGACGACGCTGCCTCCCTCGTTAGCCGGCTCACTCTGGTACCCACTGAGAGGAGAGACGGTTTCTTTTTCTGCCGAGGACCTCTCATCTTCCCCTGTTTTTACTTGCACCGTGTTTGTGTTGCTCCACTCCGAGGTGTGTCAGAGAGATCCTTGATTACAGCAATCACAGCAATCAATGTCTTTTGTTCAAAATAGAATTCCCTGAGTAACCTCTCACATTAATTAGCTCGCATCGTTCTGCCGAGACACACGTATACAGATAAACACTCACGATGTGCTCACAGAGGCAGGGAGGCTGCTGTAGAAAGTGAGCTCATCTTCCTCTCCCGTGCTCCCCGACGACGACTGCGGTAGGTGTGTTTTGCAGCTTGGCGTCAACGAGAGGCCTAATTGGTGGCAGAGTTTTAATAAAGGCGCTTCGATTGTTTTCTCCGCGCTCCCGTCTCTCCCGCTGCCCACATGAAGAGGCTGTGTTGTCATGGAGATAGCCGTGTGCCCCCGTGGAATTCGTGAGTGTTTTTTTTTTTGGCGGATGGTTTGGCGAGATGACCCTGTTGCTGGCGCGGCCGAGACAGAAGCAAACAGAACTGCTAACACGTTCTCGGATACACTGGACGACAGTGTGAGGTCTACCGAGGGGAAACTTGAGGGTGAGATATCATAAGACTAGAGAGCTTATCAGATTCTTACAGCTCCATTAAAGGAGCAACACAAACCGTCCATCCATCCACTGTGTTGACTGCTTTCCCTCGCAGGGTGCGCGCTGGTGCTGGACGATTCAGTTCAACCAAATCCTCTGGCTCTGCCCGAATCATGACTCATCGTCAACCTGCCTCTGGGGTATGCACATACGTGGTGGTGACATCCTCGAGAGTCACTAGGTAAGACGACTGGTATTTAAATATTAGCAACTAGATGATTCCTCACATCTCAGTCTACAACTTGTGCATGAAATATCCACTTACCAGACATGAATTATGAAATGTTAAATAACATACGTTTGTATGTTGTACTGAATATGTGGGGGAAGCAGACATTTCTAAATCTGCCACATTCAACCCTCAGCGAACGGATCTCAGCAGATGGAAAAATGTACTTTCACTTCTGTGTTTCGGATAAACTGACCTTTTACCAGTGAGGGTGTTTAAAAAGCTTACAGGCATGTGTGTGTGTCCACGCGTGCACATGTGCAGCACTCACCAGACCTTGGACAGGCTGAGCCTTTTACTGATGCTCTGCGCGTCTGTTTTGGCTCAGCCCATGTGGAAATGCTGCACTGTACTCAGCTGCACTCGGACAACTTTAACACCTACACGCTCACCCACACAAACATGTCTTGGCACACATATCGACTGCTCTGTACCAAGCGAGCATATGCACAGTGAAACGCCCACGTAGAACTATCGTGAACCTTCCCAACTAATGTTTATGCATCAGCCACAATCAAGACACGGCTATGCAGGATCATTTAAAATCCACTGCCTCTGTACGTGGGTAGGGAACATGCAGAGAGGATATCATTTCTTATTGTGATGTGCTCTGAGATTCTAAATGTTCTGCAATATGTTTGCGTGTGTGCACACTACTGTGTATGCAGCAGTGTGTGTGTGTTTGTGTACACTCACAGGTACGCTGGGCTCCGACACCGCGATGCTGTCTGGGTACACAGTTGCCTTCACACACTGGTTGAGAGAGGCGGCGAAACGATAAGGCTCGTCGGCACGCTCACACCGGTTCCTCTGAGAGCAGCTGAACAGACAGGAGATGAAACAAAGAGATAACAGGTGTTGTTTCAATCAGGAACATAAATAAACATGAAAAAAAAAAGAGTTAAACCACAGAGATAGAGGTTTTACTTGAAGTGAGAAATTAGTAACCGCATCATTGAATAACAGCAGCACAGAGATGCTGAGGGATGAAAATCCAGAAACAACGACAATAGTGATCCACAGAGCAACTACCTATACTTTACAGCACTGCGCATATGAGTAGCATGAGTAATTAGCCCCATTCAACCTCAGACCCACTACCACTGTTTACCACCAACATGGGGCCATATTTTCCCTGCTGAACGGAGCACCTTTGTGATATTTTTCCAGTACGACTGCAGCAAAATAAAGCATTGATCATCCCGTGACATTTCATAATGATGATTGAGATATAACAGTGATGATAGTTTGCAGAACGGGCTCTATAAATAACGCGTGTGCACATGACAGCTGCAGCTGCTCTTGAGAAAAATCTCACTGATGCCCCGACGAATAGTGGAAATGCTCCTTTTTCCTCCCGTTCGTCTCACTGACAGACCTAATGAGCAGTGGAGCGGGCACAAGTATTGATATGCAAATGAATGTTCACAGGATGTTTTCAGCGCACATTTACGGCCATTTGTGGAAATCCAAATGAGGCTCGTACGTGTGCAGCGGAGCCAGGTGTACGTGCAACTTTAAGGATTATATCATATGGAATGAAAGCATCTCCGTCTCCTGTGCATGCGCTGGGCTTGCCACTTATTTTTATTGTACCATGAAGCTGTTCTGTTGTTTCTCTCCGTTTCTTAACTAGTCATGAAGCTTTGCTTGTTCTGTGTTGATTAAGGCTTTAAATCTGACATGCTGTAGGGTCTGGATAACTTGTGCTGTTCTTACCAAACTGTTTTTAGTCTCGTTTTGCAGAAGCAGATGGCATATTGGCTATGAAATCTAAATCTGCTTTGTTGTTTTGTTGGATCGCCTAAAATTCAAATTACAGAGCAAACTATGTAACAATGCGTTTTTCATGATGTTTCCCGTCATCGATACCAAACAGCATCTGGAACGCGCAGCGCCGAAACTTTTCTAAACTAGTCTGCGACGGTGGCCTGCGGGCATTTACAATAAACCACGAAAACAAGTGTTGAAACAACTGCCTCTCGTGGGTAATTCATCACTCCGCACTAACATGAGCTCCGAAGCACTGAGCACTACACACCCAAATTATATCCTTCAATCACGGCATGACTTCAGAGACGAACTGTAACTAGTGCAAATTACTTTCCTTTCCACTCGTAAGAAACCTTAATGGTCAGACAGACAGACCCCCCCCCCACAACCCACCGCATCCCTCATTAAAAGTCGACCACCTCCTCCTTATTAAAACTGTGTGATGCTCCACACCATTACACCAAAGCCTCTCTATCCTCTCTGTCCTCATCCAGCCCAAGTGTTTGGCTAACTCAGTGTCTGGTCACAGTAGCTCTAATTGGCCTCCGATGGGTCAGCTGCTGTCCACAGTGATGATCTGCCACTATAAGCCCTGTCCACTCTCCCCTGGCTGTTAACCCTATCTGTGTGTGCGTGCGTGTGTGTGTGTGCGCGCGCGCAGCAGCGTGAGTCAGAGCCCATATCATTCTTCTTAACCACATACTCTCACACATACTGACTCTACATCTTTATCCACAGTCTGTGTGTAATTATGTTGTCAGAGGTTCAAGCCATACCCAGCAGACTCACATGAATAGGCACCAGCGAGATACGCACACACACACACACACACACACACACCAGGCGTGCACGTGCACAAACACTCCCGTGCTCAGCACTCCCCGGGGATTTTAGGGAAGAGGAAAAGTGTTGAATTTGAGTAGTAGTGTGAATCTTTCAAAATGATTATCTGGTTTCTCACTTTGGAAACTGTATTTCTAAGCTTTCCCTGTTTCTACTCATGATATGATTTGACTTAAACATTTGACTCCAGCTCGGCGACGTCTGCTTGCGTCTCTCTCGCTTCTCTCCTCTCCACGTCCGTGCCCCGTCCCTTTTGTCTGTCTCTTTCACGAGTTGAAATTAGGACACCTTTCTTAGGTAGGGAGTTACTCTGTCTGCAATTTGGCGCTCCTTTTTACATCCACAATGGCAGCAGAAAATGATAGTTAATGTGCTTTCAGGTGTGGGCTACGCGCACAATGTTTTATGCATGCTCAGAGCTACATCGGTACAAATGCTAAATTCCCGGGCGGTCGTTAAAGGACAAAAAGCCCTGCATTGATTTGCCTCTCCGTGATTTAAAAAAAAACACACATTTTGGTGGGGTGAAGGAAGATGAGAGCGCAGCAAATGGGGGTGAGGCAGCAGGAGGGGTGCAGGATGTCTGCTGTTGCCATGGTTTCAGGAGATGGTCATTATCTCTGTGTAGTTAGAAGCTGACCCCTTGCCTCTCTCATTAGCTGAAGTGCATGCCACCGAGTGTTGACTAGAATCCTGCCTTCCTCATATTCCCCCTGTCCTGACCCCCCCCCTCACCCCCATACCTTTTTTTTCTCCCGCCTGGCCCCAGCCTGTCACTCATTAGTTTCATCAATGCTCTGTGTTCTACCTCTTGTAAGGGGCGGGGGGCGGGGGATCACACAGAGAATAATAATACACTGCATTTTCTTTGTTAAAACATAGCATCAGCTCAGGTGAACATATGCTGCATGTGAACAAGCCTCCACACATGCAAGCACTGACACTACAAATGGCCTTTTAGCCCATCTCCTGCAATAAGCAGCTCCGGCGGCTGGTGTTTCGCTCTCAGGGCTCTGTCCGTGGTGCTGAAGTAGCTGCACTTCCTCTGGTATCTACAACTTCACTGCAGGGTGTGAATGCAGTTGTAAGTGGCAGTCACGTTTCATGCAGTCATGTAAGGTGAGATGTGAAATCGCGCTCATCGGAGCTCTGAGACACAGACGGTGCGAGCTGACATGCTGTTTAAATTCACTTCCATGGTGCGAGGGGTCAACTCTGTCCCGTACAAAGGTGATAATGAGAATGTTTTAAATACAACCAACCTCTTGCCATTCGTGGTCATTCTCCACCTATTGCCTTTACGTTAACAGAAGACATAATGCAGTTGAGATGAGGCTTCTCACACACTTCCATTTGCTGTTTAGCTGTGCAGAAAGGTTGAGGAGGTGGAGGGTTGCAGTAGCCAGACTTTAGTGTCCATTCCCCCAATGCCTGCTTCTATTGCCCTAGACAGGCAATTACACTGTCATCTCTTGTGTGACACGTTGACCAACACCCAGGAGCATGAATACACACAGTCATTCACACATACGGGCCAGAACAAAAAGACACCTATGAGAGTGAAGACATGCGTCCCAAAGACTGAACGGACACATTCATATGCGTAATAACAAACAGAGAGTTGAACTTAATCTTCCCACATTTATGCAGCATCTT
>JAUMTR010000025.1:18095067-18105464 GCA_032270685.1 Microctenopoma stevenorrisi | reverse complement strand
CCCCCCCCCCCCCCCCCCCCCCCCCCCCCCCCCCACAAGGAAGTGGTACTCATCACAGCTGTGTGTGGCACCACGGTTGGCAAGAAATTTAATTCTGGGTGTGTGGGATGAGGGGAGCTCTTCACCAGAAGGGTGCAGCTGCTTTTCTCCAGCAGTGTCTGACAGATATTTCCTCCTGTTGTTGGCTGTAGCGTACGTTCATCAGCGTGCCTGACAACGGAACTCCCGTCAGGTTACAGGTTATTAACCCACATAATTGTACACAGCTCATTTCTGGCCATTTTATGGTAAAGGGGATGACATCATTCGCAGCTGTAATCCTGCTGTCGTATTGTTTCTTTGTCTTTATTTGATATTTTATCAGGCGTTATATTGATATAGCAGGGAGGGGCGAGCACATATTGTATATTCCCAGGATGTGCCACCTTATTTTAACTATTCTTTGGGATATTCTTGAGGAGAGACAGGTAGTTGTAGACTGCTTGGTTAACAATCTGAAATACCCAATCAGGCGCTGCGATGTCAAGAAGCATTCACTAGTCCACCTTTGTACGTAATGACACCCCTCCCCGCTCCTTTATTATGCACATGCAAGTACACTAGAACCCACATGAGTAGCAGCAAGGAGAGCAACCGTTTCTTCCAGTAACTTTTCTCCACTGCAGTAACTCAGCCGGAGCTGACAGGGGTCCTGTCACACTCATTGTGGGGTCAGGACAGAGAAAGGGGGATTAGGACTAGGGACAGGTGGCACGAGGGTCTGTGGCGTTGCGAGAACAGATGGCTGATCTGACCAGAATCGGGGTGCTGACCTTTTCTGCCCGTTGTACAGTACAGCGGTCCACACAAGCGTTTGTTCACACACATAAAGAAATCACACACACACACACACGTAGGTATTTACACACCAAACAGCTGCTTCTTCCTCACAGCTGCTTTCACGGCTCCCACAGCCCATTCGACTTGCTGTGGATTTGATTTCCTACCAACCTCAATTATTCCATTCCCTAACACATCTACACAAAGGTATATGATCAACAGCCGGGCACGGAGCTAATGCTGTGGTAAATGATCCCTGTGTGAAGGCATGCAGACCCCCCCCCCCTGTCCCTTCGCAGGCAAATGCTGAATTACCTTGTCGCTAGGCAATTATTTGTCCTGTCCCGGTTTTGGAGTGATGTAAATTACTTTAAGTGCACTTTGCAGGGTCTGCGATCATGATAATGATGATTGCAGTGGCGTTCTGACACACACAAATATGCAGCTATATCTTTAGAGAGAGGTTCTGCATTTAGGAGGAGACCATATGTGGAGAATTCAAGACAACACAGTCCGATGACAGAATGTGTGATTTAGAAACAAAGACGGAGAGTTTTGTATCCATCATTTCATCTAAATACACCCACTTCAGTTCAATTTACAGAGGAAAACCACAAGGAGTGAGTCATAGCCAAAGCATGATACATATGCATGTCTTTCAAGTACTTTTATTTTGTCTTTCTGCTTTCTTTTCCCTCCGTCAGGCTTTCTACAAGTTTAATTTAGCTGCAGTACCCGCTCGCCTCCAGCAGGTGTCACTCATGGTTTCTATGCCTCTCCTGCTGCAACAGTGGGAGTGGGGTAAATATTCCCTAACTAGCTCCGAACACACACAGGAAATAAAACATGAGAACATATCCATTAAACACATAAGGGCACAGTGAAATACATTCATGACATTTCTAGTCTCCAGTCTGTCTCTTCAAATCCCACTAAGTCACACACAGCCTGGATGCTCTCATTTCCTGTTAATATCGAGCCCTGCGGCCTCTACGGCTGCAGTAAGTCGCCCTGAACCTGCTCTGCACCTCTGAGACATGAAGATCCATTTCCAGTCCAACTCCGTCTCCTCTCTTCAAACTCTACTTGATCTTGAGATAAATAAGTATTAAAAACACTGGCTGCCTTTGAGAAGTGAAGCTGCCGCGCTGCGTGAACCAAACGCGGAGCATAATGGGAAACGACGACTGAGCGATACTCACATATTATGCAGAACACACCAGCCGCAGTGTGGGTCCCCAGAGCTCAGGCACTCTCCACAGGTCCCGTACTGCTCACATGACTCGATGGGAACTTGTGTAACCTGAAAACACATGAAACGGTCGAGGTCACGGTGCAGCCTGGAAAATATCACAAAAACAAGACTCTGGGTTTGTGTGTGTGTGTGTATTAAGGGAAATGCTCAAAGTCACACACCAACAGAAATCAACCAATCAAGCTTTTACTTTTCCACAGAAAAAAACACAAACAATTCATACGATTGCAGAGGGAAAACCTTTGCTCCGCATCATTTCTCCCCCTTCGGTATGAAAACAATGTTAATGTTTTATGTCAACCTGATGTGTCTGAGTGCGCCGTGCTCCCATATGTCGGCGTGTGACGCGTCAACTGCACAGGCAACTGTTGCCTTTATCGTGGGCCAGAGAAACGGTAGCGAGCAGCTGGGACCAGTTGGCCAGAGAAAGCCGCTTCTTTGCCATCAATGGGCTTTTGTCTGCACCCGGACATGGAAACACACCTACACACTGAAGAGTGGTGGCCAGTGGCTTCTCTCAAACACTGACCAACTTTAGCACTAAAAGAAAAAAGACCATCTTCTTTCTGTGTCATGTGAGAAAAGTGGGAACAACAAAAGTACCTAAAAACAACAGAAGCCAAAAGCTTACGTAAGGATCAACTTCACTAAACGACTGCGGCGTAAATGTAACGCCGAATAACAAGCTGCTATTAAAACTATGCATGAATGGAGAGCAAAATAGGTATTTCAAAGCAAAACATGTTGAAAGTGTCAACAGCAAAGAACTTGAATGAGCAGAGCACAAAGCAAACACACTCCACACCCACGAGTCTACGCTAATCCACACAGGGCTGTGGGACTGCGAAGAAGCACATACATCCTTGTGCTTAAGTACTGAGGCGACTGACATTAGAGTTGCACAAATAGCGTTGAGAATTACCATACATGTACACAAGACACACACACACAGAAAAAAAAGCACACACGCCTGCTGAGCTAGACACGTACTAAGCATGTGAGTCAGCAGTCGGCACACATCATCCTACTGTACTGTGTGTGTGTGTGTGTGTGTGTGCGCGTCTGTCGGCGTGCGTCCATCTGTCAGACGAGGTTTGGCTCAGCCACATGGCCCCTCAGTCTGTCTGTGTGGCACGGCGGTCTGTGCGGTCTGGAGGTCAGCGTGTGCGTGTGTGCCTTTAAGGGCCCCGTGGGGCTGCTGTGTTCACACCTGCATCCACGGGAGTAAATGCACACACAAAAAGCAAGCGGCAACGCAAACAGCTCACACCTGCATCCACGGGAGTAAATGCACACACAAAAAGCAAGCGGCAACGCAAACAGCACCACCTCACAGTAGATCAACAGAAGATCATGCACGGCCTCACACAGAGTCATCTTCAGTCCTGCCTGTCTGTCTTTCTTTCTCCTGGCAGCTGCCCATAATGGCGGCAGACTCAGACAGTGAACGCGCCGTTCAAGCCTCCAAACCTCAGGCTCAGATCAATGCTTAATGAGTGGCTCCTCTGCAAAACATGAGGGAGTGAATGAGGAGTGCAAATAACACCTTTTAAGTGTTTTTCTCCAAATCGCCCACAACGGGGTGATATTAATTGCCGTTAGCAGCATGGGCTGAAATTAACTGTCAGCTCGGAGGAAATAACAGCTGGGTGTCTATCAGCCGCTTTTCTTTATTACAACGTATCAAACAAAAAACAGAAAACAGCTGGCGGCAAAATGTGGAACTTGTGCCTGGTATTGTGTGTCGTATGAAAACTTGAGAGGCGGCGAACCTGTCAGCTGCTGTGAAAACTGTGAGCCTATGTATCTTCTCTTTGTTTAGTCTTTGCTCCTCCAAAGCTCCATAACACTCCACCTGTCTGCCCGCTCCTAAACCCCGCGGCAACAGCAAGACACAGAGAGATGGGCCCAGGGGACAAAGAAAGCCATTGACACGGTGGGACGCTGACAGTCCCTGCACTGTGCGGCAGCTCCGCCACGGACACTCCTGTTAGATTAACCCCCTGTCACCTCTACAAACTCTATTTGTGTGTGTGTGTGTGTGTGTGTTTTGCCTAGCTTCGGGACAAACAGGTGGTATGCTGTAATGAGCTGCAGACGGGGTCGCATCAGCAGCAGAAGCTGCAACCGATGACAAGCAAGGCCACCAGGACCGAGACTTGGCTGAGGAAAACAGCCACTCAGCCTGTGTATGCGCATCTCAAGTCTCTGAATCCCTCTTAGCTCCCAAAAACAGCCTTCAGATCCCAACCGAAGCACGCGGGACGCTGGCGAAACTTTATAGTGCAACTTCCACAGAGGCTACATGAAAGGCTTACAGTGTGGAGACAGCTGTCAGCGGGGGGGTGGGGGTGGGGTCAGGGAGCAGTGCAGGGAGTTGGGGGTGTCCCTTATGAAACAGTAAGTAAAGACTGACACACACACACACACACACACACACACACAAGCTGCCATCAGCTACAGAGTGAAACAGAAAACCAGCGAGGTGAGTAAGATAGAATAAGGAGAGTAAATAAAAAAAAAACAAACAGAATAAAAAAGTGTGCTTCTGTGTTCTGTGGATATGTGTGTGTGTGTGTGTATTGATTTGTTTAGACCAGCATAAGCCAGTAGTGGAGGTGAGGGGGACGGGGGAGGGAATGGTTGCGGGAGATCACAGCAGCTGTAGCCCAGCACACGCTACAGTCACTCAACACAGCAGGGCTGCACAATAAAGCCCCTTCTCCCACTGTGTGCGCGTGTGTGTGTGTTTGCTGGGACACACACACGCACAGCGTCACAACGGATGTGCAGATTGTTGTTCCTGTGTTTTCAAGAAAGACAAAGAAGCTCTGCGTGCGATCTGGTATTGCCTCCAACTTTCTCTGCTTTCTGTCTGCGTTTGCACACTCCCAGCTGACCTGAGAGGTGGCCGGAGCATTGTCCCTGGGAGGGCTGCCGCGCGCGGCTAAATTAATGCTAATAAAATTCCAGCTTAAGATGACCTTAGCAGGGGGGTTATGCAACCGGAGAGGCTACAGTTGAGTTGCATACTGCAGCAACCTGGGTGACTGACTGACAGCCGCGGGTTAAAACAACAGCTTCCTCTTCTTTAAAGGCTCCTGCTGCATGGGCTTCAGCTTCCATTCTTTTTATTCCCAAGTCTCCACTAATGCAGGGGTGATGTGTGCGTTCCCTAAACCTACAGCTGGAGACTACGGCTCCAGTATTTAATGCCATCAGTGGGAAGAAAGCAACATCCCTGTCAACCTAAAGGACAAATTACTCAACCAATATATTTCACACAAAGTCTGCTCCTCATATTTATTTTAGGTGAAGAGCAGCACAGCAGGGGACTGAGGTAGAGGTCTGTCCCTGACACCTGAGAGGTTTGTACAGTGTGTGCATTATGGAGCAGCAGTAACGATCCCGTGTCTTTCTGTGGGTGAGAATGAATAAACGGCGGCTCCATTGCGGCTCCATTTCAGCTCCTCCCGCCCTGCCACCCTGAGACCCAGCCGCGCTCGCTGCACCTCCGTGATGGATGGGGGCACAGGGGCAGAGTAGGAAGAGAAGACATCGCTCTGTGTTCTGATGAGACTCTACTCTCTGTGGTGCCAGATGTGCCTCGCCGCGCGCGAGAGAGAGACAGGAGCAGAAAAAGAAAAATCCCACAGTCACCACTAATGCAGAGGAAGCGATTTTGCAAACTGTTGCCAAGGCAACAGGCCTGGCTCTGACCTCGGGAACACTCCAACATCCAACAATCCAACCGCCACCACCACCAACCCCCCCCCAACCATCACAACCTCTGGTAAACAGCCGGCACCTCTGGGACTTCCTGCCACCTACACCTCATTTTAAACATTTGTAGACACACACACACACACGCCGACGGCTCCTCTACACCCCATCTATTTTTAATGAGAGTTAGCCAGGCTACCACGTCACTGGAATGAGCCACATCGATCATGAACACAAAACCCATTCCAGCAGAGAGAGAGAGAGGACCATAGGAGGAATGTCTGCGTGTGTGTGTGTGTGTGTGTGTGTGTGTGTGTGTGTGTGTGTGTGTGTGTGCGCGCGCGTGTGTGTGAGGAGGCCTAATGACAAAGGCACACAGGCAGAGCAAATTCCTGCAATTGAATGAATGAAAGCCAATGAAATCTACAGCCCCCCCGAGTCTCACAGTCCCGCATCGACCCTGCAACCAGCGTGTCCTCGTCTGGACTAACTACACAGGCGCGGTTAAGCCTCCCCCATGTTCCACCTCTCTTTAATCTGCTCTTGTAATCCCACCGAGGGTCTTCCTAAGGACAGCGGCAGCATGTCCGTTGTCTCTCCTCCTCCTTCTGGTCAACTTTTTCTCCGCTGACAGAATCCTTCCACTGTGCTCTTGAAGATCCGAACAAATCTGCTCTGTAGTGTTGTGTCAGAGACGTCTCATCCAGCTTATTGACATCCACCCACATGACATGACATTCCCTCACAGAGACAAAAACACTGCAGGAAAACAGACTGTGCTGAAAACAAAGGTTTTTAAGGCTGAAATATGGAGTAAATTAAGAGTAAATTGCTATTGTAGGTGTTTCTGTGGGTCGAGACCAGGATCAGGCTGCAGTTCAACCAAATCATCGATACCCACGCTGAGCCTGAGGGGTTCTGTTGGAGAGCTGCGGCTACTCCGAGGTTAACCGAGCCTTGAGACTTGCACCATTCACACCTAGCTTGATTCCGGACAGATCGGGGCCATGTGCTTTGGGTGTTGGGGCTGCATGGGTGCTAATCCTTCGGAGGCCTTGAGTTGACTGCACAAAGACACCACTACAGCTGGGAGCTTTGATGACGGCTTAAACTCACATTCCAGGAGCAGGCGTGTGAAAGTAATTAATTACCGACCAGACGCACTCAAAAAGTCTTTTTCATCATGTACATAAAAAAACTACAAGCTCGATCCCCTGGAGATGTTCGGCTTCTGCAGAAGAAAGAAGCTGCTTTTAAACCGCTTGTTTGTTTTGTTGTTGTTCCCGCTGCAGATGTCAGAGGGCTCACCGAGAGATGTACAAATACACGATATTGATTTTCCTTTACTGGATAATATTTCCAAAGAACTAATGCAGGATACAGTGGGATGTGAATAAAGGGAAGCTAGCGAGAAGAATTCAATGGGAGACGTCGTCCCGTTGTGTGTTTTTCCTGAAGGTCAGTCCCTGTTGTACTGGATGCTTGTTAGAATAAAGTAGAGCAGAAAGCATTCACAGTAGATATTACTCATTGATTCCAAGAGACTAAAACTGGGAGGAAACAAGACGAAGCGATGCAGCTTCCCTCATCTACAAACTCCAAAGATGATTTGTTGTGAAAATGGGAGCTTTTAACCTTTATTGTCACAGTCAGCTCTCCCTGCACATCTTCTCTCTCTCTAGTTTCCCTCCGTCTATTCAGCCCATTCACAGACAAAATACTCCCCCCACACACACACACATTCATTTTCTTTATTGGATTTGGCCTGACATGCTAGATTTGGATAGCAAATCTATTTAGATAGCAGCACAAGACTGGCCTAGCAGCACAATCTCCGAAACGGCTTTTTTAGCTTTCTTTACGCTCTTTACCAGAGCAACTGACTCGTCGTCACGGCTTGATCAGACAGATCAGCTGTTTCCAAAGAGCATCAGCAGCCAACTGACACGCCCACCTCCACTCCACTGTCGAGCTACCCCCCCCCTCCCTCTCCGCATCTCCTCCGTCCTGGTCCCTGGCAGCTCATCAGAAGTAACAGACTGGCAGGAGACAAACTGCCAAGCAGAAACGGAGGGAGGAGCAGGTCAGGCGTATGCCGTGTGACCGCAGTTTGAACTCTGAAGCTGAAGCGACCATTGTGCGTCTGCCGCTGACCCAGGAACAATAATTACGCATTTAAAGCGATAATAATACAGTTGGACGTTTTCCTCCTGACATCTCGTGTGATGAACAGCCATTGATGTGGAGTCCGTGGTGGAATTCTTTGGTTTCTTTTCCTGTGAGCTTCTATATGGGAGGGAATCGTACGTTTGTCACCATGTGATGGCTTTAGGATGAAGGAGGATGAATGTTGGGTTTGCCCTCCGCCTCACACCACCATCAAACGGACAGATGTGTTTTCACGAGTGCTCCGCTGCTTACTTAGTGCAACAGTTTTTACTTTTATTGTAGAAAATACTAATATGCATCTCCCAGAAGCCTTTTAAATATTTTATAAACACTCAGTGCATGTGGGCACACACACTATAAAGAACACGCAAACACATATGATCTTGAGTTTTAGCGTGTGTCCCCCAGCCTGATGGCCAACTGTGTGGATTAAAAAGTAAGTGGGGAAGGTGGAGGAGGGCGAGAGGACTGTCTCCTAATCGCTGTTCAGTGTGTTTGTGACTGTGTGTGTGTGTGTTGAGGTATTACAGCCTAAAGGGCCAGAGGGAGGAGTCACAGGGGGATGTGAGGCAGTGAAGGGAGTGCGAGCACAGAAATAATGGAGTGAGGGAATCGACCCGCGAGAAGGATGAAAAATCCAACTAGTCAATACTGCAAGGAGTGTATCAATTATTTATGGCTCCAGTCCTCTTTTTTGGGCGAGGAGAGGAGGGGAAGAGGTTAGAGCGAAAAGTGGGCACACGGGTTGTGTTTTGATGGCGCGTGTGTGTCCGCTCTGGCTGCAGATACTGCAGACCACCGAAGCCCTCGGTGTAAAATGCTCCAAATGCTGTTCGATAACATGATGTTCATCCAAACAAAAGCGTGTCCAGACATCTGATTTTCAGCTACTCCTCCCCGTCTTTCTCTCGCTCCGTCCATCACTGAATGTTCCCCTCCTAATAACCAACCTTAATGCGATGCTATGCCGACCAATAACCTTGACAAAACACTATTTTTACTCACTGCATGCTCGACTTAACAGCGCAGCTATTGATAACGCCGGGGCCTTTACTGCATCCCAGATCCCAATGTGCAAGGGGTAAAGATGTGATCTGAAACTCATCGGCTCCTTGTCCAGCCCTCGTCTCGTCTTTATTTTCCACTTATCTCCCCATCTCTGTAACCCACCACCCCCCTCTGCGGAGCGCACTCTTTTGCGCTGCTGGTCGAGGTGGCCTCTTTACTCAGTAATTCAGTCAGGAGGCTAAAAGGAGGAAATTACATTCATGCTGCCTGACCACTGTGAACTCACAGCCCTCTCTACGCTGCTTGCTCACTGGCGACTGGTGTAGAGGCCCACACTGGCATTTAAGAGATGGAAACATGGGGGCTGTGAAAGTGCCTGAGAGAGTTTGTGCATGTGTCAGTGCTTGTGTAATCATGTGCAAAGGCAGCTATAAAAAGTGGAAATTTGCTTCATATGCTATAATTTAATTGAAACTTATTTCAACAGTTTCTGGAACTGTTTTCATAGAAAAAACATTTACATGCTGTCGGAGCCTGGAAGAAAACTAAAGTTTCTGAACGAGCCTCTGCTTTTTAACCAATCAGAAACCAGATTTCTACTCGATTCTTTCATATTGTTGTGTCCTAGCGTTTTACCCGAAGAGTCGTGCAGTGCGTTGTGAACTGGGGGTCTTATTTGTCTAATGAAGTCAGGCAGTGTGTTCGTACCTGGCGACCCATCCCCACTCCTCCCCCATCAGACGGGCATGTGAAACTGGGCAATAGTGCTAAAGTTACAGGGTGTCTGAACAGCGGACACAAAGCCTAATATGACTCATCATATGATTGCCGTGGGCTGGAAGTCACTTCTGCTAAAAGGGAAATGAATAAGAACGTTTATTTCTATGAGTGAAAGTTACAGCCTGCATTAACACCCTGTTACTGTTGCACTGCTTCACTTCATGCCTTCTCCTCCATTCATATGTGCCAGTCATCGTCACTAACCCTAGTTACATACCCGTCTCCCTCATATTTATTTGCAGTATTCACCCTCCCGTGTGCAATGAAATGCGCTTTTTCTGACGGATTTTCTTTTCCGTCAGTCTATCTGTCAGAAAAGAATCTGTCTTTTTTTTTTTTTTTTACACACCTGTCTGGACCACTTGTCTATGTGACGTTCTCGCTGTCTGTCGCTTCACTGTACCTCTTTGTCTATGTGTCTATGGCCCTGTCTGTTTTAGACCAGCATGTCTGTGTGTCTCTCAGTGGGATCCCAGACTGTCAATGCAGCCAGTAATGAGGTGTATGCTTCAGTCAGCATGTGAGGAGTTAATAAGGAAGCAGCAGAGGCCATCACACATCAACAGGCATCTGTGTGTGTGTGTGTGTGTGTGTGTGTGTGTGTGTGTGTGTGTGTGTGTGTGTGTGTGTGTGTGTGTGTGTG
>JAUMTR010000025.1:18064965-18094967 GCA_032270685.1 Microctenopoma stevenorrisi | reverse complement strand
TGTGTGTGTGTGTGTGTGTGTGTGTGTGTGTGTGTGTGTGTGTGTGTGTGTGTGTGTGTGTGTGTGTGTGTGAGGAGGGTGTGAAGGCTGGGGAGCCTCCCTGGCACACTTACGGCTGTCTGTCGACCAACAGGGCTATTGATTTGGAGAGGAAGGCAGACAGAAATGAATTCTGATCCACACAGGGACTCCACAGTGCACGAGTGTGTAAGACTTGCATGTTCCTGCATGTGTGTGTTTGTGCATGCGTGTGAGCATGTTTGTTCTCTTTGTCTGAGCGTCTCTCCCAGTGTACATGATGTACATACAAATGAAGGGTTCAGTAACACCCCACTACTCTCAGGACTGTTGCTTGTGCCAGTGTGTGTGTGTGTACATGAGAAAGCGGGACAGATAGGAAGGAGGGGCACTGGTAACTAGGCTCAGGTGGTGAGGGACACATCATCTAATCCCATACATGTGTAGGGGGGTGTTTGTGTGTGCGGCTTACGTGCATGAATGCATGAATGAATACACACGCGTGTGCTGTGGTGTCTGTAGATGTTACATATAAATATCTTTCTCTCTTTGTCTTGGGATGCCAACCTTGGTACATTAATGAGAGTCTACGGGGATTACTGAGGCTGAAAGACCTCCTCAGACCCTATAACGGTGTCTATTATTTAATCCAATTTGATTCCATAAGAAATATTGTATACAGAGATAAAGGCTGTGGGCAAATGTGCTCCTGCAGTGGAGAGAAAATATTAGATTTGCCTATAGCGAAACTCGGTGGGGTGAGACGGAGAAAGAAAGCTGTGACTGATCTCCAGTGGTGTGTCTAAAAGTGCCTGGGTGTCTTTGTTTGGCAGTAGAGGAAAAATCAACATAATGAGCCCAAACTGCCTTTGTGTCTCACTCTCTTCGTCTCTTCTCTGCCTCCACCCTCTGCCTCCTTCTCCCTCTCATCCCACGACTCTCCGACAGCTGCTTCTGTGCAGCCAAATTAACTGCTCCCCAGTTGCTTTTGAAAAAGTGTGAAATAAATAAGGCTTTTGCCTCTGAGGTAGACGGTGTTTCTGGGTTCTACATATTCAGGTAACAGTATTAGTCCACCACGAGTCTGTCGTGGAGGTTTTACTCCACAGATCCCTCACCGTCACTCCGTGGCCCTATCTATTACCACCATGTGATCCTGCTGGCTCCAAATATCCGATTTACAAGGCGGCAATAGGGTAATATTTCAACAGGCTGTCAGCAGACACACTGTTTAAATCACTGCCCCTATCTAGCCTGTGCTCTTTCTAATATTTTTCCTCAAATATTGCATTAGGAGATATGTTATCCACGCCTGCACATTCATCTTCCTCCTTTAGTCGTATGTGTGTCTGCGCATGGACAAGCAGATGCAGAAAAGTGTTTCCATCTGATGAGAGCTTTGTCTATCGACTTTAAGAGCGGCAGCGAGCGTTTCCTCTAATGTTTGTCATGTAAATTTGTCTTGCGTGGTATCATTTACCAAAAACCCAGAACCAATCCCACAAGTTCTCTCAACAGTGACTGGGAAAACAAATCGCAAGGATAAACACAGAATCTGGGGCACACACATCTGTAAATGGCATCTGTTGTATGGTTTACAGATTATGGATAATTCTTCTGCCCAGCTAGACTCTGAAATAGAATTTGACTTATTTTAACACTGTAAAATATTATTGCTGCAACACACACATGCGCTGAAGCAGAATCACACACACTCTCACCCACACACTCATTGTACAACACTACATCCATCACTAGGGCTCAGGCTGACAGCTTTGTCAAAGTGAGCCGCAGGGGAGAGGAGAATGGCATTGTGGGATTGAGTCCTCCCATCGGACGCTACGCTGACAGGAGAGAAGAAAGGGGACGAGGAGAAGAGAACGAGGGAAGGAGATGAAGAAAACCGGGGAATGTGTCGCACAACCCGAGCAAATGGAGAGAGAGGGAGAGAGACTCATGTACTTCCTGTGGGACGAAGAAAAGGTTCAGCTGTCGTGAGTGGCCCATCAAAACCAACATCTCTCCTGGTCTGGCCTGTTTACTAAGACGGGCCGTGTGAAGGACAGACAAAGAGCATATTGCAGACCTGGCAGCATGGCCGCATCGCACTGTGAAAAACACACACACACACACACACACACACACACACGGGACAACAAGAGTCCTCCTGAGGGTCTGCCAAACTGCAGCAAATGAACCAAGACCCTGGTAGAACACAGGCAGCAACAAATGTTCTCAGTGACAAATTCATGTACAGTGTGGGCGCGCGCACACACACACACACACACACTTATTCGCCCCATTAGAAGGCAGCTGGTGGTGTAGTGGTGTAGTGAGCTGTCAGACCCTCTCATACAGGAAAGATCACGAGTCAGCCTGAGATTTCTAAATAAATACCTTTACTGCGGTGCTGGGGATAAAGTCTGCTGCTCTGCACTGATGTGTGGGCTCTGCTTTAAAGCCTACTACACCACACTTCACTTGGTGATTGCAACCCTATCTCTGTTAAGGAGGGAAAAAGAGAGAAGGAAATGGAGAGTAAGAGAGGCAGGGAGACTTGCAGACATGGCCTTTCCCAATTATAGACCAAACACTGCCACTCTATTCACTTTACTCTTCGCCTGGCTCCTGACAAAGCCTGTCGCGATTCCTTCGACTGGCACTCGTGTTTCTCCCTGACACTCTCTAGGCTCTAATTAGGCTTGTAAATAATTATTGCAATTAAAGCCTACAATTAGGAGGAGTGAAGCACTGCCATTAGTTTCACAATAAATGTCATGAGCGTTCTGCATAGGCGCAGGGAGGAAACAGACAAATGCTGTGCCATTATAGAGGCTGACAGACAGTGAGACTGAAAGAGACAGAAAGAGAGAAAAGGGGGGTATATGAAGGCAGTTGACATACTCGCAGCTCTTAATTACACAGCTGATTATTCTGGCAGGATGGCTCCTGGACTGTTCCTTTGGCTCACATTCACAAAGTGACAAAGTGTGCAGGCAGACGTGCACAAATGTGAACAAATTACACACCTACCCGTGCAAAAACATGTACTGTATACGGGATGCGTGCTCGTGTGGAGGCAGGAAAGGAAGAGAGAGCTTATTCTGAGAACCACATGTAAACACAATCGTGTTGGGAGTGGAGAGGCAGCTTAACCACATAAGTAACAACACAACAGTGATGTGCAAAGATTTAAACAGAGACTATGAAACTCATCCATATATAAGTATACGTACAACAAAAAGTCAGCTCTGCGCAGCTTTCAAGCTGTGGCATCGGGTCAAACTTGGCAAGACGGTAAACATTTGCACATGGCTGTTGTGGGAAATGTTAGAATCTTTAATGTAAAGACTTCACAGTACTGAATTTATACAGGTCTATATATCAAGAGATTTGAGGCATCAGTAATAAGAACAAACATTGCTAAAACCCCAGAGGATTTCCAAAACCTCCCAGTGGTTCAACAGTGTAGAAAAAGTGCAGACGGCGAGTGAAATTTAGATTTTTCTATCCTGGGGCTTCATTTGTGGAAGCACCAGCGAGCTGGCTAATGATAGACTCTTGGAGAGTGCAGACAGACAGAGACAGAGGTGTCAGAGAGTCTAAGGATCAGATATCCTTTTCCTCATTATCTCATATTATGTCAGAGAAAAAGACTCCTGCAGGAGGTCCACGGTTGGAAACAGCCGTAAGGTTCAAGCTGGTACTGAGGGATGTGCAGGCACACACACGATCGTGGAGCCAGACATAAACAAACGCGCCATAGGGTCTCTCATGTGGGTCTTAGAACCCATTCATACTGAACCTGACACTCTTTGGACACCATTCCACCTGAGGCGGATGTCAGGCTACACAGCACCTGTGTACTGACGCAGTCTGCCGGCCTAGTCACTGCATTCACAGGCTGCACGCTGTATTGCTATAGCCTGACCTTTGCTCATATAATGGAGATCGTGCATGTGAAAGTGGGTGGGAGAGGCCGAAGGGGAGATGGGCGGATGTAGAAATGGGAGGTAGGAGAGGGTTCAGGCTGGGACCCGGGTGCACGGGCTTCTATTAATTAACAGCTTGATGGAGGCTGACAGGACGTGTGCTGCTATCAAATAATGAGGTTCTGCTTGGCCAATGGTTCCAGGACACAAAACCTGATTAACACTAATCCTGGCTTTAGTCAATTAACAATGCCTGCTCAGGGACTCATGCAAATGAGGCACTTTTGTTAGGTGGGCCAGCGCAGAGGGAGCAAACAGAGCTCGACATTCAGACGCTAGGACACAGCCGAAAGGAGGACGGACGCTCGCATCGGTCATCGCCAGAGAGAAATAAGTGACTAGCAGCGGTCAAGCAGATGGATGCTATAAAAACATGATTCAATGAGGGGGCGTCTCTAAATGACCTTTTGGGGCGACCCCCGTCCGTGTGATGAACAGACCCAGTCAACCCTTGAACTTCCCACAACCCCTGACCTCACGATGCTGACACACAAACCGATAAAGAAGCATGTATGTCAGCGTGTGTGCATGTAAACCTTCCAACACAGGCAGGAAACGGAGCACATACAACACCGACATGAATGTTAACTACCGCAGAGAGAAAGATAATACGGTTAACAGCTGAAAGAAACTTTCCATTCAATCACACCACTGAGAAAACAAACCATTAATGTGATTTATATAGATTAGTTTACTGAGAAAGCACTGAAGACAGAAATAAACCAAAGTCAGACCGAGAGTCAAACACACAGAAAAAAAGAGCTTTAAGACTAGAAATGATTTCAATATGAGGGCAATGAAAACACACACTTACACCAGGAGTCTATGTCAGACCCACACATAAACTAAGAAGCATGGAGACGTGTACATGCACGCCACTCTTCTAGATTAAGGAGGTTGACAAGTGGGACAAGCAAGAAAGTGGTTTCTTCAGCATAAAAAAGCTAAATGGCATCATCAATAAACACTGGACGAGCATATTGACAGGGGGATTAATCCTAATTTGTCCAGGTGTCAATACCGAGTGAAGCTGTCAGACAAGCAGTGAAGAATTTAGGTTCCAGGTCTTCCTTCTCAACCGCAGAGCACCCGTGTGGGAAGCGGCCATGCGATGGATTTGCCGGCCCTCACCCCTACGGGTGCCGGACTGACCCCACTGTCACGCTCACAGCCCAGATAAAACATGATGCCTGATCCATCACGGCCAGCGCCTGCTGTCTGACTGATACCAGGTGGTCCCAGAGATGTTTGTCTGCAGGTGTGGTCTGTTGAAAAACAGATAGGCGCTGCTGTTGCCCTGTCATGATCCCACCGATATGTCGGCACACGGCGTCAGGAGCCAGAACACAGAACACCCCTGTTCAGGTCATTTCTCTCCCATTTATGGACTGCTCGGCATATTCAGAACCCCCTTTATTGTTAATCCCACCGCATAAATCAAACCTCATTTCACCCCAGTTGAAGGGGAGTTAGGTACAACACAACTTTCTTAACTCACATTCATGTGGCAGAAAATCCGACCACGGATCCAGTGGGGGAATTAGGGAACATTCAGTTACTTATGAGAGAAATATATCTCTTGCACCCTGTGGGATGCACAAAGGCATTTCACATTCAGAAGTATAAGAGAAATATATTCAGCGTTTCGGGTTTTTCAACCTCTGTTCGGTGAAAAATAGGATTGTTGGAAGAAAAAAAAGGGAAGCAGAGTGAATTCAACACATTCTACTGATTGCTCTTTTACGCAGAAAGCGTCTCTCTTGATTATCTGCTGTTTTTTGATTCTTTGTCCGACTGTCACTAGTGGACAGATTGGTGAAAGACGCAGAGGTATGGGTCAACGGTCAAACCCCCTGGACTTACTCACTCTCTGGCAGCTGCAAGTGAACCACTGCCCTGACTAGCCTGAGGCCAGCACAAGATCAAGGGACAGCGAGGTGGTAATCACTGCAAACGGGCTCGCCTGGGACTCTGAGCCATTTTGTCTGTTGAGTCCATTCTTTGGGTCTGAACGTTTGCCAGCCTGGTTACAACGAGAGTTGGACTTTCTGAATGAAGAAAAGAAAACTCTAGGAAATCACACAAACGCATGCACACACGCTGAAAGCTCTGAATGAGTGTCCTAGAGATTAGCCAGTCCAATCTGCTTGTTGTGGAGAATGTGAGGGGTAAACTCAGGGAACAAAAAGCCCTCAACCGACTCTGCTGCTAGTCTGCACGGACTGCAGTGCACAGTGGAAGGCCTGGCTATGAGCCATCATGGCCATTAACGCAGGAAATCAGCGTGTCACACACACCAAAGTCCTGCATAAAGATGAGCCAGTAGCATGTCAGCTAATCTAAGCCTGGATGAGGTGTGAATGAATCCTATTTCCTGCTGTCTTGATAACCACTGAACCCATTTCCTCCCAATCTAACCACACTGGCCAAACAAAGGGAAGGAGCTAGAGGAACCTGGAAACTCTTGGGGGAGGAGGGTGGGAGAGCCTGTAGGGAGAACAGGTTTGAGAAAAGGCTTCATACAAAAAAAAAAAGGTTTTGAATAAGAAGAAAGAATCCATGCATGGATTTCAAATTTCACAGCTGAGCACCTGGAAGAAATTGCAGGACTTGAAAAAAGAAGGGGTCTTCTTTTCTTTTCTGATAATCTGCGAGTTGTAATGTTGCCGTTCCATACATGGAGATGGCTAAGGGAGGAAGGGAGGCTGAAAGGATTTAATGTTTGCTAAAGAGCCAGGAGTGTAGTGGAGAGTGACAGCAGCACATGGCTGAACGCTTCTATAGGGGGAGGACTGTGTGTCTGCGCGTGAAAGACGAGTCTGTTTTACAAGCCAGCTCAGTATCACTCAGTTGGTCATGCTAGCAGGAATTTCACACTTATCCTTATGAAGAGCTGGCAATTAGAAGGACACTATTTCAGTGAGAATACCATGTCTGTTAAAGTCTATTATGCGCTGAGCTCCATAACCTGCCTCTTTCCTTGGGATTTATTTACGACACGATAAAACTGTAACCGCTTTTATTTTGCTTTTCAGATCTTTTCGTTTTTTCCCGTATTAAGGTGTTTTCAAAAACCGTTTCAGGCAGAATTAATGCCACACCACAGGTATCACTTCAAAACCCTTTCAGATGTTAAATCTTGATTGTTCTCCATGAATAATACATTACAGCCCGGGCTCTGCAGACTGGCCGGTGACCAAAGCACAGCGACATAATGCAGCCACTGATTCTCAGTCGTGTGTGATGAGTGCTGGGCCTACTGCTGGTTGCCAGCGGCCATAACAGCACAATACACCACAAGGAGAATGAAATGTTGATAATCCCAGCGCCAGAAGAGCGTGCTCGCGGCAGTGGCAGTCGTCGCCATTTATGCAGCGCGCTGCATTGTGTTGATAAACTGACAACAAAGGGAGCCAATGCCGTAGAAGGCCACGCGTGGGCCACCGTGGCGGCTGAGCTCGCGCGCCCTACCACTGACCTTAAGTCCAAAAGAAATGCTCGACAGTACGCACAGCTGCAGAACTGGCTGCAGGAGCAAGGTGAGGCCGTTTGTTAGACAAAAAGCACGGAGAAGAGACGGAGGGAGAGGCACAGACTCCAGTCAGTGAGGAAGAGGCCGGGCCAAACACTCGAATTCACATATGCTGGCAACAGAACCAGTGGTTTCGCTCAGCTCCAGTCTGTTAAACATGAATACCTTTTTTTTTACCTGTATGATCAGAGCCTCTGCTTCTGCTTGTGATGGCTTTACTGTAGGCTCAGGAAAGTATAGCTGAAGTATATATAAAGGTTGAGGATCCCAGTGCTTCACAATGTAGAATGGTATGTAGCACACGCCCATGTGTGCTTTGTTAGTGCAGCGGAAAACGTATTCGCTTTGAATCCCACAGCTTTTGATGCAATATTAAATGCACCGAGGTGTTTCAGGAATGCAAGACGTTTCACGAGGCATTTCAGATGATGCAGACAGAGGGAGAAGAGGAGAAGGGAAAAGCCGAGGACGTGTCTAGAAGGCAGCTCAGCTGAATCTCCCGCAACAGCTCTGACCTTTTTCTCTCCATCACTGCGTTTGCCACCGGCAACGCTACCCAGCCAAGTACCAGAAATCACTGGATTATTGTTCTATATATAGAAACAGTCACACACAAATACTCAGGAACCATGACTCAAGCATGTGATCCAGCAGAAATCCGTACGACGGATCTGCCTGATCATAGGAAGTCACAAAGCTGTAGCGCGAGTCCTGTGAAAATCCTCAGATGATGCCGTAAGCCTGTTTTTGACGTTGTTGTTTTCAGTGAAAGGCACCACAGTGAACATAAACAGACTTTTGAAGATAAATCTCAGAATGAATACCTGCTGGTGTATATTTCGCGACTGTCAGTACTAATACAGCACCCTGCAGGAAGGCACTCGCACTGCTCCCGGAGAAGAGGAAGTCACTGAGCCACGTCTTTTCATCAGTTCCACTGCGCTGCCTCGCATTGGGCCAATCTCAGCACATCATTAATACGCTGGATGCTATTGTCATTACATCTACAAAACAAATGCACGGTTAAACATGGAAGCACCGTGGATCGAATACGAAACAGAAAGCTCTGAAATATGTTCTGGGCGGTGAGTTAATGATGGCGTCTGGTGTGGGAGTGTGGGGAAGGAACAAATGAGCACTAAAAGAGAACTTGGAGTCGGTAGTGAACATGTCAGACTGAGGAGAATCTATGTGCAGTAGGTGTTACAGACGTATATCTCTCTCTGTATAGACCGTATACATGTGTGTGGACAGTATTTAATGTAGATTTGCAGCCGAGTGGGAAAGGCCAGATATAAGGTGCACGTGTGTTTGGAATTATACCTTTGTGTTAGTGTACATGTGAGTGCGAGAGCCGGTGCATTATGTCGGTACCTATGCAAATGGAAACTGATGGAGCATGTGCTCTGTGTGTGTGTGTGTGAGTGTGTGTGCGCGTGTGTGTGCGCGAGTGTGTGCGCGAGTGTGTGTGCGAGTGTGTGTTCCCTGTGGGTGCCCGTCTGCATGTTTGTGTATACAAAGGCCTCACACATCCCACGACTCTCCGCCGCGCCACAACACACACAGACAGGTGTGAGGACTGGAGGGAGTGCGAGCCCAGATACTGGAGCACGGCCTCGCCGAGCACATATTCCGCTCTCACAATTTCTATCTCCCCTCTCTGCTGTTTCTCTCATTCAGCGTCTGCACGCTCTGTATTCTCGCTTTCCCACTGTGCCAAGCACAGAGGGCCTCTTTGTTATTCAGAGTAGGAAATGCAACTGGAGCCAAATCTGGCCCGGCTTCTGTTTGATATCATCCCGCCTTTGTTCTCGCCGTCTCCTATCACCGTGCAATTGGCCTCAGACGGCATCAAGCAGACACACGGGAACAAGACGAGATAGATCTCGTGATGTCCTGGTTGTCTGCCTTCAAGTGTCGCCCGAGGTGACATTTAGGTTAACAGTGACATAAAGGTCAAACAGATATCGTCCACTGAATGCTAGTGGGAAGAAGGCTGCTGTCTTCTCTACAAGTACATTTCAGAGAATGTGTTCCACCATCATCTCCATGAGTAGAGAGAGGTTAACGTGAATCAATTTCATATTGGTTAACTGTCCAGAATCACTTTCAAAAACCTACTTTCTGTTGAACTTGACAACAGAAAAAAAAACGGCTCGATGAGTGTGTGGCCGCGTTGAATCGCAATCCAGCTCCACTGTCAGGTGTGAATATCAAGTGGCATCCTTGAACATGCAGGGCAACATGCCCACAGTAGTAGAGAGTATTTCAGTGTGTGTGTGTGTGTGCGCGCGCGCATTTGTCTGCTTCAATCTTCTCCAACCCCTGGAGAGCAAGACAGAGGAGCCGGCATGCCGAATACTAATAATATTCGCCTGCATCACTCCTCATTCAGATGACTACCAGTTATGAGCTCGACATCAAAAGCTTGTTTCATCCGTGGAATAAGTGGAAAGAAAGGATTTAGTAAATTTGGGAAACAGAGTTTAGACTCAGTGCAAACTCTTCTTTATTTGAGGATTCATGTCATGACCCGCAACGCTGTCGTCACCCTGCCACTGAACACATGTGCGTTTATAGTGTTAGTGCACGAGTCTCAGCCCGGTGATAATTATAGAAACACAATTAAATACATATTCTATGATCAAATGTTTGGGAGAAGAGGAGAGATATGAAAATGTTCTTGCTGCGGTATGTCTTTTTAGGAAGGCAGCAATGGTAAGTTCAAGCACCGGAGCCATTACTGGTGACTGGATTAGATGAGACGTTGTTGTGTTGTTAGCATCAAAGCAGGTCGAGTTCCTGAGAAAAACTGAGCAGTTTTTTTCAGCTTTTCAGAGAAAACAAATCATGCACAGCCCAGTGAGTGGTTAGTCACAGGAAAAACGAGCGACTGTAGGACTGTTTTTCTCTCTCGGCAATCCACCGTATCATCTAAATACCTCGTTTGCACCACATCCGCCCACCACGGCGCCCCACCTGTGCGCTCGGGCCAGCCAGTGGTTGAGTGTGTTAAAAGGACAAGAGATAAGCAGAGAGGACAGCAATCTATCACCTCGCACTGACAGCCTCGCACGTCCTCTCTCTCTCAGGTTGTGCCGCCGTGCTCCCCCTGCAGCTGCTCCTCCTCTTTTCATCTCCTTTCTATCCTGCCGCGGTTTCTCCTCCTCTCCTCTCCTCACCCGTACTCTGTCCTCGTTTCACCTTCCACCCTCGTTTGCGCTCGTCTCTCCTGCCAGCCCGGTATGTCAGATGCACTGATGGCTATCGGCCGCTTCCCACCTACACGGCAATGCTGTGCCACTTCATTAGAAGTGTGAAAGGATGACCCTGCCCTCGTGGCTCCGAGTGTCTAAGTCATGCGCTCCGCCAGCTGTCCCTTGTTCCCTCATCACTCTCACCCTGGTCCTCTGACTCAGTCATCCAGCCGGCCAATACCCTTCATCTCCATCTCTCTTTCCTTCGCGACTTGTCTTTCCCTCTCTACTTCTTTCTTTCTCCCTGCCCTCATTGTTCTCCTTCATTATCAAAATCTGTCACAACGTCCCCCGCTGTGCCACCCAGGTTATTTATAGCTAACAGAGGGTGGCGGTGCTGCTGATGTTGAGAGGTGGGCCACGCTGGGCCCTGCTGAGGCGCGCACACACACACACACACACACACACACACACTCTCCAGGATGAAGGCACTTGTATAATTAGCAACAGCAGGTCTGCCTTCCAACACCTACCTGTCTCTCAGACATGACATAGAGGTAGTTCCGGTCGAGGGAGAAGGCCATATCTCTGAGGACGGGGCTGCCGTCCTTGATGACGGCCATCGTCTCGTACTGGACGCCACCATGAGGAGGCCCGTCCACACGTATCTGAGGGAAAGAGAGAAACAAAAAGGTCAATGGCTGCTATTTATATCGGCGTGACAGCGGGGATAGGAAAACAGACAAAGAATGATTGACAGGGATGACAGACAGTGGTCAAACAGCGTTTGCAAAACAATCTATCATTAAGCCACGTGGAGCATCAGATCGGTGGAGGAGCCTGCCTGACTCGTGAGAGACTGAAAGCAAAACAGATGATTTTATTTTTAATTGCCAGAAATGTGGGGCACTTTTCTATTCCTTGGTATAAGCTCTGTGCCAGCTCTGTGGTTCCTCGTAGGATGAGGTTACGAAAGCTGCTAAAAGTGATTTCCAGATATTATTATACCTTCGCTAAGCCATAGCTCCGTTTTCCTCCTCCTCTCTCTCCTGACAAACCAAAACTCTGAATTTGAGGCTAAGACCACCTCACTGCACAAACAGCAGTAATGACTTCTGTGAGGTAGGCAACCCTCAGTGACCCAGATGGGCCGGAGTCAGCCCCATTTCTCCTTGATTCAGCAGCTCCTGTTGGCTAAATTTATAACCAGGCCAGTAAATCTCGAGTTGTGGCATGGGAGTGCGAGATGCCTCTGTGATGTCACATGTCAGGAGAACCTCCTCCATCCGAGCAAGCTGATGGCTCTATCATCTGTCCATCCCCCCGCCTGCCCCCTGCACACAAACATTCATCTATCCATTCAGATGGTGACAGCACCAAAGAGCAGAAAGAGTCTCTGTGAAACATTACAGAGGGAAGTCAAGGTCATATGTCTGTCAAAGGAAGATGAAGTCGGAGGGTGGGAGGGCATGTGGGCACACACACACACACACACACAGGCCTTTGTGGATGTGTATGAATGTGCATCAAACTGCCGGATGGCAAAATACGAGAACTGCAATGTTAGTTCACACAAAGCCCCTCGAGCTTCGGCTTCAAAGCTCGAGGTGTTCGCCGAGAACACGACAGCAGGCGGCACAGTTAAGGAGCAGAGCTCAAAGTGGTGGAGTCTTCCACAGCTGACCTACGCCTGACCTTGGCGAGTTAATCCAAACATCGAGATGAGGACATATGTGGAAACCATATGTAGGAGGAGGAAGGCAGGATGTGAGGTCTGTGCCAGTCTTCGTCTGGTTACTGACACAGCGGTGTGGAAGGAGACCTCAGCAAACATGCTCATCCATAAAGCATGTCGGCGCACGGCCAGGCCAGCGCGTTTCGCTCACCTCCGTGTCAGTGTGGGCGTTGTCCGCGTGTCCGCGTGTCCGCCTGCGTGCGAGCGAGCAGCCTGTCACGCAGTGAAATGTGTCCTATCAGGCTGCCACTGGGGATCACGAGATAACCCGACCTTCTCCCTACACGGCTGCAGTTCATCTGAATCAGATCGCTATCACGCCGCCTCTCACCACTGTCCAGGGGCCTCTGCACAGAAACACACACTTTCCCACAAACTACTACGTCCTTAGAGCGTGTGCAGAACAAAACCTTTACTCTCCAGGCAGGGGTACGACAAACCGGGCCCATTAATGAAAACCAACAGCGATCTGTCCCTGTAAGCCAACACATTTAATCAGGAGAGCAGGGCTGTGTACAAAGAGATAAATGATAAATGAGGTTTCACCACACGCTAAGACCGTCTCTGTTTCTCAGCCTGTGCTTCTTTTGTATATACGTTTTCCTCAACAGCTCGAGCTCCCAGTCCAAACAGAGAGAAAGGAATCAACATTACTGACCCGACACACACACACACAGTAACACGCTTTGTGTGTGTGTGTGCACATGTTACTCTGCAGAGGGTGGGCTCCCCTCTGGGTGGGCAAACAACATGGCTATGTAAATGGAGTAACCGATGCCTGTTGGATTCATCTCTCTACACACTCACTCCCACGCTACCATTTCAAACTGTTACCAACATCACTTTACTTCGACCTTTTGCTCGCTCGCAGGTACGTATACCGGTCCTTACTCTGGCCCGTTTGACCCAACATTATTTATCAGGCCGTGGATTCATACATTCAATTCAAGCTCCTCTGACAACATTACCACCCCACTATTTTAGGAAGACACATCCACTGAAATGACCCCTGGCAACCCCAGAGAGCGGTCCCTGCTTCGGCCCGGCCTAGCGTGGTCCCGCATTTCAACAGCAGAGCCATTAGCCAGCCACTCTCTATCACCAGGGCTGGGGAGCTGCAACTAAGTAAAGTGAGGAAGGGGGGAGAGGAGAGGGTGGGAAACGGGGGCGAAGATGGATGAGAGTGGTGCAAAACATTCTTCGTGCACCCCAGGGGCACCATGCCCTGTGTAGTTAATACTTGTGAAAAGAAAAAACAGCATCGTCTTGCAAGACAAAAAAAAGGTTTGGATTCACACGTCTCGCATGTACTCACGAGGGAGAGCGTTTTCTCCTTATACAAACAGCACCGTCGCCTGGTAAGAAGTAAGGACAGAAATAAAAGTCCCCAGGCGTCGCTGAGTGGGAGGACGCCTTCGTGCAGGGTTTGCCGTATTTAGTTCTCAAAATCCGAACCACTTTCACCACTTTGCAGTAACTACATTTCCGTGGCTGCAGTACTGCTGTGCGGCACATAAAGCGGGCGAGACCACACCGTTTGTCCATTTGTGTGTTCCACGTCGTGGTTTTCTGTGGACACACCGTTCCTTTGTTTTCACTCGACGTCGTGCTTTAAATGGCTGGAAGCCATGATTCCCCATGACGATGTGCATGGTGATTTTATTAGGTTGAATGTTTTGCTTACATGTGGTTTAACTTGCTCTGGTTGCATGTATGAGGTGAATGAGACATATTCTGCTTGAGCTGATGAGAGAATGGAGGAAGAACGCCCTATAAGCCGCTTTACGCTGTGCGATTCTCAGTAGTTACAGAAACGTAGAGCGATTTATTTTTGATTCTCATTCTAGCTCCAGCTTAAGTTGCATATTGACACAACGACTCTTCTGTATTCACGATCAGGTTCATCCTCTCCTTCCATTTGATGTTTAATTCAGAACGACAGCCAAATATTATTATTGCTTTGCCGCATTTTCAAACTTAGAAAAAAGACACAATTAGATGAGTTGCATATTCATGCATGTGACACGCAGCATTAAACTTACATGATCATTCCTCTCACACAATCTAAATATACCTCTGGTTGAGTTCTTTTCTTCGTTTACTTTGTGTGTGATGAGATGGTTTCATAATGACGGCGGGTTTGCAGTCGTTGTTGCTGCATACTTGCTTGGTATTAAAATGCTTTGTAATAATGAGAGTGGAGTCTGACAGTACACTAAAAACATTTATGACGGTTGGCCAAATGCAATCAATCAAACATTTGTTGCATTTGCGGAGAAGACATCTAATATTTCACTACTGAGAGTGGGTAAAATTCCCAAGCTGCCACATCCGGCTAAAACAAACACGTTTAAAAGAGGGACTTTTGTTTGCATGCACAAATTGTATGTCACAAACACAGAGTCAGGCGCAAGCTGGTGGGAGGTGGGGGGTTTGGCCAGCAGGGGAGAGATGGCAGCGGCATCAGAGGCCTCCCCTTGTGGCTAGAAGGGCCTGTGCCAGCGGGGTGCTTTTGATCAAACCATGTAAGCACCCTGGAAAAACGTTTGAAGATTGACCAAACTCCAATTCAAATTGCCCTTCTCCCTCGTTCTCCTTCTCTCTCTCCCTTGGTCTCACTGTTTTTGAACGCTACGCCAGAGCCCGGATCTCCGACTGTGTGAGGCTATGTGCAACAATTTGTTGAGTGAAACATGCTGAATAAACCCAGGCTGAAAGTGCATCCAATGCGTGTTTGCCGTGCGCTGTGGCTGCTGTTGCGCTGAGATGGAAGGAGAGGAAAAGGTCAAAACTTTATGTTGAGAGTTCTAAACTGATATTTTACTCGTTAAACGCAGCGAGCGGTGGTTCGCTCTCTGTTTTACAGCCTCGCTCCAAGTGTTTGCTCAACGTTAGTCGCTCAATTTTAAAAGAATGTTCCTCGTCTAATGGCCACAGCTGCTAACTATTACCTGAGAGCTGCTTTCTTTGCAGATTTGGAAAGAGGGCTACTTTCTAACCTTTCGCCTTGAGAGAGAGGTGAACGCACGTATTGTACAGGTGGCTGCCAACACCAATACGAAGCCATCTGAGGGTGCACGTTATTTTAGCACCACATTTCCACTGGCAGAGCAGACTGGGGGCCACACACGGGGAACCTTCAACAAACCATGGTGCACGGCACACTCCACACCTCGTCTCAAGAGAAGGTCAAATTGTAGGTCTTCCACCTACTCCTTGTACCAGAGCGGCAGAGCCGATATTAGGGAGATTGTGCGCTGTTGTGGCCGAGGCTCAGCTGTGCTCTATCACAGACAGAGTGGAGAGTGAAAGTTGAACTCCCTGAGTAACATATCCAGCAGCTATCTCCTGCATCTCAGCTAATCCAGTTCAACAGTCTTGAGTGTTAGAGTGATAGGCATTGCCTTTATCCTCCTGATCCCACGCACTGGATTGGATTCTGCAAAAAGGACACCACCACCACCACCACCACCACCACACAGTGTCTAACTCTGTCTCAACACACTGACCCTGCTCAGAGATGCCACTAAGTGGGCTCGGCTGAGGTAAAAGGGGGGGGTTTGCAGTCAAGTGGGTTCGTGCCGAGTGAAAAGTATACAGGGCGGGGTGATAACCACGCTAAACTTTATCCAATGAAATCCAATTCATATGATGGAACCAATCTCTGTGTCGGTTAATGGCCTTGAATGTGATGCTGAGATTGGTCACTACCTTGGGCCAGATGACAGGTGACAGAATGATGGCAGCGTTTTAAGAGCCAGTGAAGCTTGTCAGCAGGGAACTGTGATTTGAAAGGCTTTTCTGACTGCCGGGTGCAACACAACTTTAAGGGCAAAGTCATTTTCTGCCATTTACTCAACTTGTAACTTGTCGTTGCTTTTAACCCCTTAAATACTGAACATTCACAGTGTTGAAGACTTTGCTCCAGATCTACGGCAAAGCGCCGTGGTTAAGGACAAAGGCAGACAACCACAACATTCCCACTAGCTTAGAGTCACAGAAGCCATAGAAACATCAGGAAAGTATGCAAACTCTGCACGCTGAGGATTCAAATCCAAGGCATTTACATGCGACTCTGTGCATATGGCTTCTGAACCAGTCTGTGTGCACATGCATGTGAGTGTGAGCACATCATGCAACACGACAGCCTGAGAGATGACTGACTCGGTGGTGTGAGGTGGACTGACAGATCCACTGTCTATCCGCCTGGAGGCGAGCAAGTAATGCCCAGCCTACGATGACGTCAGTCCCCTTGAGGCGGCATCAGGGTGAGTTGCTCTTAAGGGCAGAATACACCACCAACACACCAGACGTCAGATACTAGAGGCACATGCAAATGAGTCTATATCCGAGCGCATAGCTGGTGGAGGAGCGTACAGAACGCTGGGCATCGGCTAAGCTCACTCTCTCCCATTTATTTGCATGTCTGTGCAGGAAACGCGGCTTGAAATGTAGCAGACTGCCACTGCATTTCTCTACGTCAGGAGAAACGGGCACAGGCTATTCAGCTGCCTGTGTCCGTGTGTGTGTGTGTGTCTCTCTCTCGTTCTCTCTATTTCTCCAAAAACTGGGAGAGAACACAGAGCCTCTCTCTGCCTCGATAACGCATCTAATCCATCACCAGTGTCAGGCTGAAGAATTCTGGTGTCAGTAGCGGGCGGCGTGTAGAAATGTGCCGTGTGTATGTGGGTGTGATGGCTCCCACCAGCCCAGCCTGTTGTCTCTTTTGTTCCCGCTCCTGTTGTACAATATAAGCTCCTCTAAGGCGTATGTTAGCTTGCTTGCCTATATGTGTCACTTCCCATTGGACAGACCGAGGCCCGGAGAGGCCTGGAATGGAGGAGAGGAGCAGAGGGAAAGGAGTTGAGCAGAACACATAGGTGGAAATCGCAGGGCTAGAAGGTTCAGGAGGGAGGTGAAGACACTCTGCTCCTCACTCTTTCTCTGCTTGACCTGCTCACATACAGCGTGCCTGCTGAAACGACCCGAGCAGGTCAATAAAATGGGCAATTGCTCCATATTTTTTTTCCAGGCAACATAAAGCCTATTGATTTGCCTCTCCGCTCCATCTACGAGGTAGTTAACCCTCTCGATCAAAACCTCTAGCCTCATCTGTTTGGACAACAATGCAGGAGGCCTCGCCAGACAAACCACACATGATAGCCATTCATTTTTACTGTGACTGATCGTTAGTGAATATTGAAAAGAAAAATGTCCAATTACACTGATTCTCATCGAGTCCTAACAACCAATCTTACAGCGGGCGTCTCTCTAACTGCTCCGTCCGAGACTCATCGGATTCCATTTTAGCTCTGTAATAATGCCATCGCTCTGCGTCACATAGCTCCAACCTTAAACGTGATTACATCAGCACTTTCCCCATGTTTGCCCCCAAGTCCACACAGAAACCAGAGACCACAGCATTGCATTAGGGGGTCTGTGGTGGGATGAGATCAAGCCTCGACTCTCAACAACACACATGTGAAGCATAGCAGCACAATGCAAGGCCTATATTTAGCTGCACATTAAAATACTTCGCAGAAGCCAGCGCTCTCCGGAGGGACTCGGGCCAAGACGGACGGGATGAGGTAGAGAGAGAAGCCCTCAGAAATAGCCTTCACCCGTATGAGTCAGATTCTATTCAAACGTTTTCCTATCAGGCTAACATCACGTGCGGTACTGTAGGCTGGAATATCCTCCACCCATTTTATTCACACATCCTCCGTCTAGTTACACATCACTGTTTTCAAGTTGTACAAACAAGAAAAGTTTCACAAAGTTCCTGAGTGAGAGACGGAATGAACATAAGATAATAGGGAGATAATAGATGGTGGCTATTCTCAAGCACACAGCAGCATTCACACTTCAGCTCAGGTGTTGACAACTACGTAGTTCTAGTCAGGGTACACCAACAGCACTTTCACAGTATACTGCAGCACAGAGATGAAACGCGTGCTCACGCCTGAGTTACATTTATTTCCATGCTATGAGAACACGATGCCGCTTCGTGTAATGACACAGCCTCGTCTCCAGGGGAAATTACGTTTCAGAGGCAGAGCTCTTACTGCTGCGCTGCATGTGTCGAAGAAGAAAGCAAAGCTCTACTCGTGTTATGTCAGTAAATAACCGTTTCATTCAGTACACAAAACCTCAGCGTTTTAGACTAAAGTTATTACGTGAATGTCAAACAGTCTGAACCAGGAGGAAGTATCACAGCTCCTGTTTTCTCCCTCGGCACACTTCCAAGGAGATCACAAAGATATGCGAATCAAAACGTAGCTCAGAAAGGGTTCAGGTGAGGGGCAAATTAGCAGAAATTATTTCAATTTCTCCCATCGGAGTTGTGCGATTTTAATGTGGGACAAGATTGGCAGGTAGAAGTGAGATACCAGGAAATTATAGCCAGCGGGATCCACGCAGCAAATGAGAGCATAAAAGCACTTCAATCAAGCCCACCTTTTACACCTGAAATGTGCGAGCTTCAATAACCTCCCCATGCGTCCAAGCTGTGGGTGATATATTGTAATGCGAGGCGTATTTGCCAGCTATGAGTGAGCGTGATTGATTTCTAATGTTAGTAAAAGATTCTGACGCCCGGCGAGATCGTTTTCAAGGCAACGGTAACGCGGGCCGTCTTTGACATATGCTGGTTCTGTTAGAGATGATCACGGAGCGTGTTAGGAGACACGAGTGCGAAGAGGCCTGGGGAGAAACTGAGGACATGCGGAGACGAGAGAAATGCTGAGGTAGAATAGAGACGGCTACACAGAACACAAATGACTTGTAACACAGGAAGGTGATGAAACACAGACTGCTCTTTGATGCCATGCTATAATTTTATGTTGGAAAGTACTTCAGGAAAAGGACATTGTCCAAAAAGCCACAGAACTCTGGGCGCTTGTCCCAAGGTTTAGCTGCCTAGAGGACATGACATCAAACCAATCCCCATACCAAAAGTATCTCCATAGAGACGGGTGTCCCAACCTTTCCCCTCGAGTTACCTCTAACCTACCAAGTTCCCAGCAGCCCTTAGAAAATTACACCTCCTCCTGTATGTTTCCACAAAGAGCCAGTTGTGGGATGGACTCCCACGTTGACCCTTTAACCTCAGCTGGCCAACAGAAACAAAGTAAGGGGGGGGGGGGGGGGTGAACTATGAGGGACACGGATGATCCAATCAGTCCTCTGCAGAGAGATAGCGATGTTAACTGATGAGTTGGGGAAGGGTGATTGGATTGGGTGACCCCATTCCACGTGCTCGCAAGAAAAGCGGGCCAAGACCCCTGTGCTGGACAAGAGTTGCCATGGTAACCTCTCTCTCCCCTTGGGCATGGGACCAGCAGGGGATCAACTGAAAGTGTGAGTGTCTGCTTGTGTAGAGGTATGTGTGAAGATATATATGTGGGGTCATGGCTTAGTTAAACATGATTTATCTCTGCAGCCTAATGACCTTATTGGTGAGGTTACAACACTTACACGGCGACGATTTATTCTCTTTGGTGTGATGTTGTGTACGTTGTTCCACCCTATTCTGTGACTTGATTTAAAGATAGTTTTATTTTATTTTACTCCATTCTTTATTTTGGCAGTGGAAGGGCCGGCTGGCAAGTCACCAGAAAGAGTCATAACTTAAGATTATCATTTAAACGATTAAAATATGTTCCCCATTTCCAGTTATATGAAAATATGAAACAAATGATGCGCTCATGAACCTGCTGGTAGAACAGCTGTCCATGAACCCCAGGACCTCCTGGCTACAGGCTGAAATAGCCCTGGACAACTACTGATACTGAACCTTAAAATGCACGGCGCCTCAAATGCAGCTGCGTCTTTACGAGAACTTAAAATAATAAATAATAAAGTATAAATCAATTTTATATTGCAACAACTGATGTAAACCAACTGTTTACATTGTTGGAAAGGCAATAATCATACGAGTTACCCTTTATTAGATTTATTTAAGCACCACATTAAATATATCTAATGCAGTGACACACCTATTAATGATATTGTGCAAGAACATCTGCGTGGCTTAATCATTCAACCAATAAGATTCATGTAGCTAATTATTAAATGTGTTTTAGTGCAATGCGCATGCCAAACAAATCATGAACTGATTTACCGTACATGAATAACAGAGCCGTAAAATAAAACAGTCTAAAATATCTAAAAGACATGCGTGTCTCCTCCCTGTAAAGTGTGTCCAAGCAAGCATGCGTAATGCTGTCCAAGCAGAAAAAAACGCTAATGACTTCCAGGCATTTCTGTCTATGTGTGAGCAAGAACCGAGGCCTCGATTCATTAGTCTGCTAATTAGAAAACACTGTGAAGAATGACTTATGGTCCTGGGTACTCCACATTTTATATGCACATTTATAACATTTACTGTGAGCAACACAAAGACACGTTCAGACAGGCACATGCTTGTTTACACAGCCGCACACACAAACACACACACACACACACTGCAGCCACTATTTGCATATTAGAGGCGAAACAGCTACAGCTTCCTATAGTGATACTATCCTGATACAGGGGATCAGAGATACGCATCAGCACAGACATGTGCTGGTGACAAAGTATCTCTCTTTATCCCACACACACACACACACACACACACACACACACACACACACACACAGTCCCCCAGCCTCTCTGATCCCCTCCATAACTCATACACATGCTCTGAAGAGGCAGAAGAAGGAAAACGCTGCGTATGCAGAATAGACGAGCGCCACACGGGTCAGAGAAAGTTGAACGAGGAGGACAGAGACAGAGGAGGAAGAAATTAATGTGCGCGCAGATGTGTGTACAGTGCAGCGCGCGTGTTTGTGTGCGATACCAGCACACGATGTAGTCTATGAATCTTCACTAAAGCTTTTAAAAATTGCCTACCAATCATGTGTCCAGGATTTAGTGCCTGCTTCGCCCCAGAAGGAATAGTCCAGCCAGTTAAAGTATGCTAATTCTGTGGCACTAAATACACTGCTTTAAATGTCAACCTTCCATTAATACACACACACTGCTCGCCTGCGGACTGCTGCAGAATCACAAAGACACACAAACACAGGCAACACACATGAACACGCGCACACACACACACACACACACACACACAAATCAGGCCCTGCGAGGACACAAGGAACATAAAGAGTTATAGATCACAGCCACTTTATAAAATCAATAAGTGAACGAACAAAGGCCATTTGCAACAACGGTGCAATATTAAAGCAGCTTTTTAGACATTTGATGGGAATACAAGGAAAGAACAGAAAGATGCAGTGAAGAGAAAAGGAGGAGGAAGCAGAGCGGTAAAGGTGGAAGATAAGAGTTAGTCTAAGTCAGAGCCAGAGCATTGCTACAGCAAACAGCCAGCAAAGCGCAGCAAAGCGCAGCAAAGCGCAGCAAACAGCCAACAAGATGCTTGGCACTCCTCTCCAACCAAGGGTGACAGCACCATTAATTCTATTAACCCCATTAGTATTCCATCCACATCACCTCGCTAGGTCAATACACACCTCCATCACGCTGCAAAGCATCCGCTTCCTTCCTCCATATGCAAAGAGACTCCATCAGAGATGGAGTGATAAATAGCAGTCCAACAGTTGCACTTTGCCTGCTTATGCTGCAGATCATACCGACCAGGCAGCGCTTCACAACAAATTCAATGTTTGACGTACTCTTCATGTGATGAAACACGTCCCTCTCTGACAGACAGATTTATCATAATAAGTGCTGATGGCAAAAGAACGGTGCAATTCTATCAAGTAGTCCCAGGGAGAAAGAAACGGGTCAGCAGGAATAAAACCAGGATCATTTCATTATGTACACCTGTGCTGTTCCTACTTTCATCTGCTGTGAAAAGGAGCCATTGAATCGCTGCGAGGGGCCAGAGGCCTGGAACATGCCTCCTGTGGAGGACCATGCACCGGCCCCTCTGCAGGTGAGGGCACTCTGCCCGCAACAATCAATGTGTTCGCACCCCGCTCTCTGCTGCACTCTCTGCACAAAGGAGCGCTGCCGTAGAAGAACAAAGCAGGTGAACCCAACTGTTCCGCTCCTGCGTCCGCTCAAGCATTGTTGTGTGTTGCACGGCATTATGAATGCATTGGTTAATGAGAGGAGAAAGTGTTTTTAATGGGGGTGGGGGGGTGCTGAGGTGTGTGTGGCAGCCTGAGAGACAGCCCCTCTCCTCCCATCTTGCTCCCCTCTCCTCCCTATCCGCCTCCAGCTCAGGGTGGGTGAGTGCGGTTGCCAACAGACACTAGCGTACCAAGTATGTAGGACAGCGCCATTAGGGCATTAGTGCCGGTCAACAGCCAGTCAGTTTGTGTGTGTGTAGCCTGTGCAGAGAAGAAATTGTGGATGTGCAATAACACCCTGCGGGAGGAAACACAATCTGATGCTGAGTTTGATTGGTGCATATTCTGAGGATCTCAAAAATCCCCCCAACTTCTCTGTTACTGCGTATCGGGGTGCACACGTTTAAGCATGTGTCTGCATAATACTTGAATGTCAGTGTGAGTTCCCTGAAATTCACACAACTGTGTGTGCAAATGTTTTTCTCTCTTTTCCGGAAAGGCATATAACCGCAAGGAATTTAAACTAACAACTCTCCACCCCTTATTCTCTCCTGCTGCCACACTCACGCATCCCCTCCCTGTTCTATACTCTAGCCCTGAGCTACAGTGAGAGTGGAAGTATAAAGGGCTGTGACAGTTCTCCCTCTCCTCCACACATACAGTTCATCTACAGCACTGAAGGGCAATCTCTGCTGTGTCTGTAGCGGAGAGAGGGTGCGAGCATGATCCGTCTGGCCTGACTGATTCATGGCCATATTACCTGAGGGATTAGCTATTTCCTCTGTAGAAATCCACTTTTGTGAGGTAATGTCTAGCATTAGCAGCAGGGGCCGTACAGGGTTTTGTTACACTAAAAATCTTCTGCCAAGGAGCGTACAGGAATACTGTGAAATCCAAAAAAGGAAGCATGTTACAATATACTGTCATTTTCCCTCCCTCTTGCTTTGTCACGACTCTGAGATCATTCTCCGAAGCGGAAATGTTCACCTTCTTTCACGCATTTCTGCTTCCAAATGCAGAGTTTAAAGCCGAATGTAATTGATACCTCGAATTAAATGTACTACTCATATGCAAAGAGTCCATCGTCCCTTTTTGACTTTAATTAGCCTAAGAAGGGAAACTGAAAGACCCACATCAAACAATAGCCGCTTTCTCCATTTTCTCTTTTCATGAGCTGACCACAGACTCCGGCCAGACGGCTTCATGTTTGGGTACTTGGGTCCAGATCCCCCCATAACTCTCTGGCTTCCTGTTATTCCACATCTGTGCTTTTTTGTCCTCTCTTTTCTTTACCACTTTCTCCCCATGTCTCCCCTCCTTGTTCTTCTTACTGTACAAACCACATAAATGTTTGGGTCAACAAAAACCTAAGGAGCTTGTTTTTCCATCTTTAAAAGCAAAGGGGTTGGGGGTGCACGGGCTGAGTGAACGGCCTTGTGGGAAGGATTCATAGCAAGTTGATATAGTGTGTCTACACCCCCCCCCACCCCACCCCCGCTTACACACTCTTTGTTCCCCTACAACAAGAGACTAAATAACTGTGTCCATATGTGGGAAGTAACTATGAGGAGAAAAACGAGGAGGAGGGAGGAGGAGGTGGGCTGTTTGGTTGGTTAACGGTTTCTGGCAGATGCAGGGAGGTGTTTTCTCCGTCTGAGATGCGGCAGACAGCGGATTCCCCCTTGGAGACACGCATAGACATACATGCACCCACCCTCCCCGTTAAACAGAAAGGGTCATAGTGCGTTCAAAACGAGCAAAGAGGATACCAGTTATGGTCTCCATTCCCTGTCCCAACCAGCGCGCTGGGCGAGAGGCCGTAAACTCTGCTGATGGGCAGAGAAATAATGTACTCATTACACACTGTTGTGGTCTAATACACGGGCCAGAAAAAACAGTGGTATGCGAGTGTCAGTTTGGTACAGGATTTCCCACTGCATCTGAGAGGGCAAAGAAAACAGTCTGTGACGTCGAAACTGCTGAGTTTAAGCAGCACGCGCGTGAGCTCAACAGTGAAGAACTTATGTCAGATTTGTAGAAGTAGAAAGAACAAAGGTTCCAGCTACATGGCGTGTTGCATCCACAGGATTGATTGTGTGCGAGATGTCATACGTTTCATGTACGTGTAAAGCAAGGGAGGCGGGGGCGGGGCTGGGGTCAAAGGTTACTAAATCCCTTCATAAGCCATCTCATGTGAAAAGGGAATGAAGCGTGTTGGAGGGTGAGGAGGAAATCTTACTGCTAATATGAACTGCTTCCTGGAGGAGTTAATCTCTCAGATCTAGCCAACAGTGTGTCCTTAACCAGATTACCTCGCAGTAATCGGCTAAAACCACTGCAAAGACTTCAGACTGGCTGCCGGTCATCATCATTTCATCCACCAATCCTCTGATTCTATATAAATGACAGTGTCTGATCTACAGTCTGTCCATAGATCCCAGACATCAGCAAAGCCAGGATCGCCTACTGTAATCCTCTGGGTGCGGCACAATAGGGAATCACAATCTCCATTCCTCACAAAAGCACAAAGCTGGTGGTGAGCAGATGTCAAGTGAGCGCGTGTGTGTGTTTGCGTAAACGTTCATACATGCATAAACGCTCTCAGTCTCTTGGGTGTCTCTCGGTCTGTGCCCCTCCGCTGAACACGTGTGTAGCTTGAGGCCGCGGGGTGTGGTGTGGAGGCCAGACAGAGGCACGGGGGCTTAGAGATGAGCGTGAGGAATGCAGGGTCCCGAGGGCAGCGACGTGGACGGACTGGGGTGAACAGACAGACAGCGGTATGGAAAGACAAGGCCTCCCTATCATCCAGCCCTCTCCCCACATGAACCCCTCACAGAACTCATCTGTCTGCCTCACACTTTCCATTTATTTATTTAGCCCATCTCTTAATGCCTGAGTAATGTCAGCCAAAAGGCAGATGACTATAAATGGTGCATTCCATTGCCAACTGAATGCGCGTGTGTGTGTGTGTCTCTGAGTGTGTGTGCACATGCACCGTTAGGATTCAAACAACAAGTATGCTAACCGGGCATCGCTGAAGCTGTGAGGCTGGATCGGGATTGGTGGATGGTGGATGGTGGATGGTGGTGGGGTGTGGGGGGTGCGGAGGGAAAGAAAGGTCACACATCAGCAGTTGTGTGAAGGCCTGCCGTCCCTACTTCCTGCCAGAGATTGGTCCAAAGGGAGGCCCTCCATAATTCAATAACAATAATCCCCAATGAAGCCCAATAAAGCAGGCTGCTGTGGGGCGGAACTAACTGGCCGTGCGCCTCCTCCTCCTCCAAATCATTGGTCCATCACTGATTGGCGAGAGAGGCTGGGAGGGTGAAATGGGGTGGCGGGGTGGCGGTCTGGGGAATAGGCCCAGCTGACATGCCGCCTGCAGCCAGACAGACAGACAGAGACACAGATCTTATCTATCCTTCCCTTCCCTCCCCTACTGCGCAGGAGACCGACCCAAGCAGTGCAGCTGCCTGCAGCAGTTCCCCGGATGACTTAGCAGCCATGACCGTCACCTTGGCCTGCAACCCAGCACACAGACTAACAAACGCACACACAGACACAGAGACGACGTGTAAGCAATGGTTATATACTGCGGATGGTTGGATGGTCAGAGGAGAGTCACATATTACATCTATCTGATTATTATTTGTGTGTTCAGGCTGCACATCCAGCCCTGCAGTACATCGCCTCAAGTAAAGAAGACATCGTGGAAACCACCAACATTACTTTGTTTAGAATCATTATGTTGTAAGTTCGTTTTAATGGTTAAACAGTGAAGTGCATTGTTGCCCAGATATACGAGTTTATACTCCGTGTCTCTGCGTTAATCCCGCTGTCTGTGGGAGAGATGATGACTTCATTAAAAGCCTATTTTGGTTTACATGTGCATTAAGATGATCAGAGCTGTACCATGCGCTGTATTGTTGGAATCTCCATTTGGTTGCTCAGTCTGGGAAAGCCCGTTACACTCATCCCACTACGATGACAAACAATACAGCGAGCGGCTTAAACAGGACTAAACATGTAAAACAACAGAAAACATACAGTAACAGACATAAGAATTTACTGATGGAAGTGAACTTAAAGGGAATCGTTCCTCTCCACTGTCGCCTACTGCTGCTCACGCAGGCCTATTGGGTTGTCTGCAATATTTTGTTTAGATATACACACCTATACTTTTGCAAGGGCCTAAACCTTGCTTTGTAAAGTGCTCTGAAATGATGTTTGTTATGATTGGGCTCTATATAAATAAAGATGAGTTTAATCAGCTAGTTTGTCGTTTCGTGCACAGTGTGAGCGTTTGTGTGCGTGTGTAGAGCGTGAAATGGAAAATGTATTTTTCCTTTGGTTTGCAATGGTGGTTGGCAACAAGCAGTTGGCAGTGGTTTTGGATTCAACCGTGAGGAGTGCTGTGTGGATTTTGCATGTTCTCACAACCCAGCAGACTGAGCGTCTATGGGAAAAAGGTGGGAACCGTCATTTGTTGGCATCGGTCTAAAACCCTGGACAGCTGTCTTCCATGAATTAAATTGCTTTGGTATTTGCCTCTAACAGACTGTGGCCCTTAGCTCTTCATCTGTGGGAGGAAAGGCACCATTTTTAATGTTCCTAACATATTTCAAAATGCTGGTGGTGAAACAAAAACTTCAGACACAATCCCTGCGGTCATATCAGCTGATGTAGTATACATATCCTTTGCTTTTCTATGCAGTAGATTTTGCATCTAGCACCGTAAATCTGCATGTATGTGGGTTCATGTACATGCATGCCTTTGCTCCCAAGGGTGTCAGCAGGGTAGCGCCTGTTGACAGACGAGAGCTGTGCTGCGAGGTCTCAGAGAGGCCTGAATGATCTGTGACAGAGTGTGCCTGAGGAGAGGGGCCTCCACACAAATCCATCCTCATACATGTTAGCTATACTTGGATAGTCCCATGCTGAGACGCCTTAACGCAGCCTGGTACAGTTCGACACAAGAGCCCCCAAACAGGGGGCCGGCTAGGACAGAAGGAGACCTCTTCAATCTGCAAACACCGGGAGGCGTGTGCTAGCAAGCAAGTACGCTCACAATCATTTACACACAGTGAAAGTCAAAGCAGAGCTATGATTAAGCAAGTAGACCGGTTGGCTGAGAACACAGACACAGAGCTAATGCAGCAGTTTATTTAAGCTCTGTCTGTTATAAGTAGTTAGGTTTAATGACGAGGAGGCCATGAGCTGAGGCAGCGTGCAGTCACTTTTGTTTTGTGCAGCCATAAAAAGCACTCTGGCCAGGAGTGGTCAAGCGTGCCAGACTAGTTAAAGGAAAATATAGTTGTTGTGGAGAAGAGAGCTCTGGAGGCAGCTCTGTGATTGGTCACAGTTGGCATATTTGCTTGATGAGGACACTTCCTCTCTAGCGGGTTTCCTAAAGAATGTTGCCGCGTGAGAGGTGCTGGCCAAATGGGCACCTCATTTGGCACCAGAGGCAGCTCTGTTTAAATATAGCCGTATGCCAGAAGTAAAAAGGGAAGCGGAGACATCTTCAGTCCGGCGGTCAGTGGGCAGGATTTTAGTGTCGTCTCATGACTTTCTTAAGAGTAAATACCAAGAGCAGGATAGCTCAATAATGATTCACTTCTCTTAACCACACAGCAAGGACAAAGGAACTCAACAGAAATAACAGAACAGAAATACATTTTAAAAACTGTCAGCACATGAGACCTGAGTGTCTCAACAAAGTCTGAACAGAGCACACTGGGCTGATGTTGACGCGGTCTGAAGGGGCGTGTTTACTTTGAGGAGCTGAATATGTGCCGTCTAATCCGCTCCTTGTGGGAACCTGTAATGCAGTCTGATACCTGTGCAGAGTGCAGACACGCAGAGTCCTCTGCAGTTCGCCTGCAGTCATGCCTCCCCAACGACTCTTCTAGAAGCAGTACAATGACTCATTATGAGTCACAGACAGTCTAACATCTAACCCACTACATTAATGCTGTAAACACAGGATATGATGGTTGGTGGACACACACACACACACACACACACACTCAGTCACACAGTCAATTAAGGAGAGGAAGACAAAGGGGGATCAGACGTTAAGAACAGGCCTTGGGCTGTTTTTAGTCAGTCAAGGGAAGCTGACCAGCAGCAGAGCAACAAGAAAACCGGCTGATGAAGCAGACACAAGACGATAAAACGATACTGTCCGTGGACGTCGAATGAAGCATTTTGAATAAGCTTTTTATGTAGTTTTTGGAAATGTGCAAACATGTAAATGAATCTGATCTGTGTGACTGCCTACGGGTCTTATCAACAAGAAAACACAAGCAGAACAAAGACCTTGGGATGTGCCTGGGCCTGGGGCATTCCACCAGCGTAACTGGGCTAATATGCTCTGCATGTTGGTAACTGATGTGTGTGCGTGTGTGTGTGCGCGCCGTCTGTTTGTGCTGTGCTCACACACCTACTAAACAAACACATTTCACCTTGCTCGCGTCAAGTTAAAAGCAACAGGGAGCCCAGCGAAGCTACCCGAGCGAACGAGGACTGACTTATTGGTTGGACGTTGATGTTTTAATTACATCTTTGCTATTTTCCGGTAATTTCGCTGCTATCGCTTCTGTGCCACAATCCTTCGATTCCTTTGTCCCTAATGAAGAACAGAGGAGTATTAGAGAGCGGAGGAAGAATTATATTCAGTCTGTCCCACATCAACATCACACAACAACGCTCCAATCAAGCACATAATGAAGATGTGGGTGTGTATAGCGGCGTGCACAAGTGTGTGTGTGTGTGTGTGTGTGTGACTACAAACGAACGTTGGTCTATTTGGGAAGGAATGAGAGGCTGTACGCTAAACAATAGGGCCAATCAGTCTCAGATCAGGCCTGATTGGAGGATGAGCTCACAATAGGTGAGCATGCAGCGGTGATATCTCCCCAAGAGTACAATGAATCACAGCCATATAAAGACTCAACACTCTCATCAACTGTTTCTTCAAAGACAGACCGAGTGAGCACTTGTGCTAAAACAGCACAGAGGGCACGAGAACAAGAATCCATTTTCCAAAACAGTCTGAGGGTTGCGTGTTGAAAGCCATAAATGGAATGAGCAGAATAACAAGTTGGCAGTGTGAAATAGCTCTATTCTCATCACATCGTCTCCTCTGTGGAGTGAGCAGAGAGAGAGACTGCGCGGCAGGCTAATGAGCGAGTAAGGGTGGCAGTAAATGTCATCCTCCTTTGGCAGGTCCCGGGCTGCAGCATCGCTACAGGCCATTACCTGGATGGGGGGCGCGTAAAGCCTGCGTCAGCACTTAATGTACAGCCTGGCATCCATGCTCACACACACACAGTCACAGAGAGTGTACAGGTCCTTCTCAAAAAATTCTATCGAAGCATCCTGGGCCTCCATAACACCTCAGCAGTGCCACAGGCTGATTGCCTCCATGCCACGCCGCATTGA
>JAUMTR010000025.1:18007706-18064865 GCA_032270685.1 Microctenopoma stevenorrisi | reverse complement strand
TAATGTTTATCAGTAAATTACAGAAAATAATGAACTTTATCACAATATGCTAATTTTTTGAGAAGGACCTGTATACAGACTGCAGTGCCACAACCCCTGTATATAGCATGCATTACATTAAAAGCTTAACTGGATCAGGTTAAGGAAAAAGTGTATGAGCTGAGGAGACACAGTCTTTAGTCGTTTTTAATCTTCTTTCCATTGACAGGAACTGTAATGAGTAAAGAGCTTTTCTGGCTGCCTTCCACTCAGGTGTTGACCACGCTCTGCCGGCTTGTTAGCTGCTTGGTCAGTTAGTTTGACCTCTACTAATTTATTCCCAAGTCCATCTGGATGGATTGGATTTCCAAATTGGATCACTGGGAGTTTCACTGAAGAGTGAACAAGGACAAAGTCTGAAGGTGTTCGAAGTTCTGTCATGGACGGACGCTGGTACAAACAGCTTGTATCTGCTGAATCGAGCCAGTTTATTTGCTTTAAAAATCAAGTCCGTGCCCTTTAAAGACAGACGAACACGCGCAGCCTGTGGCCGCAGATGTCCGTGGCGAATTTCAAGGAAAAGAAGAAGCAACTGGAAGCAACTCCATCTCGCCCCGTGTTTACTTAGAGGCCCTTTAATCCACAGCCAGCCCATAAAACAACACACACGCCTCGTTTTCCAGAGCAAGCCGAGTGCTTGAATATAAACGCAATGCAACAATAAATCGTCCTGGGTTCAAACATGTCGTCACGTCAGTGTGACGTCGATGACACTGAAGTCCATTCGAGCACCTTGTCCAGCTCGTTGGTGGTCTCCTTTCAGGTACAGGATGTCTGATACTGCAGACGTCTTCCGTCTGTTAAAAGGTCGTGCCGGGTGACAGTCACAGTGAGCAGTAGTAGTAACGTCCTACTCAACTATATTGCTATTTCTCACATGGATGTGACTGCGGTGTTACAGGCCCGGCTCAGTAAGCTGCTGTTTGTAAGCAGACAGGGACCCAGGACTTCACTCAGACACGGAGCCAACACGTATAGATGCTATCGGACTAAAGGAAAGTCACAGAGAAAAGCGTGTCCACGGTGAATCGACAGTCTGTGCACATAATCCGCGTACACAAGAGCCCACATCTCTCCCCACTTTCACACCTTGAATCCAAGTGGACAATTATTCCAGCTCTGGTAAAAAAAGGAGAGCCCTCCTGCATTCACCACAGAGGCCCACGAACAAATAAGCTTGATTTGGTGTTAAATAAAGCCCAGAGCTCCTCTGGATTTAAACACTCTCTAGCTCTGCTTTCCCACTGGTTTCCATACACCTCTGGGTCCAGCGTATGGAGTCGGGCCGCTGCCCATATGGTCCCTACTGGATTAGGCTAAGAAGCCCGGCCACATAATGGTGGGGCCCAGGGAACCATTAAAAACCCATTAATTGTGAAGCTTGAAGCTCCTTACGGCAATGATATGCTAATATTTCTTAGCAGCAGAGATGGACTGAGCATGAGAAGCAGCCAGACGCAATAGGAGAAGGTGAAGAGGAGGGAGAGAGGACAATGTGCAACGGTGAAAAGAGAATCTGCAGACTGTTCCAAGTCACTTTAGCTCCCTAACATCCACTTGTCTGTCAGACACAAACACAAACACAAACACACACACACACACACACACACAGCCCTGGGGGAGAGGGAGCACTGGAGAAAAAAGAAGCAGGGAGAGCAGAGGACAGAGAAACTCCAGGCAGCTGAAGACAAAGAGGTAAGTGTTGTGGAAAACATGGAGTCTGACATTAAAGTCACGCAGTTCAACTTACTTACTAGTGCCAGAAAAGATCTACATGTACTGGGAGGAAAGCAAAAAAAAAAAAGCATGAGAGAACAGGACAGATGGACGGAGACAAAAGTGAGAAAAACAAAAAGGGAAACAGGAAGTCGCTGGAAATTACACAAAGATAGATCACAAGACCTGCCATCTGCATATCTTTTCATCAGCCATTGTAATAAAAGCATTTGATAGCATGTATTTGTTCTGTGGCCAGGTGGCAGGGAGCAGGGAAATTCTGCTCATCCCTGCATTCCTCTGTACTGCAGAGTGGACGGGAGGAACATTAGAAGGGCTAAGTCCCCGCCAAGCAGATTAACCAGAGCCAGCCGGGGGACCAGAACACAGATTTGGGAGGCATCGCCCAAATAAGATTTAGGCTTTTCACTGGCAATTACTCCCTGTATACATTTCAATGTGTAACGAAGGCAGCCGATGTTGCCCTGGCTCTGAAAAGGACCTCGTTTAATCTAAAACTCCACCGTACCAGGAGCTTAGTCTGTTTCCCGCTGAACACAGCACCTCCTCCTCCTCCAGAGTTTCTTCAACGTGAGAAGCAGGACTGCTCGCTATTCATGGAAAACCGCATGTGTATAATGAGGATGTCACTGTTTCAATGTGAAGTATACATGTCACATTACAGCACAGCTGACACGGCGGAGAAATCAACGCATCAGCGTCAATAACCACCGTAGCCACAATAAAGAAAGTACCACAAGAGCAGCTGTAGTGAATCTGTTCCCAGCGTGCGTCTGGGATGCTGATGAAGGGAGCCGAGGCTGCACTTGTCATTTCTCTGTTGGGCCCTTGGGGAGCCAGGTGTGTATCTTTAATGCAGGCATGTGGAGACTAACGTAGGTTAATGAGCTATGCAGGCCCCAGAGGAGATAAGCATTATAGGCTATACGAGATCCCCTCTCAGCCCTTTATCCCTCCATTTGTGTCAGACCCTGGGAGAGAAAGGAGGAACAAAGGAGGATGTGGTGGAATGGAGCAGACGTAGAGAGAGAGAGAGAGACACCAGGATGGAACAGACAGAGTGAAGGATAGAAAAGACAACACTCCAGGTCTGCCAGCCTTTTAAAACAATTAAGGCCCTGGAAGGGCCCGCTGCCAATCACAGCCCAAATGTGGCAGTAAAGGGAAAGCTTAGCGAGAAGCAGCCTAATCAGAAACAGACTCTCTACGACAACAAACCAAACCACACACACACACACACACAAAGAAAGACGACACTTTACATGTTACAGCTCCGCATGGAGGGATAAAAGCCTGTGGAAACATCAAATCGTAATGAGGAACAGACTCTGTGAATGAATAAGGGACAGAAAGACACAGAGATGTGACGACGACCAAGGAAAAGCCAGAGTAGTATAGAGGAAGCCCAGCCGCAGATCTCCTTCTGAGCCAGTTCTAGAGTGCTTGTTGTGGCGTGGTACTGTATACCTTTACTACCCTTTTGTCTCGCTCTCAGATGTGGTTCAGCCTTTTGTTCGGTTGTCTGCTGTTGCATCACACTTTAAGCTATGAACTTACAGCGAGCAACCGTCTGAGCTCTGCCTAGAGACGAGAGGAGGGCGAGTGCGTTTGCGTGTTTCTGCCGTTGATGTGGTTGAAAAATGGGGGATACCGAGAGATGACAGAGATGCAGGAAGGAGGAGGAAAGATACAAGAAACATAGTAGGGATAGGGGTAAGGAGGGGAGTTGAGAAGTAGGGGAAGTGGAGGTGAGAGGAGATAAGGCAGCAAGGAAAGCAGTGGGAGACGGTGGGCGGGAGCTGTGACCAGGTTTGTGCCCAGGAGCATAGAGCAGAGCGGAGTCTGTGGCACAGCCGACGAAGAGGCAGCTTCACATTCCAGGCCTGATCCCGTATAAGCCCTGTCTGTTACTGAAGATCTGATATGGAAATAAGAGGCCAGAAGGGGGCTTCCAGTGGCCTTATAAGGGATTGTGGCTTGGCCTGGATGGATCACTGGTGAAAAGCCGTGGAGAAGAGAAATACACAGAGAGAGAGAGAGAGAGAGAGCGCCACAGGAACAAGGACTGGGCATTGGAGAGAAACAACATGTGGCGAACAAAAACAAAGAAGCTGAGAAACAGATTTGGATGATAGTCGCAGACAGCAGCGGAGTACGAGACAAAGAGCGAAAGAGAAAGCTAAGACGCAGCCTTTCCACTGATGTTCTCATTTCTTCTCCTCCTCTGATGCTGCCGCAATGATCTCTGGTCTTTGAAGGGGAGGATTCATCAGAGCCAGCGAACAGAAACAATTTCCTCCTCGTCACACTATAGCAAGCTTAGCAACAGAACCCGGCACAACTCCACTGGTGCAATTTATCCTGCTACCATTGTTTCAGGCGGAGCCCCGTAGGTCCACTTCATTGTGGGATTTCCAGAAAGAATAACTTCACCCATGAGACAGACGGCAGAGTTCACAAAGCAACACTCTGAATAGATGTTTACTGCGTTAACAGCGCAGGCTGCACTCATCACAAAGGGAATTCAGTCAAACCCATGTTCCGTCATTATCCATCTTCCAACGGAGGCTTAACAACAACTGTTGGTGTATCCCTTCATTCGACTCGCTTTGATGTTCAGCGCGTTCAGTGCTAACAGTACTTCCTAGTCAAGATGTTCAGACAGTGGGAGCCAAGATCCTGCTGGGAAACCTGATCAGCCACGCTAATCTGATCAGCCGCACTTTGTTCAAGGGTGTCTTATTTAAAGAGGACAGCACTCGCAGCACGGCGCAACCCAAACACCGTGCTATCCCGTTTCAGCCGAGAATCCTGCAGAGTCATCTGATCTGTCCACACCTTTGGATCCGACCGCCCGCCCGCCCGCCCCAAGCACATCAATCCAGCCGGCAGCCTAAACCCAACCACAACAACCCGGGATCATTAGAAGAAGAACTTTCCCGTTTCCTAATGAGTTGGAAGTCAAAGCCCGTCTGCTCGTCCTCAGTGGATCCACGGCTTTGTGTGTGAAGACAATAAAAACAGTGTCTGAATCTGATCAAGGGATTTCTTTGCACCTCCCTCAAACAAATAAGTAAAATGTCTGTGTTCCCTGCAGCTCATACGCTGCAAATGAAAGAGACTCATTACACACATTAGGAGCAATGCTTTAGGGAGGCCACATGCAAATGATATAGACACGACCTCTGCCCTCTAATCCCCACATTTAAATGACACCTAAAACTGGTTTGTCTGCTAATTCATTATCACAGTCAGCTAATAAAGGCCAAACAAACACGCACACGACGTCCACGCACCCCGCTGAGCCCACAGCTGTTTCTAGCAGCACCAAACCGCCGTTGCCAAATACACCAAAACACTTAACTACGACTGGCGGTAACACGTAATTCCCCACAGAAACCCCCTTTTTAAACACAGCAAAAGGGAGGAATGTTGATGGTTTGCCGCTGTGCTGCGATTCAAATCAAATCACCCTCTACGCGTCTCTGATGGTTAATCCAATCTGACACCGGGCGCCCAAGTCAGCGAGCACCAGGCTGTCTCACCCCCGCCTCTGGCCGTGACCCTTACCTTTAGTCGAGTTAGAAGAGGCCCAGATAATGTTTTCCCAAGCGCTAACCATTAGAGCTTAATGAATAACAGGTTGTGCTCTTTGATATCATGACCTCCTGCTCGCCCTCTCGGTGGCCTGGCACGGGCTTTGTGCTGATGCAGGTGCTTTTCACAATCATTTCTACGTCCTTCAGTTCTTTAATTAGAAAGCTTGCAGACTCTGTCCAGCAGTCTATCCGCCCCCACGTGCCGAGATATATCACGTACATCACATTACACGGACTATATATTCTCTTTATACTACATCTCCATCGAAACCATATCTGCTGTCTGTTGCTCGTCACGCTCCATCTCCTGCTTCCTGCCATTATCTCGATCTCACCAGACACAGTGTGGCGTGTAATGGAATTATGTGGTCATGGCATTGAGGTTATTTCACTGCTCATGTGGTCAGAGAGTGGCCCAAAGGTAAACTGCAACCTTATCCTGACTCACAGTCAGTGAGTGAAAGGTAAATAAGTTGTTCTGTTTTTCCTCTGCCCACTACACGAGTAAAGTCGTATGAATATAAATAACCAGTGGTATGGAAAAAGAGACTCGAGTAGAAAGGAGAAACTGTCCAATCACATTAAGACTGTAGCCGTCATTGCTCACTTATTACGGGGGAGTGTAGGCTGACGGCTCCATTTCACGTCAGCGCGAGGCCAAGACCTGACATACAGCTGTCAAGAGCACGGGATGACCCACGAGTGTGTGCGCGAGAGAGTTAAAGGCTACACGTGACGAGCAGGTAAAGGCTAAGTGAGTGGGGATTACCAGAGGCTTGAAATATTATCACATGCTATTAGCACTGTATCACTGTTCATTAGGCTGATGCCTAGCTGGAGTTATTTGACAGGCCTGTGGTTAGAGCGGAAGACACGGGGAGAGAGCTAGAGACGGAGAGAAACAAGGAGACAGGCTGTGCCCTGAACAAATGCAGAAAGGAAATTGGAGCTAGAAAAATCAGGTGCGATGACAAAGGCCTGCGTGCCTCCATCATTCACCGCCAGACACGCAGGTGTCCGGGTTAAACACGGATATGTTCTGGAAAACACGGCGTCTGAGAGGGCACGGCATCTTACCGCAATCTCTAATTCTTACAGTCATAACAGCCGTAACACATGAAAACATATATCAAAGGCACGATTTGTGTAGAGCATGAAAGTAAACAGTGTGCGACTGTAGCGATGCATTAAGCCGCGCCGTCGCCCAGACGAGCTCAACTCTAAGGGCCCCGATAACTGCTGCTGTCTTGTATGAAGTAGGAGACAGAGGAGCATTAACGCCGTCTCACTATCAGACAGAAACATTAGTCGCTGTCACACTCGGTTTGGCTTCACACAGACAACAGTTTAGTATATCATCAAAGTCCAAACCGTTCTCATTTCTGAGATCTGCTGGAGCTGCGCAACTTGAAAAGACACTTGAAACAGAAGCAAAGTAGATGAGAGGAACACAGTTTTGCTTGCTCGGGTAATCCGGAGTCATTATGCATGCTATCGAACTCGTAAACAATGCGGGGTTCGTTGTTTTTAATTTCCTAACAGCTGCTAATGAGGGTGATCATCACGATGCATGTAAAATAGGGAAAATTAATCAAGAACTTCAAAAAGATTTCCTCGGTACTAGGTCACAGTTCCCCAAGTTTTTTTCTCCCCCTCCGTCCTCCCTGGTCCCCCTTTATCTAATTTTGGACCACTCTAGGAGCCAGCAGTAATGAATTGGCTAATCACAGTTATCTGGCCCATTCAAGTGCTTTGAAAAGCAAATCAATAAACGCTGGCCCTGAGCCAGCCATCTACTTTGACAGACGTTGCTGGCTAATCTATTTCTGTTTTGTTTTTTTTTTTGTAAAGATGTTTACTCTGCGTCTGTCCCGTTTTGTCTCCGCGTACTTCGGCAAGGTCAGGGGGAAAATTGAAGGCGCTCAGACTCCGACTCGCCAACTGGCAACTCGCAGGACAAAAGTCAACGGCTAAGTGCTCAAAGTTCATTAGACAGAGAGGGAAATGTCCTTTGATTGGGAGAACTGTGGGAAGTCGCTGGAGTTCTGAGACTTCAGGCAAGGAAAAAAACCACAATAAAAAAATACACCCGCACCATGCCGTTTCCACAGTAACAGATCAATAACAGCGACACAACAACTGATAAGAATTTCTATGAATTTCAAATGTTGTCCCTGTGGTGCTTACATTGGCTGCAGACTAAACAGGAATATTGATAGGCCGCGAGGCACGGCTCCCTTGCATAATGTTTTGGACATGATTTTTGTTTTCATTGCACATAAAACATTTGATTTTCAGCGTTAGAAATACCATATTCATAAAAATGGAAATGGACGCTTCTTACATTTTGCGATATCTGTGAATATTTACGCTTATTTTCACTTGTTTGTTCTCTCGGCGCAACCAAAAACCACACCATCACCTCCACCTTCATAGCATGACCCCGAGGCCCAGCCACGATCTGTAGCAAGAGCTCATGTAGATCCGAACATCCGGAAATGTTCACTGGGACGTAAAAAATGTTCCCATCAGCTTAATTTTTAGCCCAAACAACAAGAGAATATGGCGGAAAAAAAAAATCTCTTGCAGCGAATCTCCTACAATTAATCTCTGGTGAAAAGCGCCTCTCATCAACAAAGGGTTAATTAATCTCACTCGTGAAGTAAAGCCTAATTATGGGATGCAGTGTACAGGCTAATTTCTTTCCTAAGAAATAAAAAGGAACAAATCTAATAAATAAAATCAAGCGTTCTGTGATAAATGAATAAGTGTTACACAACATATTTATGGACACGTTTAATCCCGTCTTTGGCTCCTTTGGGACTTGCCTATATTGGCATGAATGCATACGACTGCTTATCCTGAGGCTAAATTAAGCCTACATGTATAAAAGCCATCTGTAGTAAAATGTATGCACTGTGTGAGTATTTGTCTCTTGTTGTTAGATAATGAAAAACGCCTCCTTTGAGGCGCTGGCAGAGAAAAGAGCAAGCAATTAGAGGAAAGAGAATGGAAAGGGAGACAGATAGAGGGAAAGCAACAGAGAGCTGTTTGAATGTGATTAATGAGATCACTGCAGGGTAGGCTGTGTCACTGTAATAGTGTGAGCGGGGAAGAGAAGGAGGGAGGAAACGTGGAGAGAGAGAGAGAGCAAGCGGCCGAGATGGAGAAAGAGACAGGGAGAAAGTCAAGAACGAGAGGAGGAAAATGAGAGGGGACAGCCGGCTGACTGACCAGGCTACATTTAACTCACTGCTATGAGGAGAGAGAGAGTAAAGGCGAAAACAGATATAGGGCTCGGGTGAATGGAACAGCAGGTGCTCTCAGTCTTCCTCTGGCCTTTTAACATTGAAGTGTTTAGAGAAGCCCGGACCCGCTCTGGCAGATAGAGAGGTTTGTACTCTAAAGACAGCCATGAAAGACACAGCTCGCTGCAGCAGCCTGGGGACTGCGTCTGTATCTGGCTCAGGGTTAAGAGCTGAGCAGGAAGAGGCCGGGTTCCTAAGGTTCGAACAGGCATCCCACTAATCCACTAGTTACGAGTGTGAAACGCTGGTGTAGAAAAATACCAAACGCGTCTTCACAGAGTGCTGCGAGTGAGAAAGTATGAGAAAGGAAAACGGTATTTTACTGGCAAACGTCTTTTCTGCAGGCTACACTAGGCTGCCAGCGGCCGGTGGGCATTCACATGATTAGAAAGATTACAGGCTGGTACAACGACGGCTGTAGAAAGGCGCGCGCTAAAATGCTTCTCATGCCGCTATGTCACTTGTCGTTACGTAATTCCAGAAGTGTGAAATACGAATGCTTCATAAACAGGTGCACCGGGGACGGCGGTTTTCCTTTCATTTTAAAACACAGACAACACAAAGGGGCGGCAATTACTCGTCCAGTGCGGGATTAAATGAGCCACGCCAGTGATGCAATGGTTATGACAGAAGGCGTTCAGTGAGAAATAACAATTTGTGACTGTGATGATGGGAAATAAACGATACCTGGTGGAGATTATTACGTTGTTTTTGTTATGGTGTTTCTTCTCATGGCAACTCAAGGTTAATGCGAGTCACGCATCAACAGCGGAGATGTTTTATACAGTGAGTGTTTTTGGTTGTTTGCCTGAGAAGGTGCTAATGACCAACTGAAAACAACAGCTCAAAGTTGTTTGCGGAGTGGAATTAACAGTTGACTGTTCCCACACTAGTTTCTGTGCGTGTATGCTTTAGGGCGTGTCACGCAGGTGACAGGAGCCCTCAGCTCTGTTCTCCAGAAAATTTGTGCCCCCGAGAAAACAGGTTTCCCTTCACTCCGTTGTTGCCATGGGATTTAGCCGTTGGAGGAACATCCTGCTGAATGCTTCCTAAAGCTTCTCTCCTTCTCGATCTCATCTAGCTCAGTGCATCTCTTGAATTTCCCTTCTCCTCGTCCTCGTCCTCTGTATTGTAATCCAATCCTACCAGGCAGAGCTGGGCCGCACCGAAGCCGAGCCTGGACAAGCCAAGCAGGTGAGCAGCCTCTGGGCTGACAGGCAGCAGACAGGCAGCACTCTCAGATCACATTCCCACTGAGAGGGACAAATCTGAGGCCTAGCTCTCTGAGGCTCGGCGCAGACCGAGTGCACAGACACAGCAGAGACGGTGGACCAGTTGTCCACCGGGGCCCTGCAGGAACAGCTGTCTGCACTTACAGGCCTTTCAAGTCACTGACACTTTATGACCTGTGATCAGCTGCGTTTCTCTGCGACACCCCGGGACTGTCGGCACAACACTCGTCCCTGCTGCTGCTCAGGCGCAGCCTGGGGAATCGCCCATGCTGCCTCTGCTACGTTAACCAGCTCCGCAGGACATTTGTCCAGTTCAACACCTGAACCACCCTTTTAGGTTTTCCCCTTCAGCTGCCACAGTTATTATCCAAAACAATTCCTCATTATTCATCAGACCATGATGAGAAGAATTAAAGAGGACATCACGGTTGAGGGCTTGAAAGACATTTTTTTCTACCCATGCTTTAATGCTGCATCCCACAACTAATCCACCCAACATCCACCTCATCCACCACCATCATTTCTTTCAAATGAACAGCACAGGGGAAAAATACTAACTCAAATTATAGAAACATTATTAAACAGATGACATTTCAGTGACATAATAATTATAATAATAAATAACATATATATAGAGCTGAGTCACTGATGATTGTAGAGGACTAGAGAGGACGCCATCTGGGAAAGTACTCCCTCTGAGTCCGGTTCAATAGCTCCTAACCCCTGCTGCCCTATGTGAGACCAGAGATGCCTTCACTCTCGCTGTCTGCCAGTGTATTCTCATTAACGGGGAATTCCTGAACGTGCCTCCGCTCAGCTACTCTTAACCTCCCGATTCATCATTTGCTTGGGATGTCTCTCAACATCCAGCCATGCCCTCCATCTTCATCTATATCAAAGGCAGTGCTCCCTGTGGCTCCTCTTCTCCTTAGTGCCGTTGTTGCTTCCCACCGATCCCAGTTCCCGCGTGGGATAGGTCTGTGCTTCACCACAAAGTCAGCCACACACAGCCATTTCCAATTCAGGTGATGCAATTCATGGGTAATGTGCATCCAGAATACACTGCGTAGCAGATCACCATCTCTAAAATGTGACCGGCGGAGCCCTGTGGCAGCTACATAGGAGTGACAGGATGGAGGAGTGACAGGATGGAGGACTGAGCCTGGTGAGTAGCTATGTAAATTTGGAATTTAAATATTACATTAGCACATAAGCAGGAGTCCACGCGTACTCAAAGGCCCTCTGATGCTAACGTGGGGCGGACTAACGCTCTAGTTTTGGCCCCCGACTGGAACTGGTTTAACTGTGGCTACGAAACGTGTACGAGGTTCTGGTTCAATACTGATTACCCTCTAGCAGTTTTCCTGCTGAGGTGAACATCTACTGCCCTCTGCACTCCGTCACTGCCCCCAGGTGTGCCACCCAGAAGACTTTCTGACGACAGCCTCGTGACACTCACGTTTAACACACGTGTAACTGTTGTATAATAATGCTGGGTTTCCCTTCTGGTTGGGAGTACGAGTACTCCACCTTCATGAAATATGGATTTGTTTGTTTGAGCCTACATCACACAGCGAAATGTAACCATGTGTGCACGGGAGGCTCGCAGCCGCAGCATTGTTGTTTCCTGCAATCTATCACACTATATATGCATTGTCCTCGCCCTCGCTCCCGCTGCCTCTTAACCCCTCTTTCTCAATCAATCCACTGTAAAAGCCTGCCACAGGCAGCGGTATGCACCAACACGACCCCTCCTGCTCTGCCATGCTCAAGCAAAGCCCAGGAAGCAGCAGCATGCACGGGAGCCGGTCTCCAGCGAGACCAAGAGGGAGGTGGAGATAGGAAAGGAGGAGTGAGATTGAATGGGGAAGCAAGAGATGGAGGGCATGGGGGGAGGGGGGATTCTTTGGGAAGGGAGCCAATCCAATTACAGGCAGCGGTGCAGCCCTGGTTTCTTTGGCGGCACTAAATTCACATTTCAACAGTCTCCCTCCCCGCGTATCTTCTCCCTTCTTCTTCTATCACTGCTCTTCCTCTTCCTGGTACTGTTTCCTATTTTTTCCTCATCCTGGCTCACACTCATACCCCCAAACAGCGCACCCCTCCGTTCCACATCTGTCTGTCTCCTGGTTGGTTTAAAGAGGTGGAGGAATGGAACTGTATCAGCAGCAAAGCTTCAAATCTTGTCACCCTATAGCTGTGTCATGCTAAGATCTGAAGGACGCCTGCAGCGCCCTGCCCCGTCTCAGTGTGTCACACAGCTCTGTAGGAGTTATCAGCCTTCTGCAGAAGAGCTGCAACCAGGGCTCATCAGGTCACACTATCGCTCTGCCCTCCCCGCGACACCCGAGGGAGTGAATGGATAACACACCCGGTGTAAACACATGCATAATTTAAACACACCGAAACGCACACCTTGACGATGACAGGAGCCCGTTTCCCACCACTGCCATCACGCAAGCGCTATTGATTATTCATTGCCGGTTTAAAAAGTAGTGCTTTCTGTTTCCACGCTGTCGGAGCCTGCCACAGTGGGAACGCCGAGTTCTCTCCTTCATGCACAGTCAGTGCTCGTTGAGTCACGTGGCCTCATTCAAATCGTTCAGTAACATATCTCGCATGCAAATATTTGCACAGAGTTGCCAGGGCCGTGTGAGTTGCATGATTTAAACGCGGCTCAAATAGAGTCCGGCAGACGTACTACATTAAATTACAAAACACACAACAAGTATTTCATCACACTTGAAGCTTTTTTCTGCGCCCGATAATGTGGAAGGTTAATTTCATCTTTTTCTGGTTTTAATCAAGAAGATTTATTGATGAAGATAAATGAGATGGTGGGAATACTCATCACTAAGAAATGGAAGTGGCCTTCTGTTATACTAATAATCAGCCTTTATGAGTTGGTCTCTATGGTTGAACGCTGTCCTCTTCCTGGTTACCTCCTCACCCATGTTAGCGTTACTGTGGTTACAGCCATGCCCCTGTGAGAAGTGAGCCCGAGTACACAGCGACACACACACACACACACACACACGAGGCTGCTTTGCATGGATTCTCAAATGTCAGTAGATGGAGACTGAAGGAAGGAAGGCGGCACAAAGAGTGTGCAACGGAGCAGCAAGATAAAAACAATATGGAAGCATCAGTGACACAGAGGGGAAACGTGTTTCTGTCTCATCTAGTTTAACCAAGTAGAGAAAGATGCTAAATTATTTAACACCCCAAACAGGGGAGTACATGGAGGGAATCTTCTCTCTACCGCAGCTTGATTGGTGTATTGATTTAATTATGAATAGACACAGACCAAAAATAACCCAGGCCAACATGATTTGTGTTGCACTGCCAAGCCTGAAGTGACAACAAACCTGCCAAAGGAGGCATCAGCATGGTTCTCGCAACTTTCTTTCAGTCGCTTCCTGCAGCTGTTGGTAGAAAGGGAGGCGCCGACTACATGAGCCAGTTCCTGTCCTTGTAAACACACCCACGGTGACCCAAACTGGGTCTTCACCAGCAGTGTAAAGGTAGCCTAGAAACCAGCCTCACATTGCAAGACAAAAGGAAACGAGCTAATGTGACACATCGAAGCCACACAGGCACATTTTAACTTTCAACATGCAGACGTCAGCACAGAACGGTGCAACAGCTGGCTTAAAATAATCAGCCAAACACAGACACGTCTGAGTGACAACCTGCCCTCTCATAGCACTCTTAACCTGCAGCAGAGCACTCACTTTCCTCGCCTTTCAATCCCGTCAGTGAGCAATCTCATCTAACAGCTCGTTTCCTGTGGTCCGGCTGTGAAATCCATCATTATTAACTGGCCGGCAGCCCTTTAACCCTCTGTGGGTTCTACGTTCTCTAAACTAGACTAGGAGGTTGAGTCTCTCCTTTGCCTCTCAGCGGGCCACAGAAAGGTGCCTATTAAAATTAATGGACCAATGCAGGTTATTCTGCACTGCGACACTGGCGCTCACTTAACAAGGAACAGGTGATGACCACTACAGTGAGCCAGCCATCGCCATTATCCCTCTCCAAGCATTTGACAGCAGGCCTTAAATATTAAAGAGATACATCTCTCTGTGACTATGATCCGTCTGTATGGAAATAGGACCACTTCAAAGCATCCATACCCTGCGGACTAGTGGACAGCCCGAGTCCTTGTGTTTCACGCAGTGACGAACTGAGCAGCTGGCCTTTAACTGGCTTGGTACGCACCTTCTTTAGCCGTCCACTTTTGGTTCCCACAAAGGCGACACAGTAGCCGTTGTAGACGTAGGAGGTGACCGACGTCATGCGGTCCCGGGTCTCCGTGTAGAGCGTGTGACCAGTCACCAGCTGAGAACCACCAAGAGGCTGGTTGATGTCCAGGCCGCAGAAAGAGTCATCAATGGGCACCGGCTAGAGGAAGAGGGGAAAAATATATAGAAAATCAAGTATGAATTAATGTAAATATAAAACAAAAATCAACTGGAAACACAGAACAACAGCACAGGTATATGGAGAGAATGAGGCACATTAAACATAACAACCCTTGACATGAATGTACTGCAGGAAGTGGGAGCGACAAAAATATCTCAGAGAGACAGACTTAGAAAATGAGACATTAGTGGAGTGGAGAGGCCGAGACGCAAAATATAACAAAAGGAGACAGCTCGGTAAAGAGGAGAGATGAAGGTGACGGAGTGAAGCGGAAGGAAAGAGCGACGGTCAAAGTTGTGGAAGTAGTGGTCGCGTCAGAGTGCGTCTGAGACGGAAATGAGGGGTTCAGAGAGGTGAACCAGGGAGACAGAGCGAGGTCAGAGTAAGGTGGAGACGCACAAGTAACTCTCCCCGCCAGACAAACATTTGCCTTTCTGTTCCACTTGGCAGACATGTTTCAGCTCCGCCTGACTGAGCTCCACCTTGCTCTCACTGTGGCTCATTACCTTGGCCTATCATCACGCCTCTGCAGGAAGACACGGACTGCATGATAACCGTGTGCGCCGGCAAACACGCCGCACGATGACGCAACTCTGAAATACGGAATAAGTAAGCGCAGAGGCCGCGCTTACTTATTCCTGAGGAAGTAATCACCACCATACAGTCTCATTACGTCTGACTGCAGCTCTTAGGAACATATGGGTGTCTGCATATAATTGAATATGTTTATCCTGAGAGGAGCGTGGAAAGGAAGAGGAGGTGAATGAGGAGAAGAACGGGAAGACCGTTGCCTTTGTGGCATTAGGTCAGGTCAGCTGGGAGGATCTGCGTGGCTTTGGCCTCACGGCGCCGTGTGGAGTCATGTATCACATAGTCTAACTCCATCTTATACACCCTCTGAATATATGGTCGCTCTTCTCCAACCGCAGCTCATTAATTCTTTCTCCCACTGTATCCATCTCTCATCCGTCACCTCTCTGTGTCAGACTTCATCCCTGTCAGACTGCTACGAGCAGACTGCGCCGAGTGACATCCCCCACTCTGGGAGGCTGCTCAATCCTTTCACTACACATCATGGCTGGAAAACTTTCCAGCACGGCGCTGATTTTCTCGAGCAGAGCGAAGCAATGGCGCCGACAGGCTTAGCAAGCCGTCTTTCCTCTGATGTCCTAATTACCTTCCAGATATCTTTTGACTAGTGAATATTACAACGTGACTAGTCAACAGGTAGACAGGATATGTGAGATCTCTTCTACACCATTCTGACTCAACGTAATGTTAGTTCCACGCTGTGACTAAACAAAATGACGTAGCAGACATCTTAACCGTGCATCCGTCCACCTGTTAAATGTTACAGACGCTTGCCATAGACCGGGTAATCGCCTCCACTCTGTGGCATTTTCCTTTATCTTAATTATTCTTAATTATTCTTCTTAGTAATGTTTAAATTGGTAAAAAGAATTCAGGGAAGCTGATGTTTTGGTTATATGTGTATCTGCTCACTAGAAATGGACTCGCATGATGATTCCGATGAGAAGGCGAGCAGCTAGTTCCAAACTCGGGCTTATCAATAGCTACTCCCTCAAACGCACTCAGCCATTCCGCATATGGTCTGCTGGGCTCCCTACCATTTGGTTTTGATTAGATCTAGATTGTTTAGACGATGTACGCTTAGCAGACTTGGCAGCCACAGCAAATCCCCGTGGATGCTGTGCGGTTGTGTTTTCTTGTTAACCTCCTTGCAGAAGTTTAGTTTTCTTCCTGCCTTATCGCAAATCTCACAAGTGGTGAAGAAATGTAGATTTACCATGTTCAGACTGCAGCGTACAAATTACATCGATTAGCTTTAGCACAGCTGTGGAGGGAGTAAAAATAGACTAACTCTGGGTGATTAATCCTTATCAAAAATCTCCGTATAATATTTAATCTGTGCTGGCAGAGCACGGGGTCCTGGTCTGCCTCAACTATAAACGACACGTTGCTTTAAACAACCACAGAGAATGTGTTGACTGGAGGACGAATGAGACGTGACAGGGTAGCAGGGAGTTTTTCTCCCAGTGTATATCAGTGGTATCAGTTCCACAGACCCTTTGCTCTCACGGATGGTTAAGTAGGTGGTGCGGCATAAGCAGAAAGCAAGACAGGGCGACGGTGTTAGTCAGAGAGACACGCAGACAGACTGATAGAGAAGGAGGCCCGGCATGGCTCTCCTCCATGGGAGTGACTACAGAGATTGTGCGACTCTCCAGATGGCAGAAGGCTGGACGGCTGGGTGATAAATCTTTGATTGGCTGCTGTGTCTGAATCCCCTGGCTCAGCCTCAGCTCCCTTTCCACCCTCGGCAGCCTCAGCCTTGGCCTGAATGTGAGCGTGCATGCAGGGAAATGACGGGAAGGAGAGCTGGGGATATAATTAAGGTTCTCCTCTTTGAGTTTGCTGGCTACCTGCTGTTAGCAGCGGACCGCAGGAAAAGCACCAGGACTGCGTGTGTAATTTACTTAGCAACCAAACAATAACTGGTGTAACTTCACTTTAAACTTTGATGGATCTCAGACAGGGGTGCTCTAAAAATATCACACAGGACGGGAAGCATATAGAGCACTTGGAGAAGCTACACTGTTTGAAGAGGGGATTTACCAGCAAGCGGACGACGTTGGTATGGTTGACATATCTGGTTGTAATTTGTACAGGCTGGATGAGTTCCTAGTTCACTGACATCTATCTGCATAATCCATATTGCACTATGGATTTATTGGCTGCGCACTGAGCGCGAGGACAAAGGCTTTAGGACTGTATTTTACCTCTGCGGCCACACACTTGAAGAGACGATACTGAAAGGACGAGAAGCTGGGATGTGATTTGAGCTCCCATAGAAACAGCGCTGTCGCTGCTGCGTGGCGCCATTTCTCCTCGTCCCAACCTCTTGACCCATCTTCCCAGTTGATCTAATAAAACCCAACAGTTCAGGATAGTGTCTCCCCCCTCCTGACCGTCATCTCATGCATTGCGCTAATGCAGAATTTAATGATTTTAATAAGAGAGGTCAATTGACCGCCCTGGGGGGGGGGGGGATTAGCAACAAGCAAAGCTGATCAGTGGCTCTGATGATAATGAGGATAGGGATATCATTAAACCTTAAAAATACACACGCAGCCTGCACGAGCCTTTCCTAAACCGGCTGACATACAACATGAGCACACGCAAACGCACAGTTTAACCGCTCCATGTCATACTTAGCTGGTCGTTTCTGTAACTCCTAATATTCCTAAATGCCTATTAGCGATTACAGAACGGAAGCACAGAGGACTGTAGCCTCCTGGGAATGGGGGGAAATCCGGAACCTTAATTCTACTTGACAACATGTAGCACATAGGTGGCCTTGCATTACAGGGTAATCGGGTGCCGGTGTGTGATCTATGCCAGCCCCAGACGCAGAGCAACACCGCTCACTACTTTTTATCCCTTCTCTTTAGAAGCTCCGAGTGTTTGTCTGTATTGTACTCGAGGAGAATATTATCTCTTTGATGGCTACCGAGAAATAAATAAATCCCGCTTCATCTGTGAGCATCTCTCATTGAAACGTACTTGAAAGCGCTTGCTCTGTGACATCAGAGCTGCGAAACAATTTGACAATAATTACATGTAGTGTGAGAATCATTGGATAAAAGGGAGCGAGAGTCAAAACACTTCCCGGTGATTGCTGGGTTTCTTTTCGTTGCAGCAAACCCCATCAGAAGTTCAAATGCGGCGGTATGCAGGCTCATTGAGGAGCGTCAGCCATTCCTTTTCTACCATATTTTAGGAAAGGAAACAAGATCCAGATGTTGTGGGACAATTGCAGGAATCCCAAACTTCTTTGTTTCACCTTAAACTATTAAATTACTCATTTACATCTTGAAAAAATAATATCTTTAGAGCTTTAGCTCTGGATTGCTTATGATAAATGCTGTATGATGGTGGAACTGTCACCACATTGTCACCACATTTCAGCTCAGATTATTTCCATTATTTAAATAATAAAGGAAGAAATGCATAATGCATGTAATTACATTTTTTATAAATGTTTTTTTTTATCAGCATCCATCATTATAACTCACCGCTTTGGTGCATTGCACATCCTTCCCAAGCAGCCAGTTGAGCTCCAGGTTTCCTTCGCCCTGGTAGCAGGACTGCAGGCGCTCCTTGATTCGTGCATTGATGTCTCGAATGGTGAAGACGCAGAGCGCCGAGTCATCTGGGGGCCGGTGGAACTGCTTCTGGCCTTTAGAGAAGATGGTGAAGAGCACGTCATCTTGGGCGCTGATGTTGAGCGAGGCGGCGAGAACGCGGCCTGGCTTGCCGAGGTAGGCGGCCTGCAGGAGGCGGTACTCGACGCCGTTCTTCACACAGCCAACGGGGAGAGAGACGTAGGAGTGAAACTTGCGGTCATCTTTGCAGAGGCGGACAATGCGAGAGGTGTAGAAGAGGTCGCTGGTGGATCCGCTTGATGACATGCTGTTCTCTGGGGTCTCGGGCTGGACAGTCAGGAAGTAAACAAAGCTGCCACTGGCAAAGCCGTAAACGTAGTAGATGTCAAAGTGAGAGACCAGTGCCAGTGTGTCTGATGGTATCTTGATGAGGGAGGACACAAAGTCAGTGTGCAATTCATAGTCAAGCATAGCAGAAGATTCTGGGTCACGGGGGAGCTTCCGACTGGAGATGGTGGGAAAGTAGTCTTGTTTCCCATCCACTGCCGTGCCGATAAACAGGGTGCCATCCTGGCCCTGTGAAGGCACAATCACCCCGTACATGGTGCCAGTCTGGTTGACACTGGAGAGGTAGTGCTCCTTCTTGTGGGAGGGCTCCACTAAAATAAAGAGGTCATCCAATCTGAGGAGTTTGCACACGCCCTGGTAGAGGCTACCACAGGCAAGCAACCGATTTTGGGAATAATCAATTAAGAGAAGCTTGTTGACATTGTTGGTTGGGACGAGGGGCTCAGAACAGGGCTGGACTATCAGAGGGGGGTAGCAGGCCTTGTTGTCATCCTCTGGGCCTGTGTCATGGGAAACGAGGAGCGTCAAGTTGCCCGAGAGCTTGTACACGCGGTTGACCGCTCCGATGTACAGTGCCCCTGTGGTTTGGTGAACCGTCAGGTGGTTGAAGACCCAGTCCCGACGTTCAGGGTGGAAACTAGTAAATGTCTGCCCACTGCATAAGGTAGGGATCGCCAACATGCAGAAGCTCAGCAGAACAGTTATACCTCCTACTTTCGAGTCAGGTGATAAAGTCCTGCGTGTAGCCTGGCAGCCCTCCATGTTTAACGGGCCTGCTCGGACAGTGGAGCAGAAACAACGAGAATGAATAGAGGAAGTAGCGGAGGAGACCTTCGCCTCTTTGTAGTTGAAGGCCAATTTGCAGGTCAAAGCTGGGAAAGGGTCTTCACATGTTTCTGGAAAAGAAAACAAGAGATGAAAGACGTTAGATATCAAAGTGTGACTCAAATCCTGCTAAGAAAACGCATGACTACATGGAAAAGGCTTCTCATTAGAGCCGTTTCTGCTTGAAAAGGTCAGAGTTCAACATGAGAAAGGCAATGAGCTGTGGAGAAGGGGAGTGGAGGCTTAAACACACAATTGGCGGAAATCAATACAGTGCACATTCCAAAGAAGCTGCTGGACAGGGCAGGACAATGCAGGAAAAAGAGGCGAGTCACAGCGACGGAAACGAGCCCGACCCGACTTACAGTACCGCCGCTACCGCCACACACTGAGCAAGCTGTTTCTAAGAACACCACAACATCCAGTGCTATCACTGCCCACACTCTCGCAGTTCACAGAAAGCTTTGGACAGTGACTCACACTTTTTTTATTTAAACGCATTCAAGTTGGGAAACTTGCAACACAATTTTAACTTGTGGTGCAGGCTCCAAAAATTCAACAGTGAATCACATGTCAGATAAATTAGGACACAGGCCAAATGCTTTTTCTTCCCTTTTACAGCAGCCCCTCGCTTTTTTTCTAGATTCAACCCTACAAGCCGTCCACCAACAGCCCCGTCATTTCTCCCCTTTCCATATCAATCTGTAACCACATACATCAAGCAAAGTCTGCAATTCTGCAACTATGCTCAGCCCGGGCTGCAGAGATCTCTCTCCATGTGCCTTAAACCAAGAGAAGAAGCTCTGTGCAGCCTGTCCCTAGGAGTTAATTATCTCGTCCATTGGAGAGGAAGGCCTGGATCTTATTACTGGAACAAAGTGAGAACAAATTGGGAGCCACTTCCACACACCCCTCCTCTCGCTCCCCGTTCTTTAAGAGGCCTGTTTTACAGAATCTGACTATTAATTATTCTTTTCTAAACATTGCTGTTGTTTTTTTCCCTAATCTTTTTTATTCTGTTCATCTCGTGCTGACATGATCAGATCACAGGAGGATTAATCGCTAGCGGCACAACAGTGATCTTTAAATTAATCAGCTACCGTATTAGATCTGTACACAGCTCTCAAAAAAAAAAAACAACACAGCCAACAGAATCTACAGTATGCTTCTGTGCGAGTGTGTGTGTGTGTGTGAGTGTGTGTGGGTGCCTCATTCCGCTGGTATTATCAGTGTACTCCATCAGAACCAAGCAGTGTGAGGGGCTAACAAGTGGAGACAATGGCAGTGCATCCCAAAATCAAGTATGATTAGGCGTAGCGATCCAACAAGGGTAATTACTGTGGAGCTGGAGGAGGTAAGCTGGGGAGAGACATGGGGACGCTGGGGACTTGAGCGTGTTAGAGACAGCCCGACATCGTTTGTCACGCTCCAGATTTGCATTTCCAGTAGTGAGGGCATAGAGAATCAAGGGTGAAAGATGCGGCTGGAATAATCAGCGCCTGTGCCTTGAATTAACAAGCACTTGACGATAAAGCAGTGGTATATGGAGAGACACGGCACATCCACACTAATGCATCAACTGTGTTCAAGGCGGGATTGATTTGCACAACAGATCTGGGAATCCCTCTGAACCGTGTCTGCCCTTTCATAGACCTCAGTCCAAATCCGGTAATGGCCATCTCGCGGTCCCTCCCCTCCCCCTGTGATCAACGGGTACGCTACTCAGCTCAGACTTAAATATAGACCCTTAGGGAGAGTATCGATCCATGTGTCCATAAACACAGATCCTAAGGCCCAGTCAAGCTGTTCTTAGCGTGTGTGCAGGCGGAGGTGTGGGAGGTGCTCTGTCCCAGAAGCAGTTTATTAGCATGGCTATAAAAGTGCCACTGCCTTTAGAAAGGAAAAAAAAACAGCGAGGGCCAGAGCCTCACTTTCAGTTGCCGACACTCCGTCATGTTTCTTTGTTGCAGTTTGTACATGCTACATATGCAAAGTGGATCTCCCCGGAGGTGAAATCAGCCTCCTGCTGAGCCAGCGTTTTGCTCAAGCCCCACAGCCTTTAGAGCCTTTTTACTGCCCCCCCACCCTTTAGAGCAGTATAAGTGTATACAACATTTACTCCCATCCATCTTTTCTTCCTCTCCTTTTGATTCCTCTTCGCCCTCAGAAAAACGTATGCATCACTCCCTCGTGTTGTGGCAACAGCTGCAGAGGCAGAGAAAGAGTCACTGGATGGTTGAAATAAAAGGCTCCACAAAGGTTACCCATTCATAATGCTTTCGGGAATGACGTTTTTGTTTAAACTGATTGCATGACCACCTCTTTGTTGTACTTGACAGAGACTTCTCTGTCCTACGCAGCTGAGGAGTCGACTTGAAAAGAATGAGAACACTCTCGCTCTCGAGTTCAAAGTGTGCGTCTCTTTTGTTTATGTAAAGTCAGAATTACCTAGAAGGAAATTACCATATCAATGAAAGCAGGAATGATTCATACCTAAACGTAGTTACCTATTCACCTAGAAGAAGAACAGTGCATGACTGTGTGGACAGTGAACAGAATTATGGGTAACTATTAGCTTCTAGACGCATATGTAAGTCAGGGGCTTTGGAAATTATCCCCTATTATTAATGTGGAACTAATCAAAATATCAGAATCCATCATGGTTAGACTATTTCCATTATGATGATCTCAGGCGCGGGAGGCAAACACAGAAGAGCATCAAGTCAAGAGAGACACTGCAGCAAACGGGCAAGCTGTGCTCATGGCTTGGAGAAACAACTTCCCATTCATTATAAATAGCCAGGCACACAAAACACTGCGTTGGCACACTCAGCCAGGCTGCTTCTGAGCACTTGTTAAACAAACTACTCCCACTGGCTGCCTGCGCTCCGTCACCGTGGCTGGCTGTGGGTTCCTTTGCAGAAATGCTGGTGATTTACCCAGGGATGCAGTGGCTGTGCCAACCGCGGTCCAAGGAAGCTGCATAGTAGCAGATTATCTCAGGTGCAAAGGATGCTAAGAGGCAGCAGCAGTAACGGGCATGATCAAATATATAACGATAAGCCATGCAAACCTCCGCCGAGCACTGTGGACCACAGAGCCTCAGGGTGGTGAAGTAGCCAGCGAGCGGAATCAGGAAGGACCAGAGCGTAAACCTCCGTCACTCTGAAACAGGCTGGAGGTGCCGTTTTTTCCTTTTTTCTTCCCACATACTAAGCTTTTTAAAAATGCAGCCAAATTTGCTTGATCTCCCAAATTCACATTTACGGCGATTGTATTGCAGAAGATAAAGGACACAATCGGAAATCCGTCTACGGTGCTAAGTCTATTGTTGTTGGATAGGAAAAGGAAATGCGGGATGGTAATTCCTTGCCTTGGGATTAATGTATTATTTCCTGAATGATTAATGTAAAAGTACAAACAAACAAACCAACCGGTCAAGAAAAGTGAAACGCTTCCAAAACTTGAATTTGCTCAGCGCATAAGCAGCTTTTCGGATGGCGTGGACATTTACACAGTAAGAATAGAAAGTTTAATCATCCCTAAAGAGAGATCCTATAAAAAAGCGATTAGCAGCAGAGGTGAGTCCATTAGTCTTCTCTCTTTGCCGTTATCAAGAGCGAGAGATAATGAGAGGACTCTCTGGCATCTTGAGTTGTTGAGCCCAAGTTATATTTATCCGTTCTTTTGTCTCAATAGGAAATGGATTTCTCTGCTCCGGTGCCAGCTCTATCCGTCAGCTTCCAAGAAAACCCAACACATATATTCCGCATCCATCCACCCTTTCAGTCACCACAGGGAAATAACACGGCAGAGGAACACCCTCGCAAACCACCCAGTACCTGCACTGTGGTGTTTGAGCCAGATGATTTCACCTGACGTCTCCTTCTGTGACGCAGCGCAAAATTAAACGACATCACAACAGTGCAACCTCACAGCAGCGCTGTGCGACACTTTGGTTTTTGTTTATCCGGAGACGTGACACAAGCCACGCACCGAGCTGTGCCTAACAGATGCATAGTGAACGAATGCGCAGCAGCAGAGCGCTGCATGTACGCGTTAAAAGCACCATCTTTGTTGGCGATCTAGATCAGCGCACTGGTTTATGGCCGATCTGATTTTAGTGGCCCGCAGCGAGGTCTTCAATTGCCTTTCACTGAACTGCGCCCATTGACTACAGTGACAGTACTTCATTCCGCATTAGCCGTTCACTTATTACCAATGATTGTACCCCCCCCAGCACCATGACAACAAAACCATGTCATCATGACACAAGAATAAATGTGTCTCAGCATAGCCGATTATCCCTGAATGCAAACACAGGCATGTGTATGTAATCTTTTCTTTAACCCTGCAGCCCCCACCCCTACGCTTCACTCTATTTGAGCAAAGACACGCTGGTGCTACGCCTAAAACCTACGGCATCCACCGCGAGAGATTACAGCGTCATTGTTATTCCAAAGATTTCAGTTTCCTCCTCCCACTACTGCCATCTTCTTCAAACACGCAATACACACGCTCTCATCGGCTCGTGCAAGCTCAGACATGCACACATCCACACTCCACAATCAAGAGCATGAACACACACACACACACACACACACACACACACTCACTCTGCATAGATGTAAATGATCCTACTCTTTTCCCCCTCGGTCCTTGTTTCCATACAGCTAACAGCCTCCATGTGTCTTTCCTTTTAAATTGGAGGTTGACTCCTGAAGCCTGATCTTCCCAGGGAGTGTCACTACCGGTAGCTATGTGGTGTATCATCTTCGCTGTCTGTCATCCTGTGAAAACAGCTTTCTATTAGGAGGCATTTCCATAAATCTAAATTGTAAAGGGCCTCGGCGAGAAGAGGGGGAATCCTCGGCGGGGGAAGACAACAAACAGAGCGGGATGTCACCGGGGGCCAGGGGATTAGATGGCTCACCTTGGCTTACATGCAGACTGGAACTCAATCAGGCTCTTTGATTGACACTATATATAGCTGATATAGCTGCTCTGGAGGTGAATGTTGATGATGCTGCACTGTCCCGTCATTACAGCTGTAATATTTGAAAATGGCTATTAGCTAACAGTGTGGCGTGTTTCAGAGTCTGGTGTAGTTAAAAAAGAATAAATCATGTTTATAGGAATAATTAAAGAAATATAAAGACCTGCAGCAAACAATTTGATGAATACATGTAAAATGGAAATATTTTGCCCACTCGTATATTGAATGATATATTAGTTTTCTCACAGCTGAGGCCGAGTCTTTCCAGCCAAGTCTTCTGGCACATTTAAGAGTTGTTGAAGCAGACAGATGGACTTGGCGAAGTGACGGAGTTGGCTGGAGCACCAGGTGGCAGGTGCATATGACGACCAGAGGGGCATTGGTCTGAGCGAGCAAGCAATTGTGCACACTGCCCGGAGTGGACGGGATGGAAATGAGCGAGCGGCTCGGTTTGTCTGGCCTTGCTGAAAACAGATCACATAAACTCTAGGTTATTACTGTGCGGCAGAGTTGAACATAATGAGAGAGGACTAGCTAGGATGAGGGCAAGCCAAGAAGTGTCGTTAACCCAAACAATGTGTGCGTGACCGCGTGCACCAGCATCACAGCTGTACAGTGCGCATGTGTCAGAGTATTTACCTTCTTTATCAACGGGCGCTCCCTGCAGAGGTGTTATCTGCCTGCAGCTGCACTCTGCTAAACAAAGTCTGGACTCTGACCTCTGGCGTGCCGTTGCCCAGTCGGAAGGAGGCACAGACGGGCCGAATATTCTCTCACAACAGCCGCAGTTAAACCCCATCAAACTACTCCGCAAGTGAGCTCATAATAAGCACCCGCTTCATGGAGTGTGCGAAAACATTTCCGATCCACCGAGGCAGGCGGTTGAAGAGGATCACATGACAAAATGGCTTTTACTTCAATAGCCACACATGAATATCCTCATATTCACTCATTCCCTCATCCCCCTACTTCATCATTTGTCTCACTGGGATCAGAGTCGCGCTGGAGCGCGGCTCAGCGGCCGAGGCTGCTGCTGGAGGGATTGAGAGAGGGGGAGACGGAGGGGGAGGGAAAAGGGAAAGGGCAAGACGAGCAATAAAAAAACAGCAGGAGAAAAAAGGAGGTAAGGGAGAAGAAACTGGGAATGTGCGACCTGTGAAAGTGGGCAAGAAACAAAACAGTGCCCCCGGTTTGAGTGTGTGAGAGGCGGAGAGAGATGAAGCAGGGCCGACGGAGGCGGGAAGGAGAAGGAGAAGGAGCCGTTATTCCAGCTGGGTAACAAGCCATCACAGCCACAACTCCAAAAGCTGGCACGTTACATCCGCTATTATCTGGAGCGTATTTACTCAGCCTCGGGGGGGGGGGGAGGAGATGCAAAGACGTGGTGAGAGGAATAATACTATTATTTTGGTCTAAATGTGCAGTATATCCAGTCATTAGACAACGAGACCTGTTATTTCACTCAGTATGCAGCAGCCGACATCCAGAAGGGTTATGTAACCGTTTCTAGCGTGGGGGGGGGGGGGGTGGATGATGGGAGTCCTGTCACTCCAGCAGTCTAGCTCTGTAATCACACGCTGGCTGGAAGGATGACGCTACTCTGGGTCAACACCGAGGCAGTGCAAACGGAAAAGGAAACGCACTCTCCTACTGATCTCCTCCATCAAAGGGATGACAAAAGATCACCGTGAAGTACTTTGTCGCTGTCGGTGAGACGGGTCAGGCAGTGCAGAGTGGATTGTTTACAACAACGGGGCCCGAGGACGGCGAGAACGTGGCCTATGATGTAATGCAAACATGTAACTATGAACATTTGCTGCTCCCCAGCAGGTGAGTTACCCGGCAGCATAAATGGCACAAAAAGAGATTTATAATAATGCTGATGTTAAAATGTATGCTAGGTAACGATATGCAACACAGCCTTTATTCCCTCATGACTCTTATGGCAGGAGTGTCCAGACACATGCTTCCAATGAGAAAAGTGTTCCACTGTCAAGTGGGAAACTGTAGGAAAGCTCATCGCTCTCCACTCGCATTCCCAGTGGCTCCACAGCCACTTGGCTAAGTCTTATCACACTACGACAGTGATTAACTGCAATGGAAGCATTTGTGGCCCAATGACCTGCACTCCTTCCTCCCCCAGACGGACTGCACCACTATAACCGTGGCGCCTTGCCCTCGCAGACAGGAGGTTGTAGGTGCAGGCCCGGTCAGTGCAGATGACATCATCTTCTGCAGAGAAATATTTCAATGTAGGTAATATGGAATAAAAGGTTTTATACCATTCATATCCATGTCCCCCCGAAAAAGTAGATTCTTAAAAAGCAAGTTGTAAATTGATCCTTTTAGTCAGATTTTCATGGCCTTTCTGCAGAAGCACATATAACAGATGCATTATCACACGGGCACAAAGGGTTCTGCCTCTCTCCTGCACGCTCAGCCTCTACTTCAGCCTGGTAGAGCCCCCTCTAATTTCATCAGAGGTGATAAAACACCACAAAATCAAGTCTGTGGCTAGTTACTTTGCCCAATCTCCCTCTGGATGAGAGGCAATAACAGCATGTGGTGAGGAAATTGGGTGCTTGCTCACACAGAAGGATACATGCCTCGCAAGCAGAATGCACCGTTTTCTGAGGAGGCCTTGTGGACAAGCTACCGCAAAACAGAACAATGGTTTTCATCTGTCTCAGTGTTCGCAAAGGTATCGTAACAGGCAGCCAGAGGCTAAACAGAACCAGATGTGCCACAACTGTAGAAAAAGTGTAGGCAGACGGCAAATGTGCATTACACTAGCAACTTTTGATTTCACAAGTAAATGAAGAATTGCCATTTACTGATGAGCGAAGTGAGACGTGTAATAGTAGAGCGAGATAGGGTCAAATTGTGCTTAACCTCAGCACCTGCCCAGAATAGCAGAGACTGGTCTGGTTGACTAGTTTAAGCCATTAATAAAACTGCTGCCTTAGATCGCAGCTCAGAGAAGCCTCAACTACATTTGTATGCAAGTCCAACGACAACTTGCAATAAATATGAATAATAAAACAGTAGTGAGTGCTGCAGTAAGCATGAGCGCAGCCTCGCGCACGTCGCCTGTGAGGAACTCCACCTGATCATCCTCTGGAGTGCGGCAGCTGTTGCCAGGCCGGGCCATGCCAGTACAGGACAGGACGGGACAGAGCTCAAAGAGCAAGCTGGCTGGCACACAGAGTGAATGGCTGGATCAGTGCAGAGACGCACACGCATGCCTTCCGGCCAGTTCCGTGTGAACTCCGTACAGGATGCACTGCAGGCTGGGATACGGTGGAAAATCAGCACTGGCTGGTTTCCTGTGAGCCAGTGTACTGGGGGGCGAGCAGGCATGTTAACACAGCAAGCACTTGTCTATCAATGCACTAGTGTGTGTAGTGTGTGAAAGGAAGGCTGCTCTTTAACCGCACACCTACACCATATGACTGAATTATAATACTAAGCTCAAGCACAAAGGGATTTGACAAGTATGTTCTAAATGACCCAACTCCATTCTTTACATTTTTGAAACTCAGCAAAAATATAAAAAGACTACTGTTCACAGCAGTGACATACAGCACCGTAAGGCACATTTATTACACATGTGGCACAACTGCACCCCACCTGCGTATATGGCAGAATGGTGGTGCGGAGGTGGGACGTGGCAGGAAGGAATGTCACAGTGACCTAGAAGGTCTGTGATGAAAAATAGCAGCGTGTTGGCAGAGTAATGCACGGCATTATTCACCGAAGCTGTGGACTATTGTGCTGTACGACACACGTGACGGAGACACTGTTTGGTTCACTACTGCAGCGAAGCACAGAGGAAAGGAAAAAGGTTCCAAAATTAATTATGTTCAAAGGCAGAGGGGAGAAATAGTCCAGCGGCCTTCTTGGAATAATATTTTGCAGCTTTAATAGGGACCTACGATTCACTGATAACAAAGCAAAGCAATAGTTTCTAATGCTGCCCCTGCACGTGTCACCCGTTTGAACGGGACTCAGCTCACAGACACAGAGGAAAGAAAGTCAGCAGAGGCTCGCAAGGCTCAAAGACTCGCATCACAAACACTAGTGCGACCTGCTCACTCCAGAAATGTCTTGGTCATACAAATAAATCAGCTGTTTATTCATTTTTTTTACAAAGGGGAGACTTTATGTCCACATATAATAATCGTATGTTAAACAGGGATTTTACAGGTCCCTACTTGCCTGGTGTTTTTTTGTGTGCTCAGCTCCTTTCTCTCTCTTCCCCTTTCTCCTGTCATTATACCTGCAGTAACATTTTGCTGGAGTGCTCCCCTTTCTAGCGAACCGAGGAAAGTCAAGCAGCCTGAAATGAGATCGAGCTGACTGAGGCAGTAAAGCACATATGTAAGATTCTTATATTATACATGAGTCCTAACTGCTCGGTAAGAGCTGCATGAGGAGCCACTATGGCCCGTGTACTACATCAACGAACCTGGGAATAAGTGCTTCTCACTCATTTTCACAGGCCAGAGGTTTGTGACTATGTCCCGTCCTGCTGTAGATATGACACGGAGATGCGCCGTCCACATTCGTCAGGCAGCAACTGGAGAGCATCTTTTATCAAAGGCCACCGAGTGTCCGTCAGTATTCGTTTGATCCTACATCTTGATAGTCACCCAGCGGAGAGGCTTGGATCTCTGATGTAATCGGAGCTGCCCAAATTCAGCTCTAGTTTGAAATAGACTGTAATCCTTACAATGCACTGACAACACATCTTACTCCAAGTGTACCAGCTCTCCAGCGAAGTATCCTGCATCGCCTTATCCACCAGATTGCACCGACAAGCACAGCTGACTGCAGCGGCTGCTCTCTGGGCATTAGGTTTGATCAAAGATTAATCTGTGCTAGTGAGATGATTAAAATTAGCATCTGTTTCATTGTTGAGGAAGCGAAGCAGCTCGGGAGCAGAACCCGGAAAAAAAAAGAGAGAGAGAGAGAGAGGCAAGAGAAAGAGCAATAAAGGAGGAAGGGAGCAAAGAGCAATATCAAGAGGGAAAAAAAAGTGGGAGCAATAAAGAACACGAACAGACAGAGCAATAATAACTGAAGATAAATCAAAGGAAAGAGCATTCCCATGCCTGGTCAGTGTGTCTGATGCCAGGCACAAGTGATTTGAATTCCTCCGTAGCAGTCTCTACCTCACATTAACTTTTTTCCCCGGACCGCACACAGAGATGATGAAGCTGGGGGAACGACGCTGTGGCTATGAACGCTTTAAAAGCCATCACACTGGGCCACGGGTTTAGTTAAGCAGTAAAGTGAGGCTTGGCCGAGCGAGCCAGCCTCCGATTGAGAGCTGTAACTCAAACCTCTCGACGATGAGTGTGCTGTGGCAGAGGATATGATGAAACTGATGCCCACGTTAGAGTCAGCATAAACACAGCCTGGGCAGCCCGACTATTTCCTTCAATCACCACATTCTGTCATTCCTCAGTTGGGGGATATGAGGGCAAAACATGGTTTGGAGTACTTGGCAGGCGCCCTTTCAGCCAAACAAAACAGCCCTGCTGCTTCTGCTGCACCACAGAAACTGCAGCAACAGTGGGCGAAACATATAATCATACTTCAGCAAAAAACTGCAATAACGGGGAAGAGAAAAACGATAAAAATCAACTATTTGCTCCCCTCGAGGATATGTAACGAAGGGGAAAAAGCCCCATTCAGCATTTCATTTCTATTATAAACGGCAGCAGCTGGAGCAGACTAACATGCTGAATAGGGATAATTAGGGCACTTGGTTGGTTTGTTGGTTGGTTCAGTGCCGTTTCAGTCTGGCTGGGGCTGACTAGAAGTCAACGAGCGAGTTGTCCCATTAGTCTGGAGTAGTACACATACGTCAACTACGAGTCTACGCTGCACATCCTGTGAGAACGCTGAAGCAGGGCTGGTCAGTCAGCCGTGTTTTCTTTAACTAACCCTGCGAGAAAGTGACACTTGCTTTTACCTCCGCCTGGCGCACATCTCAGTGCCCTTGACTTCTGTGAAAACAGTTCTGCCTTCCTGTTCCGCCCCTCCCTTCCAGCTTCTCTTCCTGTCTGACTCAGTGTCACTAACGTAAAACCCCAGACCTCCCCGTTTCTTCCCCTGTTTCGTCCCGGAGGCGGTGCATGCTGGGTTTCAGTGAATTGGTACAGCCAGTCCTCTGAGTGACACTTGACCTCGCTCAGTCGTGGTATAAGACGAGCCAGCGGGAGAAATGTCGCAGCAGGCATTCAGCGCGGCTGACTCATATCTGACTCAGTCTCTCATCTATACACCTCATCTCACTGACGTGGATAATCAACGACAGAATCCCAGCGCAGAGAAAGCTTGTGGATAAATTAAGTCATACTTCCAGGCCACTAATGCACTTTAAATCGTGTAGTTACTCAGCAGCTAATTCCTAAAGCCTTCTCACTTAATTTCCTGGGAAAGAAACACCCATTGCCAGATGTTACGTGCAGCACAGATATCGCATAATCACAGAAACGGACTCCTTTGGTAGTTCTGGCAGTGTTGTACTAAAGTAATGTAGAAATCAGTCCGGCTGCCTACATTTCTAGCCTGATTCCTTAGCCCTCCCTTTCTCTGATTGGACTCACGACAGAGTGATGTACAAAGAGAGGTGGGGTTGCATTGCTTTGAGCTACTGTACATGTTCACCGCCTCAGGGAGTCCGGCTCGTAGACCCGCCGCATTTCAGCTTTCCAGGGCTTTTGTTTGACAAAGCCCGCAAACACTGCAGCCTCTGCAAAACAAACAAGGCAAGGTGTCCTTTATCAGCCTTGTCAGTGTCTGAATACAAGGAGTAAATGAGGGATTTACAACAGATGTGTGTGTGAGCACTGGGATGAGGTTATGTGTACTTAGGACCTGCTCAGCAGTGACAGACTGTCCAGCTACTCCTCCCTGTTGCAAAACTGTTCTACTTCTCTTCTTTGTCTGCGGATGCACTGCGGGCTGCAGGCTAAGGCTCAATAATGCAGGTGAGAGCAGGAATGTGCTGACATTTTTACAAGCTGGTAAGGCACGTGCCCGTCTGCTCCGGCAACCTTCTGCGCAGCAGAGCGGAGGCAGGAGGGAGCGAGTGGATGAGAAGGAGAGGAACCTGTACTGTGGTAATTACCAGCCTTGGAAAAAACATAACAATAAATAATTTACTGTACTCCCCAAAAGCTTAATTGTGCAGATCAACTCTGCTTTTCACATGATATTTGTGAAACAAAAACATGAATTAAGGGACTGGGAAACAAATATTCAACACTATGTTCACAAAGGGGATGCCCAAAATATTGAGCATGCTTTGATATGAAATGCAAATTCCCCTCACCTATTCACCCCTGTCACGTTGAACATGTTCTCTGCGAAATGTGGGGGAGAGCTGGCGGCAGCAGAGGCAATGAGGCTTGTGCAAAGTGCTTAACGGGAAAAGTTGTACCTACAAGCTCAGAGAGGCCGTACGCGATGACAAAAACAAAACCTGTCTGAATGGTGAGTTTGTGAATGAGAAGCTGGTCGATGTAGCGGTCGAATACCTTCGTATGCCCTCATGTGTAGATCAGTTGAGCGACAGCATTAGTTTCCACAGTGTAAATCCCTCAGCGTAGCAGATATAGACCAAGAAAAGATGCTCACTCGTTTCTTCCGAGCACAAACTTGCCCAGTGCCGTGCTGCTCTCGCTCTCCTTTCTTCTTCTACTTCTTCCTCCCCCAGGCAGGCAAATGTAACACTGCAGTCATACTTAATCAACATCTTCACGGACAACACAGGGATTTCAAGTCCTCTGCCGCAAAAGCCTTGGCTGTCACACTCACAGTAATTGTCTTAGATACCCCGATTCACTCTCCTTAAACACCACAGAAGAAGACAATGCCTCTGACCTACATTGCCATTGATGTGTGAAGATGTAGCAATTTCTGTTTATGTGTTTTGCATGGCGCGATATCACATCCTGTCACTTACTTTGTGTTAATTCTTCTCTTTGCATCTAATGCAGGTCGCACGAGAGAGACGACGCCGCCGCGGCGTTTCACATTTCATTGGTTGTGACAGAGGCAGAGTAATGCGTCTGTCTGGTCGAGCTCCTGCTGTTCCACCGAGTTCATGCAGTGTTTCCTTTTGATAGCGAGGGAAACTGGGAAGTAAGAGTAGTGAGACAACATCTAACTTCCTCTACGATACATTCGTCTTGATAGAGTTCAGCTGGCCGGAACAAATACCAATCATTCAGCAGACACACCGTTTACTCCCGTTCAGTTTAGTTTGTGCAGCCATATTGTTGATATCACTTGATAAGAGAGCTTCCAAAATCAAGGGGAAAAGGGAATTTATTGTTCCTCAGTATCCCAGTACAAAGTTAGAATATCAAAGGTCGGGTTCAGGTCAAAACCTACAACACAAGCAATTACATTCATAAAATGTTGGTAGCGATTTAGCGCAGAGCAGGAAAGCTACACATCCCCACCACAGACTGTGTGGTCATGAGACCACAATACCTCCGCCTCAGAGTGCTTTTCATCTTTCTGTTCCCACTGGCTTCAGAGTCTTTTATTCATACATAAACAGAACTATTATCCCAGGGGAGAATTAATTTCCCCTGGCCTGGACGCTTCAAATCACCTTGTGCCAAAGTAAAGAGTCTGAAGTAGCAGGGCTGACGCATGTACTTAGCCCCAACTATGTTCACCGTGAATCAGAGATCATGCGTTCAAACAAAAGATATATAGACATATATATAGTCCTGTAAAAAGCAGCTGACTCATCCCGTACAACAGTTTGTGTACTTATTAACACTGTGAGTCACCACAGTGGTCCCCATTCAGAGTTATGAAGTTTGGTTTTCAGCGGAAAAGGGAAATCAAGAACTGTGTGTTTGTGAGATCAGAGTTTTCTGTTAGCGCTCTCACTCAGGAGTGAATCTGGAAGCTCTTATTTCCCCTCTTCTTTTCTGAGAAAAGGGCTGAGAATGCTTTCGGCTGCTTCCCGAACACTAAGAAAAGCTATCTGTACCCAGATAACGCCAAGGTTGACTGCCAAACTGTAGCAAACAAAGTCTGGGTGCAGGTATCTACATGTCGCTGAGCCCGGTAGCACAATAAGGGAACAAGTGGAGTACACGAGGAGAAGTCAGTGCAACATGCACGGAGAGGATCAAGTTAATGTAGGTGCAGCTGCCCGCTGGATTTTACTATTCTTGGGCAAAAGCTAAAAAAGCTAGCAGAATCAATTTTGAAAGAAAATTACACACCGCTAAGAGAACAAATGGCCACGATAGGACCTTTTGAAAATGGCTGAAGTGTATATAGTACAGTGACAAAGCTGCAGTTGGCCATGCTCCCCTATGGAGCATGAGCAGACTAAACAAACAATGTCTGCACCCCTTTTACTGCCGTAACCATGGTGACAGTGGCAGGAAGGGGCATCCTCATCACAAGGGGGCAGTGTGGGCAGCGCACAATGGCGCTGGCCTCATCGACTGCCTTGGTGCCTCGCGCTGCACACACACACACACACACACAAAAGACTCATGTGTCACGCAGTCAAACAAATATAAATTAAAGTGGACACAGACATACACAGCCACGCGTAAATTACACACAGACACCGTCATCTGCTCCTGCCAGCTGCCCATGGGAGTCCAACACAAGCACCCTCCCACTCTCTCTCTCTCTCTTTCCTCCTCCCTTTTGTTGCTCACTTATTGTCAAGTTTCCACCAGACAAAAACACACATCCTCCCATCACACCAGCTAATTGATTATTGATGGTGCCAGGCTACAGAGACTTGTATTCAAAAGGTTTTGGTAAGAGAAAATGGTTGAGACTCTGCTTTCAGTGCCCTTCACAAAAATGGAGAAAGTCAAAGGGTTTGTATGTAAAGCTCAAGGTCCTTCTCTCATTTATCTTCTTCGTGTTGTTGCTGTGATAAGATGTTCAAGCGGCTCTGGACAGCACTCGTAGCTGAGAGGAGGAGGTTAAGGGTTAGGGAATGAAGAAGGTGTCCTGGAAAAACAAGTTGCCAGGTGACTGTGTTTGGAAGAGAAAAAGATCATAACAGCCCTTGTGACTTGCTGAGGTGACAGCGTGAAGATCGGTGACAAACAAATAGCCGGACCGATTGTTCTGCCGGGTCCCTATGCCAGGATTGCTTCCCTTATCGCTGGCATCGCGTAATTTTGTTACACGTGGTAAAATATAGGATGAGTTCTGACAGCGGAGATCAGATGGAGAGCGAGCGAGCGCGCACGGAGAGGGAATGCGGGGATGGGGCTGAATGCCTAAACAGGCTGTTGTATGAGGGAGAGAGACTGATGATTGTGGCGGGCAGATTGGAGCACTATAGAAAGGCCCATGGAAATGTGTCATGAAGGCAGTTCCATTAACATCTTAATAAAGGCTTCCCAGGCCCTGGAGAGCCCTCGTGGAGCAGACTGCCTTATCCACTCACATAGGGGCCCAAAGCTGGTCTTGCAGGATGTCAACAAGAGAACATTTAAGTTCTGCCAGCGTTGCATTGTGAAGGCGTTAGGCTTCCCAAAGGAGCAGCCTAAATGCCCAGCCACAAACATGCTCCACTAAATTCCTTTATTCCCTTTTCTCGCTACTTTCACTTACTGTCCATTTCTCCATCTGTTGGATTTAGCGTCCCTACAAAAGCCTTTGTTTCAGCAAACTGGCGAGCCTTAGGGACAGCAGAGTGCACGCTGGGGTTCATTGCTAACTTGCTGCCATCAATAGACAGAGCAGGATCTGGAATGGCCACAGTTGTGCCTGGCAGAGGGACGGGTGTTAACCGTTCCCCCATCAGCCCTCTGATGAGACTAGCTGGAGCCTGTCTGGGGTCTGCACATGCACACACACAGCAAAAAAAAGAAAAGAAAAGCAGCACAGCATCCTGACAGTCGAGAGATGGGGAAACAAACTCTTTCAACAGGCCCCTCTTAGGAAAAAGTCCCAGCACAGTAAACACTGCGGCTGAAAAAGTGGCTGTTTTCCTTCAAGTACTCACAGCATCAAAAAAAAAAAAAAAAAAAGTGTTATCTGGCTGTGTATCGTGAAAAATGAAATGCAAAGGAGTGGCATTGATTTTTGCACTCTGTGTTGCTCATGCTGGGCAAGCTACTACTTAACAATGTAGTGGCCTGTAGTCATCAATTTAAAACGGTTTCAACGACTCAATAAGTCAGTGAAGGCTACGAGCACAGCTACTCAAGATGATGAAAATGCTACAGCAGCACGACTCGGCCATTAAATGGAGCTCTGTGATGTTTCCCAACATCTGCTATTGTCAGTGAATTCTGGAGCAGTAATACTGTATCTATAGGACTTTAAAATCGAGGGGCTGCAGCATGTCTGCAAGACCCCGGGAAGCACTAGATTTGATTCAGAACAGACGAACAGAGCGAGCAGTGGGATGCTTCAGAACAACATTTTAATTCCAAAGCAGTTCGTTAGCCAGCAGTTCTTGGATGCAGTAAATGAAAAGTCACCTACGTCCCCATGAAAGAGATCTAACACTCATTTGTGTCACGTGAGAGTCCTAAAATAATTTGTTCTGCCTTCTACAAAGCACTGTGTTGCCGTCTTGTTGTTACATGGAGGAACCTCTCAAATGTCACTTCTGTATTTGAAGTACGTTTAGTGTTGGATGTTTTACCAGATGCTGAGAGACGTGCTTCTCAGTTCCCGCATGTCTGATCAACATAGAGTACCGTCTCTGCAACCAACAACAGCTTAGACTCATGTTTGTTAGGCCTGCAGAGAGAAGCTGCGCTGATAAATGTGTTGCTTTAACCTGTCAAAGACCGGCAGAAAACTCATGTTTGTTGAGTAGATTAACCAGGGAAGCCTGCTGCGTGGATGTAGAGAAAGAGAGGCACTTGTGATCTTCTGCTTTTCACCGAAGCCAGGCGCCGCTACAACTGAATATTCTCCCTGGCTGCACTCCACTTGATCAATGTCACCGCAGATCCAGATCTCCCTCATGTCGATCCGCACGCGAGCACGCTCGGCGCAAACGCCAGCATTCCAGACACAAACACGCGCAGAACAAGCTGAGTGAGAGGCGCGTGTGTGCGGGTCAAGGAGATTGACATCTCTGTTGTGACAGCTGGACAGTTGAGAGGTTCAGATAAACAGCCCACAGTGAGGGAACTGCATTAAAACAAACACTTGCTCACTATTTGTACACTCCAGCAGATAGAAAGAGAAGCACCCATATCTGTGGGAGAGTGAGTCAGTGAACTCACAAGAGCTCCATTATCTACATGTGTGTGCAAGCGAAAGACAGTTTGGAAGCTGTTTGGGATGGGGGGGTGGGGTGTTGTTGCTGTAAGGGTGGGGGTGGCTTTGTTGCAAATACACAGCCGCTGAGCGCTTTTGCAGCATTCACTCATTAAGAAATAGGTCAAGGATTCTGCCTGCATGCGTAGCGACTTGTCAGGATCCTTCAAGCTAAACTGTGGCGAGTCTGGCTGCCTGAAGGGGGGAATCCAAAGAGGAGGAGGCAGCGGTGCGCCGCATGAACGCTGGTGGTGACACAGCACCCAGGAAAACCGTAACAACTCGTTCAGCAGCGAGTCACGCAGTTACAAAATGAGTTTGTAACGTCATCGTGGGCTGTGGGAGATCCCGTTAAGTCACTCAGCTCGCCTCGCGTTTGCTCCTCATCAACAGAGGACGCTGTTGGTCCATGAGCGCCAATCAGCGCGGTTCGTCGCAGATACCGACGGTGGCGGTGCCTGTGGCGGTGCAGGAGATGGTTAAGACGCTGGACAAACGGTCGACGGGGCACATTAGAGGACCGGTTCTGCTTAAGATAAGAGAGTTCGTGGAAATGGGCGTTTTATCTGTACACAAAATGAGCTATTCCTAAAGTCAAGGTTAAATGTGGAGTGAAAACAAATTCTTGCACAATCCTGTCCAAAACAAATTCACTATTTGAACAAAAGTGAAACACCATTAGAGAAGAGTGCAAGCCCTGGGGAGATGGTATAGTTCTCCGCAGACCAACACAAATCAATCCAGCATTAGAAATACTAACACCTTCCTGACCACACAGCTTTACTGTTAATCCAATCAAAAGACTGCAGCCCCCAACAACACCTGCAAAGACGCGGAGGGGAAACGGTCCGAAATACATCCACGTTTGTCCAGTGACGCCGTCTCTTAACCTACCGATCACGTTCGCTGGGGTTCTTGAAAGGCTCTCTTGGACGGCGTGCCTTCAAAGGCATCACATGAAAGCAATTCGATGAGCAGACTTCTTAGAGTTATATGCTCCATTATTCAAAGGGACAACAAACTTGGCAGCCGAGATCATCAACAACCGTTTTCCTCCAGGAAAAGAGAACCACGGGCAACGAACTTGTGTCATGTAATGGCTATTAGTAACAAATGTGACTAATAGCACTATATGAAATAATCCAACAGCTGCTATCAAGCCGAGCGGTCCGAGCGGCTGATCGCGCCGCGGTAACAGCCCACTATTAGAGAATGTTTGGTTTTTCATTAGTTTGGAGCTAATTAGGTGAATATAATCAGCATGCCATAATCAAACCAGTGCCGAGCGCTGGCTTGTTCTTCCAAACCAGCAATTTCCACCCTGGTGGCTGCCCCGGGGTCAAACTGCTGTTTCACTTTGAGATGGATAATAAAATAATGATGTAAGTGGCTCACAGAAAGCGTGATTTCACCAAGAAGGAGCAGGTTTTGATTGCACGGGCAGAGGGATTAATATGCTACCCATCAGCCGTGGCAGATGCAAGTTATTTTCATGCAAATGTAAGGCAATTTTCTACTTAAGACAACATTTATTTTCTTTAGAGTCATTGTCATGGATACTTGGCAGAGCACTGAACGAGGATTTGTAAGTGCATCTGCTGATTTGGACAGATGAGGTCTGGAATTCTAAAGTGATACCAGTTGGCCACAGTAATTACAACTGTTGTGGGGTTTTTTTTTTCTGTTGCCGTCTGGTCTTGTGGTTTTACCACTCGAGAACAAAAGATCAAACCTGACAGGGAAGATACTGAAATGAGAGGACGTGAACTAGATCAGTGACCTAATCCATCTATTTCAGTCAACACAAAAAGTGAGTCGTTTAACAGTCTGGTTATCTGCTCCGACGAGGCTCGTTTGTCACGGTCACACACTGGTTCAGGTCAACTGTTAGCAGCCAGAAATGTATCTTCAGAATTGCTTCATATGCATCCTTAAATATACCATACATACACAGAAATTGAGCTCAAGGTCAACAAAGAGTAGGAGAGCCCTGCAGGAGGAACTGGTCAAGAAAGTTCATTTAATGCTGCAAAACAGCTGCTTACTAATCAGAAGCATCCCATCATCACCCAGGTCATCTGTGTGGAGCAGGCTGCAGCTCAGAAAGCACATTCATTCTGATGAATGAGAGCAGCGCAGAAAGGACGGTGATGGAAGGATGCAGGGCAGCAGCAGCACCTGTGTGTGCGAGAGATGTCATGTGCACAAACTGCACAGCTGCTGAAAACCATAGAGCTGGTCACAGCTCGTGGTTCGTTTCTGAAACAGGTTGCTGCCTCACCGGAGCCTGCAGCCTCAAATGAAAAGATGTCTCCCCGCGTGTCGGGAATGAGCCCTCTGTGGCATCTACGGCATCATGCGGGATTCACGCTAATATTCCCACCCTGGGAGGCAGGTTTCACTCACCTCCTCATTCAGACTGGATCTCCTGGTGGTTCGGTTCCCCTGCAGCGCGGGTGTTGTACCGTGCGCTTTCACTGACGCGCCGCTCACATCCACAGCGAGCAAAGATGTTCCCAAATGCGGAGTGTGCGGACAAATTCTCCCCCCTTTCCTCTTCGAGGATGCTTCGATAATTTCACGTTCACTTCTCCCAAACCCTTGAGCGCATCTGCCCGTGGAGCCGGTTCGGCGTCTTTCCTTCACGTCAGAGCCGCCGTTACCGGCGAATACGGTGCGGAAACTTCTGAACTGACCTCCCACGGTCACTTCACCAGATCGTGTCGGAGAAACGGCACATTCCTTCAGTTCGGCGGTGGACGTGCTCCGGGCTGCTGTGCAGTGCGCGCAGGTTATGTGCGAGCGGGGAGCGAGCTCGCCATCCGTGCCATCCGTGCGCCGGCGTCGCTTCAAACCCGCAGCGTGGCTTCCTCACACAGCTCTGCCGGGCTGACGGAGATGAGCCGCTCCATCAGTGTACAGTAGCGTGTGTGTGTGTGTGTGCGCGTCTGTGCGCTGCCATTGGCACACTGCGCGTTTAAACCCAGCCCCCTCACACTCCGGCTCATTATGGTGTTAACTGTTTCCGCCCAAAGAACAGACAGTCAAATGCAACACAAGGACTCAGCATTACACGAAGAATGCATTTTAACTCTGTAAAGAAACTGATGCTCACTGATTTATGAGCTGAAGTTTCTTAAAACCCTTCGTTTTTCCTTCCAGGTTGGAGAAAACTCTAAACCCACTAATGATCCACCCTTTTAGAAACCCCACAAACAGCAGCGTGATGTGGTTAGACCGTGATAACGACGCTTCACATGTAGAACATGAGGAACACACTTCTTACCCTCAGAGTTTAGTCTGAACCCCGTGAGCGACCTGTTCCTGTAGGAACACTGCCATCTGTAGACCAAACTGTGACCCTGCCTCTGCTCACACAGCCTCTCCTCCCCTAAAACTCTCTCTTCCTAGGATTCCTTCAACCCTGCTCCTCCTTCCTTTTCATCTGCTTTTATATTCCCTCTCTTTTGTTTTCCATTTTCTCCTCCTGGCTCAGGGAAGCATTTATTGTACACCGGAGGAATGTTTCAGCCAGTTGCTCTGCTTTCTCAGGTTCCCCGAGATTATTGAAAGTGTATGATGACAGCATTAAGAGGTATATGTTCTCTTCCTATAGTGCTACTACTGCGTACGTGTCCTACCTCTATATCTATAAAAACTCAGGTTACGAAAGCTGCCGACACCATTCAACAGTATAAGTCACACAAGAAGTTCCCGCCTAACATTACTCTCATTTTTATTCTTAAAAGATAAATATTTGATCAGTGATCGTATTGGCTGCCAAAGCTATTAGCTCACTTCTCATTTCTTTCCTTGGCACCATATTATATTTACTCTCCTCCATTCCACTGATGGAAGGACACGGAAATAGATTAACATCACAGCAGCTCTAACCTCGCATCTGTGTCCCCACTGGGTGACGACAAATAAGAAAAACAAGGCTATCCATATTCTGTGATGCATCAATAATGCATAGTGGGGAAAAGAGGAGCAGTGTCTGCCATCAAAAGTATTGCAAAACTGCCAGGAGGAAGAAGATGTGGAACAACCAGTGTAAGTACACTAAAAGCTCAGCGCCCACTTAGAGGCAGTCAATAGCTGGAGGGTGTCCATATTGGAATTCCACCGCACTACCTTTCAAATGGATCTCAGTCAACCCTGGGTGGCAGGGGTAATCAAATACAGACTACTTCAATCCATTACTCAGGGCCCTGTTCGCAACGAGCCCGTGATTGGTTTGATTGAAACATAACTCAATTCACATTGAAAGAACAGGTTGCACAAAGCTGTCGGGAAGCGGTCTTACCTGTACTGAGCAGGGAGGAAGGATAGATGAGACCATTTCACAGGCTGAAGTTTGGTTATTACGTGATATATGATTCTATCAGTCATGTTTCACTCAAGGACGCATATCGACTGCAGATTCTCTACAGGTGAGAAGGAAGACGTTGGTATTAGGAAGGGCGATTCGGAAAACTGAACGAGAGCTGCTGATGTTATTGGTGTTGTTAACATGGATCCTGTGATAATAAGGATTTTTCCAAAACTTTATTTTCAATTAACATGCACAAATATCACGTGATCAACTTACAGCAAAACATCCGTCCTCCTGAGCCTGTGTCTGTCTTTCGGGCCTCTTACAGACACAGCGGATGCTTGCTGATGTGCGCATAACTCACAGGTGTACACAGAGTGAAAGAGCATCGTCACACAGAATAGGGCTGCGTCAGCATGCTCCTGGTCCTCACTGATGTTAACTTGGAATCTAGCCTGGAAAAGCAGACAGTGAGGAGACGCAGTTGATACTCAGGGGATCCAGCGCCTACAGTCAACCGAGACGTTCATTTCTAGAATTACGAGCAGCACCTTCTGTTTACCTCTCTGTGATGGTGGGGGTGATGGGTGGACACAACAGATGACAGGAAATGGAGTCCAGGGCAAGACAGCGTCCACCATTTGGCCTAATGTTTGGGAAGGAGAGGGAGTATGCTGAGGAGGGAGGCAGAGGAGTTAGTGAAGGGTGGGGGAAGCCCATTGCTGGCGAGTGGGGAAGGGGAGCCGAGACAAGGTCCTCTTCAGGGGCACACCTGCAACAGAGCAGACAAATCCAAATCCTAAATCCATAAACATGAGCAGGGGTCAGAGATCCAAGGAGCGAGGAAGCCAGAGGTACGATGCCGGCAGGGGACAGGCAGAGGAGAGGAATCCAGAGGCAGGCCGAAGTCTAAAACCAAACAAGCAGTAACGCAGGCTAAGGACGTTAAATCCAGAGTAGAAGAGTCTAACAGTCTGGCTACGGTGGTACGTCAGAGGGGCAGCTTATATAGTGGCAGGTGAGCTCAGGTGAAGGCAATCAGGCTAATGAGGGAGTGAAGCACGCTGTGCTAAGCGTGGGAGAAACAGGGGAAGTTGCCAAAATAAAAGTCCTGAGCAGGAAGTGAGGTCGCATCCCTGACACCTCTCTCTGTACGGGCAGCTGTAGGCTGCAGGTTTAGTGGCAGAGAGGGGGCCATTTATTTTCTGGAAGACTGCTTCAGTGAGCGGTAGTCAGGTGGAGGGTGTGTGTGAGCAGTTCCCGGACCGAGGCTCCTGAAAGCAACATGAAAAGAAGGCCAGCTGTAGAGCCGCCTTTTGACCATTTGAGGATCAAAGCGCTCACTCACGGTGATTTCACACTAAGTTGGAGGGTTTCAAAGGCGTCTATTGTGATGCCTTTAATTCTCACTGCACCCAGCCACACTGGAAGTCATCACAGGGGGATGCGGCAACCTGTCGACTGCACTCCAACTCTCTGAGCCGTGTGAGCCATCAGCTGAAGAGAAAAACAAATGGCAGGAGAGTAGCAGATAGAAAAACGAAGCTCTTGGCCTTGTACATGCAGCAACGTCTGATTCAGCTCTAAGTACCACTCATGCACAAACATACTCATCTCATCACAAACAACACTATGTGCTCAGGTCATCCTGCAGGTAAAGAGCACAGCGGATGGATTTGTATGTATTGCAGGATTAAAAGCAGCACGGTTCAGAATGTGCAGCATGTGTCTTGGGCCTCGGACGTGTGCGGCGTTTGAACCAGGTCCCTTAAGGAAGGCCACCCCCGCGGCTTCCTTCCCACCATCCACCTGTTAAGAGTGGGCAGTGGATAAATAGTCAAGAGGCTCTGGGGACTAATGCCATGCAATCAGCAAATGCTCACACACAGTGTACACTCACACACAGAAACCCCGTTCGTACAGGTGGCCCATTACATCAGTAATGGCCTACTGATGGAGCCTCCGCAGCCCGCCGCCGTGCTGCGATGATCGCCTCCCTGCTCCACGCTGACGAGAGAGTCTTCACGCCGCCAGACGAAGGAGAGAAGTCACTTTCGATCTCGTTATCAGTTCAGGCTTGAGTCTCCAGATCGCAGCCGTTGGGAAGATATCTGCGCTACTTTCACTGAGTGCATTTTGAAGAGGTTTCATAGCTGTGATTTTGTTTTGGGTGTTTTCTGCTCTCTTCTGGGACAACAACTCACCCTGAGGTTCAATTGAACATAATGTGCCTGATCTGTGTGTCAAACCCACGTCTCTGATTGGAGGCAACTCTTAGGGCTTGTCAGCATTTGTCGATGGAGCAACAAAATTAAAACAGCAATTAATTTCCACAGAGATGCAATCACAGGAGACGTGGTAATTGCGAGCCGCTCTGCTGTGTTTGCTGAGCAAGGTATTGTACTCTTTTTTATTATTTGTTATTATTTTGTCCTTGCTTGGAGGCATTCCGCGAGCTGCAGTCTTTGCGCTGTAATCTCACACATCAAACCCGTGGCAGCAGATCGTGGACTCGGGTGCCGTCGGTGTGGATGAAATAGCAACGGAGAGGAAGAAAGAGTACAGATGGTCCAGCGTTCAACACATCAGTGCCACAATTGAGCTGTCGGAGAAGATGAATAATGATGATGTGTTTAAAACAAAAAACAATTAAGTACTTTGTGCTCCCAGCACTAACTAATCTACGCTGCAGCTTAAACGCAAGGTGAGCGACATCTAAAACGCCCCAGAAAAAAAAGAGACTTTCAATTTGTTGTACTGTTTATCTCTAGCGTGCACGCGCACGTAGGGCTGGGGCTGAGGCAGAAGGAGAAATTCCTCTTAGAATGCAAAGCGTATCCATTAGATAGCGGACTGTTTTAATAAGACGCTTATCGCAATATGAATCTCAGGAAACTGCTGGCTATTTATTTTCCTGGGACTGCTCACTTTGCCTCAGCTCTTGATAAAGCATTTTGTTTTAATTAGACACATTTCCACACTCCACCAGGAATGACCTCCTGTTACAGTGAAGTGGGCCTGCTTAGACGAGCAGGCAGCCAGGAACCAGCTTCTCCACGCATCTCAATCATTCCTCATCCGCGCTCATCTCCGGGCGCGGGACCAAATCAAAGCAGTCACTATTAAGCAGAACCAAATTGTTTAACGCAGTAATCTGCCACGTGTTTTCCATTCCTTCCCCGTTTGCAATTGGAAATGAGACACGGTGGAAAATATGAGGCATTGTTTTGCATACTAACAAGGGACCTTGGATTTCCTTCTCCTTCATGGTTATGGAGGATAGGATATGTTCTGCAACAATGAGAAACACATTTTCTGACTCACAAGTGGTGCAGAGAAAATAAGACAAGAATGTTATCCGTAGTATCTGTAAAGGAGAGGAGGAAAATCCCAACAACTGGCTGCGTTGGATGGGATTACTGTTCCACCCTAGCATGCTGATTTTAGGGTTTATGAGCCCTGTAAAACAGAGAGAAGAACATATTCAGTCAGCACGCGGCAGCTGCTGCTTCCTGCACTGCATCGATATAGAACAGGTGAGCTGAACAGTTCTTAGATGCCAGATGTATGTGGGTGAGGGCAAAACACTGAAAAACATGCCAGCCATTGTTTCTGGACACGAGACAGAAACCGCCGGGCCCTTTGACAGAATAAGCTCGCGCTGTCCTCGTTTGTCAGCTCATTTTATTAGGTTATTTCCAACGGAGAGAGGAGACAAGAGAAAAGATAGATAGAGGACAAAGCAATTATGCCCACCATTTTATGCCATCATGCTTGATCTCCTAGGTATGAGAAGAGGAGCGCCGCGAGGCAGAGGGCGAGACTGATGAGAGCTTATGAGCTGCTTGAGACCGGCTCTGCTCCAGACAGGGATTTAGGTCTTCTTGCTGTCTGCCTGTCTGCTAAGGTAGCATAGCATCACAGTGATACCTTAATCCAGCCTGGCCTTTCACACGGGACCCCAGCCAGTGGCCCGTCCACATATGCAGCGTAAATATGGGATTGAGGATGTCGACGGGGAAAATGCCAAATGTCATTAATGCTTAACCTTCTGTCGTTGTCAAGAAGAAAGAAGGACGTGAACTTAAAGAATACGGGACAAGAAGACGGATCTACGACACACACACACACACAGAGAAGACAAATCCACGTGACGCTACTCATTTTCTTTACATCATTCATCACCAGTAATTATAGGAGATGCATGATAACATTTTGTTTGCTGTGATGTAGCCGCGTTGCCTTCATCTCGCCGTATGCAGAGCAGCATCTACTATAGCATCTGGATGCTCACGCCGGGTCCTTCAATCATTCAGCACTTTGCCAACGATTATAATTCAGATCAGAATAATTGAAACTTTCATTTCTTAACTATGAATTATTCACCATTGGAATTGTGCTGAAGCACCACCAAAAGTATCCTGTAGTAGTTCTGGGCAATCGTTATCTGGGAAAATGATATTAAAAATGTACGTCTAGCCTGAGGACTGGCTTTAAAATTAATAAAGTATTTTAAAATCTTTTCTCCTAAAGACAGTTCTGAGGCGTATTGTGTTCGCACCTTTTGACGAAATGCAGGCAAAACAGGTGTAACAGTAAATAAATGAAATGAAATGTGCTTCATCTTCAGACATACAATGAAAAACAACGCTGATCGTTTAAAAACGAATTGATTGCGTGAGTACAGAGAAACTCGGCTTCAAACCATTTCAACTCATTCCTTCAAAATATAATACACAGGACTGAGAATGACTTTTCTAAAATGAAGGTCGCTCTGGCACAGTGAGGAACAAATAGCAAATCTCGTTCGGGGATTTCTGAGTCCTTTGACCTCATCCTGTCACATGAGGGAAAACAATAGCACGCCATACAAATGCTCTGTGGTTGGGAGGCATCCCAAATTATTATTCACTCCACACAAATCCGCGGTTATGAGGCGCTACAGCTCCACTTAAACATGAACTTGACACCCTGACATTGATGATGTACACGTTGTGCTGCGGACTTAGATTGAAGGTATTTACTTGGGGTGGAAAAATACATAGAAATTCAATATATTGGTCTATATTGGAGCAGCAAAGAACCAGGTGAGAGTGAGAGAGGGGAGGTGAAGACTACAGTGACGATGGCATAGCACATTACATGTTGTTATATTTTCATATGGTGCTGCAGTGAAACTCGGTAAACTAAGCAACTAAGGTTCTGGCTCAACACTGTAACATTTTCTCTGATTTACTGGCACTTCTCTAGTCATATAATTGAAGCAGGCGATATGTGGTCAGCAGAGAGTAGCTGAACAAATGGACAACTTTTAATTACAGGAATAGTGAGCCGTTAAATTAAATGTTAGTTGTTTATTCTGAACCATTGTTCCTCCTTTAAAGTTGACCGCCACACAATAGATAGTAAATAAAGCTGCTTCTGCAAGGAACGCATTGGATTTTTCTCTTTTGACTTTTCAAGCTAGTAGAAATCCATTATAAGCAAGTTTTATTGTTGTAAATGTACAGTATATATGGAAAAATATCAATGGTCGTCCAGTGAAGCGACTGATTTAGCAGGTGTTATATATTTAATAATATCTAATAGTCTTGTTATGTCACCAGTCGCACCAAACTAACTGCGCTTCTGAGTGGAACTGGACAGTGCAGCAGCAGCGAGCACACTGCTTCTTGGTCTATTGGAAAAAGGAAAATTCTAAAACACACTCTAGTGCGCTGTTTGCTTTGTGTTGTGCTCTTGTATAAAGGGCTGGAGGGCAAAGAAACAGTGGACACTGGAACTGCAGCATTCGCCTGATCGTTTTCCATCGTTCCTAGCAACAAATATTCACATCACATACACAGAACAAAAGAAAAACACAGATAGGAGAACAAAATGCTGCTTTTGGATCCCTATATGGCTCCCATCAGTGTGTCTTGATTACTAAAAAAGAGAAGTCCCTGCCCTTTACGTAAACATTAACCAGTACTGGTTTCAGTTTAAGTCAGCGCCAGAGAAGGAAAAGAAAAGTAAAGCAAACATTCGGCAGCCATAAACCCTGCATGTCATATTGTGTCTCTGTATGTTTGTGAATGTGTATGTAGGTGTCTCAGTGAGTGCATCAGGATTTCCTCCCCAGGGAGCCATGACCAGCCAAGATCCTCAGTAAAGCTACTATTTTTGCACGGCCTGCTCTGGCACGTACCCCATGCTGCACCGAACACCGCTGATGGCAGGGAGTCTCCAGCATGATTTCCAGAGACAACCTTAGTAGCACATATCCTTTCATCCTTTTTTATGAGCCGAACATGTCGATGCAAGATTTCTGTGTCCACAGAAAATGCCAAACTGGAAAACTAAATATATTTAGCTGTCACAGTCACTCGCTGGAGGATGAGAGCGATGCAGAGCGAGGCTTCCTTCTGTGGAACCGAATGTTACCGTTGCTAATGCTAAATGGTGGTGTAGATAAATCCAGATGTTTGATTCCAAGGTCAAATTTCCTTCTCCATCTTGTTTGTCTCTTCACGATGTTTCTTTCTTTCTACACTGTGTGTGTGATGATTCCTTTGGATTCATCTTTGGTGCGAATAATCACAAACGTTCCACTTGCTTGTTATAGCTCAACATGTAATAGAACTACTAAACACTATGTGTGCTGATATTTTTTGTCTACATGGATACTGTATGTCACTGTGATGATGAATTCCCCGTATATAGGGCCATGGGATGTGGTGCAGCATCACCTGTCCCCGTTCTCAGCCAGAGGTGACAGATGATCTTAGCTATGGTAAATCTAAAAAAGCCAGATGCCACGGCCATCATGCACCTCGGTGCCTGGAAGGTTCGTGAAGTTTGAATGATCAGCAAGGAATGAAATAGCATTTGTTCTTACAGAATCTGCCCTGTAGTAAAAAGCAGGGTGGACATTACAATCCCAAACGTGTTTGCTTGTCCAAACTGAACAACATAATAGTCTTCCCGTTGCTTTTATGTGAGTGCCAACTGCACTCTCAGCGGTAAATTACAATGTCAGTAATTTTTTGGAGGTTGTTAGGGACACCTAGAGTGTTCCTGCATGACTTGTTATAGGCCGGTAAATCTTTATGGAGCATGTCGATACAGTGATTGTACCTGCAGCAGAAACAGGCCAGTTCAGCTGAATGGCAGCACAGTCACACAGCAGCCAACACATACAGCGGCTTCAGAGAGTAGTTTCCGTGTCAGTCCGTCATGGTTACAAGGACAAATGCGGAGCAGACCAGGACTACCCAGTCTGTTTTGGTTAAATGTCATAATCATAAAGTATCATTACATTTCCTACCTCCATAGTTTGCCTACTATGGGTATCACAACAAGTGAAATGCTCCCTTAATTCACCCGCTGATGTTTTTTCTTAATCATCAATTCTGCAAACATATGAGATCTGCTGTTTGGTAAGGTTGCACTTAACCTTTCATCGTGTCCTTTCACACTGGCTCTATCAATGGGCGGTGATGTCTTTTCAAACTGTCAATATACTAAAATATTTGTTGTTACAATAACAGATCAAGTTTTTTTTTCAATAATGAAAATGGTGAGTTTGCAGCAAGGCAGCGTTCAATTTCTCTTCAATTCTCCACTGATAGACAGAATACGCTGCCAGTCAGCCAGTCCATCCTTTCCACCTGCAGAAGTGTTGATTTGCCTGTAAGCCGCCCAAGGCTGATTGATTCCTGGGTGAAAGCTTCAGGCACATGATTGACACCACATGATTACAGTTCACACATGGCTGCTGTCTGCCATACTCCAGGCCTCATCACACTGTGACCATAGATAGGAAAGCAGAGAACATTAAGATATTGTACAAATCTCCCGCATATGACACTATCGCTCCTTCAAGACTGCGCTGCAGCTTGTGCACTTTCAAGAGTCTGTGTGAAGCACCGGTATTTATTAATGCTGCGATTTGCCAAAGAAAGGTGTTTTAATGTGAATCCATGAAACCATATTGCTAATGTAGCATGACGCTAGCTTCCCTGTGAGACAGATAGAGTTAACGGAGCCACGACCCCATGAGACATCACAGGAGTGAAGAAAAGGCACAGAAACACATTTGCTTGTGAGATCTACAGCTGTACTTGTTTGTTTGGGATATCTGCAGTGTGTTAATTGGTGCATAGCATCGTGCGTGTTTTGACATGGATAAAAAAAGGCCAGTGTACATCACTTGACAGTAAATTATCCATTTCTAATGTCCCTTTGCTCCTCGTGCCCCCTGTGGAGTAGACAGAATTAGATCATAATTGAATCACTTGCAGCAATTACGACGGCATGCCCTTGGCTGTACAGTAGGACGGCGTCGTGGTTACCCGGCGCATCACGAAGCCACACTCACATATGCCTTTAAATATGACACACTGTTCTGATGTTTTGAAGTTAAGCTGCATGTATAAACAAGCATTTGTGGCATAAATTGTCCAACAAAACGTTGTGCATCTGTAGCACAGAAAAGTCAAAAACGAAAAGCAGAAGCTGGTTAGCCTCACATTTTCACACAGCCTCACACACAGCCTCACAGCCTCACAAATTCAGCCCTTTCAGCTCAGACTCGCCACCTCTTCATTTAACCTTACCTATCCGCCAAACAGCCAGACATCCCCAATCACCAAGAGTTTTAAGGTTGCCAAGCAACAACTGCTCACAAGTCCTGTACACAGGCTGCATGGCTGTGCCTGATCTGCTTGTTCACACAGATGTGACCAGCTGGGAAGAGCAGAGGCCAGAGGCAAACACATCTCAAAGTGAAGGGAAACACAGTGTGTGGCCCAGGATGCTTTAAAGGGTTTGTAAGGATCCAGTAAGTCGTTTACTTAAATTTAGAAAGCCCTTCTCATAGCCTAGATGGCTGCTCCGTGTGCATATAGACAGATATTTACAGGCAGCTGTAAAAAGGGACGTGCAACTAATCTGAGCCTTTTATCTGAAATGAACCGTTTCTCTTTAAATTAGCGTAGGACACTGGTTAAGAACAGACTGCCACCACACTAAGTACAGAACCTCTAATTTAGAATAATTGTGCAGGCAATTACACTAAAAGTGTGGACTAAGTATTTTTTGACAAAAGCCTGATCCCGTTTTAGGAGATTGAATTTACTAATTCAGTTATAAACCACGATCTTCAGCAGTGTCATTGACCCTGTGTTGTACCAAGCCACTCAGTGAAGAAAAATGGTTGTGTAGAAGGTAAACACACATCCGTTACATGCTACGTTTTGTGACTTTCAGTGTGCTCGAAAGCGCCAAAAAACTTGGTTCAAAATGCATGAATTTAAAAGTTTGGATTAAGATATTAAACACAAAGTTTAATTGAAAGTGCGGAATGTTAACGTTTATAAATAACTATTGTGTTAATATTGTGTTATTAGGGCATATCAGCTGGCATGTGGTGCCAGCTCTGGTGGGGTAACCATATGTAAAATAAAACTAAATGTCCCTAAAACAGTGAGGTGTGAAATGACTCGAGGTATGTTTTTGTTTCTTTGAGAGTGTGTGAGGGTAAATGTGCATCAGTCCATGGGTGAGGGAGCAGGCTGACAGGTATATTTGTTTGTCTTGGCCCCTGGCTGTGACCTTGGCTCCCTCTTTGGTTTGTTCAGTGTGAAACCAAATCCTTTAATCAATCCTTTAAACCGCCCTCACCCTTACCACCATTAAAGAAATTACACTTGAGTGGCCTTAGGAATTTTAAACCCAATAATAACGGTTTGTGCGCAACACCCCAACCCTGCGGTTCCACGGCCTTTGGAACCAATAGGGATGGATTTACACAGGTCAGAGGGTATAATGCTCGTTCAGTCAGAAAACAGTGTAAACAATATAAAATGAATGAGCAAACTATTCAGCAGAACAAAAACTGTACCTGGTAGTTTCAGACAAAACAATAGCATCAAGGAAACACATCTGTCAGTGGAACACACATCACTGCAACATTGTTGTAGATACTTAATCTTTCTTCCTTTTCTGTTTTTACCTGCAGTAACATCCACACGAGGAGATACTATTAGTCATTACTGAGATGTTGATATAGACGAAATTCGCTGCATTGTTGGAAGTCCCCAGGTTGGTAGCAAAAGTGCACAGACTCGCAGAAGTCTTAGCCAAAAGTACAATATATTTAGCATTTGAATTTGTAAAAAAAAGTTCTTTAGAGTCTAAATACGTACAACATTTAAATTTGATGAGATAAATGACTCTATCCCTGCATACTTCCAGAAATCCTTCCTTCCACAACAGCTGGGCGTCTGCCAGTCATGGCTCGATTTCCGACACTTCCAGTCATACGTAGAACTGTCCTTGGGGAAGACACTGAACCCCAAGTGGCCCCCCGGCTCTGCCATGAGTATGTGTGCTTGTGTGTGTGTGAATGGGTGAATGCGAAGCAGTGTAACGCGTTTTGAGTACCAGTCTAGGTAGGGAAGAACTATATCTGTGGAGAATATTTACCATTTAACTATGGCAAGATACAACGTTATCTCAGTTGCCTCTTACCTCTCTCACATGACAAACAGATGAAGATTCATGCTCGAACACCCACAGTAAAATGACTATCCTGTGAAATCAGATGTGGACATATTTGCGGATGATGTTCCCCATTTAGCATGTTGCAATCTTGTTTCTCTCCTATGTGGCTGATGCCACGAGCGAGCGTCTGACCTCTGCCCTTCATGGTTCATGTAGCCTCTATCGACTCCAAGGTTGACTGCCCCTGCTAACCGCACATAAGTGTGTCTGCTCACACAAAGGCCACCTCGCCTGTTATCAAAAGTCAGATCTGGCTCTGACTACAATCCATTTCCCTCATCGCTCTGGGTCTCCTTTGCCACCTTGTGACAGCAGCTTTTCCAGCTCATTTCACTCGAGATAGCCACGTCACACGAAAGATGGGGATATCTCTGCACTGACCCTGCCTCAATCAGCAACGCTTTATTTGCCTGTATTTGTTCTGTGGAACTGCAAATAAGGAGCAGATGAAATTGTATCCTTGTGAACAGAAGCTGAGGAGATCCTACTATGAGGTACTGAGGTCTTAAGGGCACGCCAAGGATAAGTGTTTTGCTTGATGAGCTTTTAAAAGTCAGTCTGGGTCCAAATCTCTTGAAAGGCTCATTTAACCCTGATCCTCCCCCAGAAATGGCAATTTGATTTGTCCGGTGGTTAATGTACTCGATGGTCCTTAATGTAATTTGAAAGCAGGTGGGGGTGTTGGAGGGGAGACACAGCCAGACAAAAACTATTTTAAGTAAAACTCCACAAAGGACTAGAGAGCATTATAATTCACCCTCAGCTGGCCAAAGGAGGACCCAGGGCATCACAGGCTCATCAGTGCAGCCTCTGATGGGACCAACAAAAGGCAGCAGCCTTTGACTTTATCTCGCCAAGCAGGAGGACTCTGTTAGCTGCACCATAATAAACTGAATGCAGGCAGGCACTGGGCTCTAATTGAATCTCTTGGCTTGGTAGCTCAGCTGCTCACCTCTGCTATAGCATTGTTGCTATACAGAGGCCACCTTTGCTGACCTAGAAACTGCAGCCTCATCTTCTTATAAATTGTGTACAGTCTCTGAATAACAGCGGGTAAAAGTTCTCCAATTACAGACTTTAATGAAGTTGATACCAAATTGGTCTTTGTGCTTTTGGGAAGACTGAGGTTAGCAAAGTTAGTACGGTGCAAGCGCTGACGGTGAGCAGATGTATATTCTGTAGCATCTAACAAAAGAAGATGACTCCTGGTGACTTATCTTCTATCTATCTATCAGTCGTGCTACTATCAATCACTGGTAAACTTTCTGAGTTGGTGTGAATGTGATGAAACTGTGATACTAGGATCTTTTGAGTACTGTGCAGTCACCTTGGCTAATGCTGTTGTCGGCCAGACACTCTCCAAACCAACAGCTGCCTGCTTCATGAACTACAATGAGCCATTGTGCATTTGTACATATTTGTACTTAATTCAAAAGGTGTGAAATGTGGATGTATAGGCTTATGGTTCACTCACAGTTAGTCAAAGGATTTTTGGTGTTAAGTCCCTCAGACCCCCTGTTTGGTAGGAATGTGTATGCAGAGCTTTGAACCTGATGTGGCCATCACTTGGAAGCCTGAGCAAAGATCAGGTCAACAGCGGTGTGACATGTGTCTTTCTGAGCCAGTAATGCAACACCTAAGACAGATAAGAAAATGGAGAGAGGTGGCTGACTGCACAAGCACAACTGCCAAACTTATGTGAAGAGTGCTTGACCTTCACGGGTGCCAAGGTTACAAACCTGAGCACAGCTGGCTGACAGTTTACTCACTGAATTAATGATACAAGTCAAGGTCAAGTGCTAACTGATTATGCACCCCATATGCAGCCAGGGGGAAAAACATGGAGCAAATTCCTTTGCACCTGGAGACATGATTATGCCTCTGCACGCTGAAAGAGCAACAATGGGAACCTGTGGAAAAGGTTATTTTGGCACATATGCTTTCACGGCATGTCTGCGGAGCCCTTGCTTTTCTGCTGGCAGTTTGGAGCCCAGCAGACTGTGAGGAGATCGGTCACAGAGTAAGAGCAACATCCCGAAAACATGTAATCACTATCTGGCTGCTGTTAATTGAAGATGTAAGTGCAGCGAAGTGGGTAATGACACAGGAAACTTCTTGTTCTGCCACAGATGGACTCCAGACCCATATACGCACATACTGCATCACATACATCACAAGCATCCCTCATCCATCCTCATCCACATCCGCCCAGGAAAAGTGCTCTAATCCGGCCTCAGTACCAAAAAGCTTTGATGACTTGTCTTACGGAGAAATAGAGATACCAAGAGAGGCAACGATGAGACATCTGATTTACATATTGAATAAATCCTTAAGATACATAGGTCTATTTGAAAGGGTTCCCATAAAAACCACGAGCATTCATTTCTTGGAAATGTATCATTGCAGCATGCATCATTGAACATGCTTTGGATGAAAGGGTATGCTTCACACAGGCACCAAATGAGTACTCCTATTTGTCCAACATCTCCAAACACTCATACACTGCCCCCTAGAGGTCAGTGTAAAATCTAAAAGCATATGGAGGTTGCAGAGACAGAGGGCATCGCTGCAATATTCTAGTGCTCTTCAAAATCTATAATTACATATTTTTTAAAAACCAACATCAGTCCAGCTTTGCAAATATCAGCCAGGGCCTTTTCTCATTGGAGTGCAAAAGGATATGTCGTGTTTTTCATGTATTTATGTAAAAGAAGTATTGATGATATGTCTTTATCACTCATTTTGCTCGGCACATTTTTGCACAAATCTGCACATTTATACGAGGAGTGCAAAGCTGTAGCATTGCTAAACTGTCTGTATTCAGTTTTCCCTTCTCTCACACCAAATGTCTCGTCATAGACTCTTCTGAGCTCCTCTTGCTCAGTGAAGAAGTTCATCCTGATTACCCAAGCTTTTCTAAGTAACAATGAGAAGCCACTGTGACTCACACAGAAGCTCAAAAGAAAATCACTCAACGAAAGCTGTAATTCAATCAGCAGCTATGCTTCATCCGTGTCACCCAGCAGCGGCAGCCTCCCGCCAGGAGTGGCGTGCCTGGTGTTTATATGGCAGGGACAGGGTGTTAAGGATTCCAGCAAACAAACCTGCCTGATCCTCATCTGAATAGAGGCTGATTATCTCTGCGTGTAGCCCCAGCATGCTGTCAATACACGGCCAGTGGAAGAGCCCTGAAGCTCTACAGCAGAACAGACAGACACCACCACCACCCTACTGCTACCTCCAAATTCACCATGAGCTTTAATGAGAAGCCTCCCCTGCTCTCACGTCCTCCCTCTAGGCCTCTCCTGCTTGATTTGCTTGGATCTCTCGCAGGCAGGCGACTTTTGTTTCTGCTGATAACAGCTCTGAGGTGGTCTTGGAAGAGCACCAAAACAGTTTCACCTGACATAAAAACATGCACGTCACATGACACCATTGCGCCTGCTGTGCTGCACTGGTTGCCCTGTCAAACTGGCAGCGAGAAGAGGAAGAGGGGGTGAGGGGTGGGGGGCGCTAATGCACAGCAGTCGTTGGTGATGACAGCTCATCTTTAGGCTGTAATGAACCAAAGGAAGAGAGCAATGAGGTCTGCACATGGGCCAAACGTGCAACAGAAGCAGAACAGGATGCACAAAGACACAAAGCCAGTGAAATGGGTATGGAGAGATGGGGTGGTAATAGAAAACGAGGCTGAGGTGTGTTAACCATGAGGCTGGTAAACCACGAGCCAGCTCTAATAGGAATGTTTCAAGGATAAGTAGCTGCTACCAACCCATCTCATTTTAAATGACAATACACACAGATGCAGAAGTGTTAAACGCAAGTGCTTGTTTTTTGACTTCCTGCATGGGCTGACTGAACTGGGGGGGGGGCGAGGAAGCTTGGCTGCAGTCGCCGTTTAATGCCGTCTGTGTAAGCAGGCAGGCGTAGCGATGTGGCACGAGAGAAATTACTCTATCACAAGACTTTTATTCCCTCCAGCGGATTTTCCTTCTTAATCAAAAAGCTCATTACAGCGCATGCACGTTGACTTGTCCTTTATATCCTGCAGAAATGTGATAATATGGCCACCTCCAGAAGTCGATGCAATTATTGACACGCAACACAGAAAAACACTATGGCTGCAACACATTTCCAACACTTCTGTAACCTTAAACATTTGCTTCTGCTTTCTGTAGTTTTCTCTGCAGCTCCATTTGATTTCTCATTACTCCCAGAGAAACAGAACGAGAGCCACAGACGATAATGAAGCCTCTTTGTTCTGGCCCGCAGCTTTGATGGCCATTTTCTGCAGTTCCTAAAGAAAGTCATTCCATATTGGGTTCCATTCTGCAAAATGGCCCATCATCATGATGCAATATATAACCCTTGCTCCAAATTTCTCTCTTGCAGTCCTTAGAAACCTGGATTCTATGGTTTGTGATCAAACAGCCCCTGGAGGGAGGGATAATGCGCCTAATGTAGAGCATTGTTGCAGCTGAATCACTGCGGAAAGCAAGAAAAATGGACCAGAAAGCTGAACAATGATGTTTGTAGAAAATTACTTTCTAATTGAGGCATATGCCATGGACATGACAGATAAATTAGCCATTGTCAAGGCATTCGACTGTGGTGCGTCACTTGAAGCTTGTGTGGTTTTTGTTTGAGCATTGCAGCTGAATGTTTTGTTTGTGGTTCTGTCTGTCTTTATGGTGATGTTTATCCTGCATGACTAACACGGGCCACGTACGTCTTACCGCTGGTGCTTTTTCAGCATAATCCGAACAGTGAAAGGCAAACTGCCTAAAAGGTTAATTTCATGCCCAAACCGCAGACAGTTTTAAACAGATAGGTGCCGTCATGTGATGTTATGTGTCGGTTCACACTAAAGAAGAAGATAAACCTAAAACCAACCTGCGATACTTTTCCCCTTTTTTGTACACGCTCTTCTAAAAGCTGTTTACTGGCAACCATGGCAGAGAAACTGGCACGCATCAGGTGAAATGAGATTCTTCTAACCCCCCGTTTAAGGAAACCAGGTTTCTTTTCAACACAATGTAAGCTTACGTGGCCTAGTCGACTGTAACCAGGTAACATAAGTGCATGTAAATGCACTGACTGTAGTCTATAGTCATTTTTCTTTTTCAAATGATGAATAATTTGTATGGAGCAGACACCTTTGTGATCTGACAATAAAAATGTGAATTGTCAGATTGCTGTAATTTGCTTAACCTGTTAAACCCGACGGACCCAGTACCGGGTCCACTTCCGACTTCCGGTTACAAAGTCATTCTGTGTTCCGAAGTCATTTACTCTCACTCAGTGACATA
>JAUMTR010000025.1:17857976-18000304 GCA_032270685.1 Microctenopoma stevenorrisi | reverse complement strand
AGATATATTCAATTCATTTTGGGTACGTCTTTTTCAAGCAACTTCCTATAAAATGGTCTAGGGTTCAACAGGTTAATGGGTATAATTATGTAATGGTTTAAATGATTCTTCAGAGTAACAATTGAAGTCTGATTCAGCAAATATATATTTAATATATTTTCAAACCAAGCAGGGAAAGTTTATCCACCATGTGCTCCTTAAAGAAATATCATTATGCATGTTAACAGTCACCAAGAGGTCTAAAAGACTGTAAAACATCTGTATCCCAAACAAGTGAAAACTTAGATCCTCTCATCCTGATAGATGTTTTCTGTGAGGAAGGACAGATGTGTACAACTCAGAAAAGTGTTTCATGTTTTTTTATCCTACCAGATGGCAGCCCAGCCTATTGTGCTATGAGTCCACCCAACTAAACATCTAAACAACTGGGTTGGGTTTACACAGTGAGTACAGACCACTTCGCTGCAGAATAAACAAAACTAACAGAAACTTTGTGAAACATTCAAACTTGTGAAGCGATGCAGCTGTTAGGGTGGGCCTGCTGTGAGCTCTAGGGGCCTTGTTTGGAAGTGGAGAACATCATTACACACGCCAAAAACTTCACAGGCACTTGGCTAGTGTTCGTTCTAACCATCACAGAAAGCTTGAATTAACACGGTGTAAAGACACAATTAAAAGGTGAACATCAATTAATCATGTAGTTCTCCTTTGAAATAAAAACTGAGGAAGTGTAACTTCCCTCAGCTGATGTAGTACCTGCAAGCTGAGCCCTTGTTGATACCGACCCCACAGTCCCTCAGTGGGAGCTGTCAAGTCTCAGTCAGAGCTGCTAGGCATGTGTCTCTAAATGGAAGTAAGTGTAATTACAGAATGATGAAGGAAGGTAGCAGCCAGCCAGGCAATCATTTTCCCTGATTGAGACAAAAAGTTAAGGTCTGAAAGGCCATCAGAGCGTGAGCCCACTGCGGGTGCAATCTGACGCCTCAATAAACGTGGCTGAAATGAGAAACTTCTTGTTCTGTTTCACACAGCGTCTGGACACAGGAGTGACTTTTTCAGTCCTAGGCAGAGTCTGAGCTGAATGATGATATCTTCTTTAATGTCAATAAGGCTCTCCTGTGTTTTAGTTATCGCTCCCCACTGCAGCATTAATCACTTTGAAATAGGCAAAGCTGTGCAGTGTGAGATCCAGGTTATTTGATGCACAGGACGTAATTGAATTTATTTATTTATCCAAAGCAATAATAGGATGTATTTCCCAGGCGAGATGTGAGCGATGCATTTCAGTGAACGGAGTAACAGATCTACTGTGCATGAGCACAATTACAAGCATATCAACAAAATTCACACATCAAAGCAAATAGATGTTGTATCCGGAATTACATGTTTTTATTCTACTTTCTGAGTCACTGCAATAATGCAATGTTTTGTAACTAATTAATCGTGACTCGCCTTTGTCTCAGAAGAATAAGTACACCTTAGGCAATATAAATAATTTCTTTTGGAGACTGACACTGATCGCACTAATCCATTTATTTACATATTCCACATCTAATCCTAGCGCAGGGAGTCGCACATTCCGCAGATATGGTGCACTACGCAACAGTAAAGAAGACTAAAACGCGTGCTGCGGATAACAAAGAGGGAGTTAAACGTACTGCTTTGCATAGAGTGAAGAACGCATAAGGATACAAAGGAACCGCGTGACAAGGTGAGCGCCAATCTGGGCAGATTCATCAGGTAACAGTATTAAGGATTTCAACAAAGGGCAACCGACAGGCAAACTGGAGTCTGTGAAAAAGTCCCACACAAAGAGACCTTATATACGCTACTGTCAGCTACTGAAGTCAGCCTCTGCTGAGGACACCGTAACAATGGTGAACATACAAGATGTGTTCCAGATTTGTTTGGTCAGCGTGAGACGGAACATTAGGGGACAGACGTGACAGAGAACAGATGTCCATTGCTGTGAACATATAATGAAGTTGCATAAGACGAACAAAGTTGTCCATTGACAAAAACGGTGCTGCATTTCTTTTAGGTCCATCGCCGGCATGCTGAATAAGATCTATACATCACGTACATGTATTTCACACTTGCAGAATCTGCCGTTGAATCGCCCACTGTCCAGGTTAAATCCTGCCTTTTAATCCACTCTCTTTCGCCCACTCATTGTGATATTTTTTCTTGTTGTTCACAGCAAACGAGTCAAGAATGAAACATGGAACCAGCTGAGGAACCTCAATCACTGATGGCTCACCAGTCCCACAATTCTGATCTGGGGAGGGAAGAGGTAATGTGTTGTGGCATTTCCACTTTATTACACAGTGGCCTGAATGTGTAGTCTCCTTTGTGCATCCTGCTGCTGCACAAGTTGCAAAGTTTCCTAACAAAGTAAACACCTGGTTTTCCAGCGATGCTGGGGGGCCGGTTGCTAAGCTTTAGCACATACAGATGAGTAATGGAAAGAAAAGTTCTGTCTGAAAAGTTCATTGAAACTTAGGTGATGACAGAGATCCTACTGTGCTGTTAACGCACTAAAGGTTTTTAAAACTTTTGTTTAATGCACACTTTCACCGCCCTGCTTTGCTCCTCAACCAGCTGCAACGCAACCTCCCACAATAGTTACGTACAGTATATGTCGTTCTCCCTCAGCATAGCTTTGGGCAGGTATCCAATTTCACAGCTCCACTTGCTTAAGGAAGAATACATTTAAATAAAAAAACAAACAAACTGTTGTAGAGATTAGTAATTTAGCAGCACAATAGGACCCCGATCATCATCCTAATCCACCCCACAACAGCATGTTTTTTTTAATGCTATTCCTACTAAGAGTAAAACAACAAAATTGAAAGCTGCTATTACTTGTATTTGTCTAAGCACAACAGACTTTTACAAAAGCTAAAAGCCAAAAACCTGGTTGGAAAATTAGTTTGCTGATGCTTTGCTTCCTTCGTGTCAATGGGAAAAAAGAAAAATGCGAGCGCCCAGCAGTGTTTAGCCCTTACAGTTGAGCAGGTAAATTAATATTTCATGGCAATATGCCCAGCGTTTAGGAAAGTTCGGTAAGCAGATTAAGAGGTGCACTTAGGCGCACATGGGTAGCAAGAGTGGGGACGAGGGAGGCACAGTGGGATGTGATGGGTGTGGAGAACTCGCTGGTATCACACATCAGCCTCCCTGGGCGACATATCCTCTTCTACATTAACCCCGTGCTGTGAGATGCACTGATGATGCCGAGCCTATAATTAATGAACAGAGAGAGAGAGCGCTTGGGGCAACAGGAAAGGTTAAAGGTATTCATTTTACATTTGTCATCTACAAATTTCATTCTTCAACATCTACCTTGTTAGATCGTTTCAGTTTAAATATATTTATCAAATCATATGGTAAATGCCTTTAAAAGCCTAATTTAAATCTTTTTGTTTGGCCATGTGTCAAAAGGTACAAAAACATTTTGTGTATTAGCAGCAGTACTATATCAAGCTTGTTGATAATGAGCTAGCTAAATTATAAGAAACCGTGAAAAGGATCATTTGTAAAATGGTTGAATTTTTTAGTGTTTCATAAATAATTCCTGTATAGATAATATTTACAGGTACACTTTTGGCTTTACAATGTCTAAAGAAATTATGTTTTCGAGACACCGGTGTTTGTGCAGGTCACTTGCATTTCTTGTTCTATACTTTGTGCACATACAATAAAACCACCTTGGTAAATGTAGAAACCTTTGATAGATAATCCATCAAAGTGAAAATGTATCTGTGTTCATGCCTTGGTTATTGCCTGGTAATGCAGTGCAAAGCTCTTCTACCCACCTGTGTAGACATCTGAATTACCATGCAAGAATAACATGACTCTAAGAAGAAAGAATAATAAATGTCCACTGTGATGGATTACCTAATACAAGCCTGCTTCTCAAAAACAGCTATTTGAAGTACGTATAGATAAAAAAAGATATGCCGCTGGTATTACAACGTGGCCAATTTCAGACAATGTCCTATCTCATCCTTGAAACATACAGTAGTAAAGTCAGGTTAAAGCCACAAATAAAGAACCTACAATATGAAATGTTATCTCCTGGAGTAACTGTCAGCAGAGAGTCACAGATTCTTCTGGAGCATTGGTTCCCAAGTGTTTTCCTTTGAAATGTTGTAAATCTCCAGAGCTTATGCTTGCTAGCAGGACTGCTAACAAGGAGAACCACACATTCAGTGTGGGAAAACATTTCAACAATAATAGAAGTATGCACAAATCGGTTATTAAAATAAGTTTTTCATACCTGCTTTTACATTAAAGCGTGTTTCACTGTGCAGTCAGAGGTGAATAAGGTGGTCTCACATGCTCATTGCTTATATGGCCCATCACTGGCCCACCATGGGAAGCTGACTATGTTCAAAATGAAACAGAGATTCCACAGCATAGAAAGAATACTCCTATAGAAAAATACAAATTAACCAGGACAAAAAAATGGCAATTAAGCAACATTTTCTCCTACAGCTACTATTCACAAAAGCAGAAAGGGCTCATGAGCCACGGTGATAATGGGCTAGAGGATGATGAGGTTTTAAAGTGCCGAGTGGGTTTAGCAGAACCCTGCTTTTATAAATTCAACGTAGCCTGAGGATTAGAACAGGCATGGCTTCCAGGCATTGCAATTTTTTGCTGTGTCATGATTAGACTCCTGACTTCATGTTCAGAGAACTTTATTTTGAAATCCCAGTTACTCCTCCTGTCTGTGAGCACTCCCCTCCACTTCACCTTACATCGTACCTTTGCTTGATAGTCTGCTATCTTCTAAAAGTAACACTTCAACCTGATATATTGCCTTGTCAAGATTGTGACAGTGTTTGGACCTCTAATAACCACAAACTTTACTGTTTGGAAAAAAAAGAGATCTCTGCTGACCAGTAAAAACAGATTTCTACAAAGTAATAAGAATGAATATATAAACAATTTCCCTCTTGTAATATTCTCTGTCACTGTACAGTTCTTTCTTCCTACTCGCAGCATCATTTTATTGTATTCTATCCTATACATTGTATTTTATTTTATATTGTTAAATATCATTTTTAAGGTCGTTGATGGTCGTCTAAGCATTTCACTACATATCGTACTGTGTATGACTGTGCACGTGACAAATGAAATCTGAATCTGGGATTATTACAATTTTTTGAATCATGAATATACAGTGGAGTGCGTAAGTTTAGGCATGATTTTCCTGTATAAATTGATGGTTGTTAAGATAAAAAATTTAAATTAAATATATACACATAAAGGAGACACACACAGTGATATTTCAGAAGGGAAACGACGTTTATAGGATTTAAAGAAAGTGTGCAATAATTGTTTAAACTAAATTAGGAAACTAAAATTGAGTTATTTGAGCATAACAAGGGGCGTTATGGATGGAGAAAAAGAACACAGCTTTCCAAGAAAAACACCTGCTGCCTACAGCAAAATATGGTGGTGGCTCCGTCACGCTGTGGGGCTGTAGCTGGTGCAGGGACTGGGAATTTTGTCAAAGTTGAGGAACGCATAGATTCCACTCAATATCAGCAGATTTTGGAGACCAATGTCCAGGATTCAGTGACAAAGCTGAAGCTGCGCCGGGGCTGGATCTTTCAACAAGACAACGACCCTAAGCACTGCTTAAAATCTGATTTCTTCTGATAAACGGAAGAGAAAGTGACCTCAAGCAATGCTCTGATGATGGCTACAGGGGTAGCTGAAACGTTCGCAGGTAAACAACAAAACCTTTTACTGTGTTTCCAAAAAATAATTTAAGAGTACAAGACCCTAGACCTGAAAATCATTGAAAATCTGTGGTGTGAGTTGAAGAGAGCTGGCCATGCTCGGAAGCCATCAAACCTGAATGAACTAGAGATGTTTTGTAAAGAGGAAGGGTTCAAAATACCTTCAACCAGAATCCAGACTCTCATTGGAAGCTTTAGGAAGCGTTTAGAAGCTGTCATTTCTGCAAAAGGAGGATCTACTAAATATTGTGTTCATTTCTTTTTTGTGGTGCCCAAATTTATGCACCTGCCTAATTTAGTTTAAACAATTATTGCACATTTTCTACAACATGAAGCCAGAAGAACACACATCCAACTCCACAAAAGTTTACTGGAAGTCACTGAACATCTTTACCTGTAGCTTGGAGTACAGATAAATCATGTTAAATTATCATCATTAAAAGGAAGACACATGTATAAATCTGACTACAGCAGTCATCGAAAACTGAGTTACAGGCTTCCACGATTGAAACATTTAGAGCTTCTAGTCTGTTTTGAAAAATGCAATTCGCTCAAACCAGAACCAGGTGACTTCAGAGTAGGGATGTTGCATTATGTTTAAATGTGGTAGCTGCTACCAATATCACTATAATTATTAATATTACCAATTAATACTACTTTTGATACCTCTGTAAAACAATAAAACATTACAACTAACAAATGTGAACTCTGAATTTACTCCTTAACTCCATTCCAGCTACAACAGTTGAATGCCATTATTTGATGGTGGCTGAGCATTTCCACTGCAGTACCCATCTGCCTGAAATGTGAAAAAAAAATTCAATTAATATATAGTTCAAGCGTGCTCCTGATAGGAGATCTCAATTATTACAGCTAGCTCAAAGAAAACCAAAAGGGCAGCTGCACACACAGCATGCTAACACACACACACACACACACACACACACACGGTTGACACTTGACAGTTGAGTTCTATGTATTCATCTTACTGATCTACCACCAATCTAGTATAGTTTAGTAGCTCCTAACCTGTGCTATAGCATCAAACTGTCCAGAAAAATGAATGCTTTTTTCCAGATGGCCACCTATCATTGCACAGCTCAGTATGACAGTGACCGGCTTAACCTTTCTTGGGCCTTCCAGTGCCGCAGCGTTATTGTGCTGTCGAGTTCCCAAGATATATCAGGTGTTGAAAATGCAACATGTTTAATATCGGTTGGTCTGCATATACCAGGCAAGGTCAAAGGGACTGAAAACATCATCATTCAAAGCTTAAGTTACAGAGGCACGCTATCAAAGAGCAATGAGCTCAGTGCAATCATGTAAAAAGTAACTTGATGGTTTTTCATCTTTACCTCCCCATTTCCAGCGCCAATGAGAAATTCATGCCCTGTGAGCAACTCAACATATCTATACAAATGTGAGGAGACAGGTTTTCTGTGCACTACGAGCAAGGTTATGTAAAAAACAGAGGGTGAGCAATGCAGACACAATTTGTCACCGATGTGCCACATTTCCGAGCAAAGCATTTTTCAAGTCAAGATAATGAAGAAGACACCCCCACCCACAAATGCATCTCTACACACACGCACACACACACACACACACACTTTGTCTAATACAGTACATCAACTCTCCTCCAGCTGTCATGTAGACAGCCAGGCAGTGGCATCTATTCACAATCAATTCAAAATGGTTCCTGCCACTTTTATTGAATTCCACATCAACAGAAGGGACAATTAAAATGATGAGTTTTGGTGGGCGGACAGTTGTGGAAAGCCACGCCCACCAGCCAAACTGTCCCTCCACAGTGCAGTGCCTGATGGGAAGGACCGTGTGGGATTGAACATGTAGGTGGTAAACAGAGTGGAGATGCTCATGTGAAAGTGTGCGGTGATTATTTTGAAGGATATTAGTCCTGTGGTCTAAAATAAAGAAGTCCTCAATTTCTTCTAAGTCATAAATCAGTAATATTATGTAGAAGACTGTAACAGTCCACAAAATTTAGATTTTTTTCCCATCATGTCACAAGCTGGAGTACTGTGCACACAATTTACACAATGTCAAATTCACAATTGATTTCTTCCCAGTTCTCCTCTGTGATGTGTTTTCTTTATCACGCTGAAATGTTTTGTGGATGGGAATCCATCAGAGGGAATAACACTGTGCAAACATTTGCATAATATTGTGCGTGCATTCTGTAGTGCAACTAAAACAAAAATGTGTCCAAAACAAAGTTAAAAAAAGAGAAAATATGGAGAAAATGAGAGGTGGAGAAAACAGGCAGCGAATCAAAGAGGCAGTTGTCAATATACAGAGAGCCCTCTTTCATCAGAGCTGTCCATAAACACAACATAAATGCAGTTTTCTTCAAGTGAATTACAATAATTAAAGCCCAGTGTGTTGCATCGACTGTTCAATAAAAACAAAGCCATTATTGGACAAACAAAAACATCAATCACAACAATCTTTTGCAGATATATAAAAGTGTAATAAATAAGGCCTATCAATACAAGGGGTTATATTTATGACCTACAGTATAGGGCACTCCAATAGATGCATTACCGTAACATCATGTTTCAACTGGTTCTTAGGTCCGCTCCATGCCACAGAAATGCAGAAAGAATCAACAAATGCAGCGACGCAAACATAAAGAGCACGCCTTGCTTTAATGGCATGCCCATGAATGGCCAGAGAAAATGGCATCGTAAGAGCCAGTTAAGTGAATTTCTGTGTGAGCCTGGGGGCAGAGGCACACGGGCAGGGAAAAAATAAGAAAGTCCTCGTCCTGTAACACGGATGTTTATGACCAGGGGACAACTCCTAGCCCCTAGGCCTTAATTTTACTCCATTAGGTGAAGTGACCTGGACAAGATCGGGGCAAACATGCTCAAAGGACAAACTGAGAAAGACAGAGTGAAGCAAAGGACATTTTTTCACTTTGTGCAGAGGAACTTCAGTCCCCACACAATGGCTGTCTAATGGACCAGCCTAAAGGGAACGCTTTTGTGTGTCTGTGATTTTTTCTTAAAGTGAATGCGTGTTGTTGATATAGTTGTCTCTTGAGGCTTGCAACCAGAGATGTGACAGAGCTTGAAATGGCCCCCAAAAAAGCAAAGGCCATGTTGGACATGACAAACAGAGATGGAACACACTGTACAACAAAGATCTCGTCTCCACGGCACACGGCGGTGACCACAGGTGCGTTTGAAAACGGTAATGTTGCTGTAGTTGTGTCATGCCCGCTGAGGACATGCGTGTGTGGGTGTAAATAGATTCTAATTATTGTCGCATCCTCATTCTGCGCACTGTGCCAAGTGTGACAGACACAGCTGTGAGGGTGTCAGTGGGTGTCTTGGATTGGTGCAAGGCAGAAAGGACAAAGCAGCTTGGGGGGCCGTGGCTGACACACAGAACAGGCCCGATATGCCCCACCACACACACTCCTCTGTCTCTCTCTCTCTCTGGCTATTCAAGCCGCTAGCCGTTTGGCCCCGCTCTGATTAATGAGTCTCGTCAGGTAGCGTCCGTTGCCACTCACACCAATTAAGACATTAGGCATTTCCACATGGCTTCCTGCTCTTAAACAAACAACACGACCGCCGGGTCCATCCTCTCTCTCGCCCTCAGCAGGCGCAGAGTCTCTCGCCCAATCAGTGTCCTGCTGACCCAGTAGGAGGTATGCTTGTCCTCATTGGGGAGGACATCCAGAGAGACTGTCTTGAACTAGGCCTGTTAGCCTCCTACAGTGGTACCCAGCACAGAAAAATGGAGCAATCAAGGCTGAGTGTCAAACAAGCCCCGTGTGACAGACAGCCCTCCACTGAGCTCTCGTCTTACTCTCTGTACTTCTGCCTGCAGGACGCTGCCGGGTCTGAACCAAAGTCTTAATTGGATCCACCACTTACTGGCTTTAGCAGTGCAACAAGGGGAAAAGCAAATTACTGGCTTGACTTGATTGGATGCTTTTAACCCGGATTCTCACCAGACTCTTGAAAGTTAATTGTCTCTGACCCTCTGCTGCCCATGTCAAAAACACTCTCCAAACACTGATTGAACACCTTATTGTCCCTCTGAAGTGGACAATAAAACATCTTCCTCCATGATGGAGTGTCTTGTGTTTGTGTAATCAGCGATAATGCCGAATCTTTTCAGCTTCAACGGTAACCTGTCCCCTGCTCTGTGACATACCCTAATGGGATTAGCCATGGATATCAGCTAGTCACATTATTTAGTACAGGAGAGAGGTAAAAAGATGAGCTCTTAATGTGCAGTGATTTATTATGTGTGTCCAAGCGTGTTTCTGTGTGTCAAGGTTGGGGCTGCACGCCGGCAGTCTTTATGTTTCTGTGCCGCTGGTGTTTGCAGCCATTGCGTCATGTTAGCATGCTAGTCAATCAAGCGGCGGTGGCCTGTCTCTCATCAAGGTGCTATGCATGATTGCCATTGCTTGGATGTGCAGAAATTTGCACTTCCCCGGAGGGAGTCCCTCGCTCAGAGGGAAGGACTCATCTGTCAGACAGACCACCGCACCAATCCACAATGACAGCTGTGCTGTCTGACTCAAACGGATGACAGCACAGTACAGGGGGCTAAACAGTAAATGCATGTGGGGACAGACGTACAGCTGGCGCAGAGCGTTAGTCTACATGTATGGTGAAGGTATACAATGAAGTGGAATGAATATTGATTATTCTCTTCATGCTGTTTTGACCCAAAAAATGTGAGTGAGAAAATGTAATATTTGGGTGCAATAAATGTCAGGACATGATTTAAACATCAAATTCAGCCCACACGGGTAGCCTCCAAGACAGAAACCAGGATAGAGAGAAGTAGTATTAAGAAGAAGTATTAAGGGCTATTTATTGTTTGAACAATCAGTCCTATGGGACACATCTAGGTAACAAGATCAGCTGTCAGCTGTCCTGTCCTCTCTGTCTACAAGCGACTCAAAGAACAGCCGGGCTGAAAGTACACTTCTTTTACTGCATCTGGGGTCGCTGACTGATCCCGTCTTTACCTAATGTTCCCTTTTGATTATACGTAGATGGGTGTGACACAGACATAACACCTGCGGATCTCTACGACCCTTTTCAGAGAATGTACGAGGTACTGCCTGTCCTCTCTGTCTGTAATCATTCTCTTTTGTTGAGACCACTCACATTTTCATCCATTTCATTTCCCGGGATAATGCCACCAGGCTTTTGGAACTTTGTCAAGTCTTTTGACCTGTAACAGAATGAAAAGGCAGGAGGCAGTTACTGCAGCACTCAGGACCAGGGAAATTAGCAGAGAGAGAGAGAGAGAGAGGGACCACAGAACTGCACAGTGTCAGGGGGGAGGGAAATGTTTTCTATGTCACTGCAGTTCCATATTGTCTCCAGAAAATGTCACTCTGCCCTTGGGAGGCAGCGCTCCGAGGCGAGCCTCATCTGTCTGACCGCATTTACTGAGATGTTCTGTGGCCAGATCCCGAGGAGCCTGGGAGGCGTCCCACTGCACTTTGTCTGCCCACCAACACCCCTCACACTGATTGTTTCCCAAAAAACCTACAATAGACCTGATCTTTCAGCCACACAATTCCTCTTCTTTCTGGAAAAGTCATTCACCCGAATTCATATTCACATCTCTATTATTAGCTCCAACCACAGTGGAAGCTTAGATATGCACCAATCAATATGTGAAAGGTCGAAGGTGAACTGTATCTCCAAAATAACCTCCAATAAGTTTGTAATATTTCAATTTAAAAAAGAAACGTTTGATAGTCACAATGTAAGGTCCACACACGGCATGTTTGTTTAAAATTGATTTGCTTTTTAATTTGCTGACAATTTATTCTCTGACACAATTATTGTCGCTGGTGATTCTGTTGTAACGCTGTGTAAATGTACAAAAGAAGTTAGCTCAACAGTGCAACGTTAATGGTTCAACTCGTGGACTCGTGTAGCCTCTAAAGATTGTAGTAAGTGACAGGAAGTGTTTTGTAAGTATAGGCTTTACGATATTCATTTGAACCACGGAGGTCTAAAGACATTGCTTGATTTTTGTCCTGATGTGTGAATTGTGGGATCTAAATTTAGTCAACTCAACTTGCCACAGTTGGGCTCAATTCACATCTACATTAAAATGAAAACAAACAGGATGCACCTGGCAACTGTTTGTGAATTTAAGATATTTTGAAATAATATTTTCTCAAAATTTCAAACTAATTAATCTCCTAATTATTGTGATGTGAATATATCCTGATGGGCAAAAATGGCAAATTCCTGAGTGCATTTTTTTGTCTTTAAAGTCTTTTAAAATGAAAGACAATAAAGATTTACGGGGTCTGAATACTTTCTGAAGCTACTGCAGATGCTGTGTTTTCCAAAGGGCTAAATCGCACAGCAGTATTAGCAATGGCACTTTGTGCAACACCAGCTTTTGATATGAAAATTGAAACAGAACATCAAATCTCATTCTTTTACATGGGATTCCTTGAATGGCTTGTGTTCATAAATTAGTACATGAATACAAAATATGACTAATCCTCTAATCTAGTACATTTTTGTCATGCCGAGAGGCGAGCCGTGTTCGCTGCTAAGGATTAAAGCAGCTCATTAAAGAGAGGCATCCATGATTGAAATAGGCCAAGAGCTCTTTTCTCTGAACCAAATGAAAGACAAAGGAGCTAAAGGAAATGAATGGTTTATCAGGTCTGGGCAGAACCCTCGTCTCGTCTCCTATAAGCCCCGGACACAACATCAGCTACATCGACCCAGCTGAGCACCAAGATTAAATGGCTTATTGACTGCGACAGTACAGAGGCATCAAAAATGTAGACTTGTAGAGGAAGTCACCTTCAGATGTCATCCAACCAAAGAGGCTTTGAAATGCACACAAGCATGCATCAGTGGGTCTGTATGCCAACACTTGATTTTGTTTTCAGAGTTCAAACATGGCTGACACGAGTCTCTTCATGCGTCTTCTTCAAAATTTACTCCTGTGGTTTTCAGAAAGCAGAACAAGCAGTTTTTAAAGTGTCAGTCCACAGCGTAACATAAAGTTTCAGCGTTACACTTGAGGAGCGACACTTTATTAAATGCAGTAAGGCCACCTTCATCCTCTCCCGCTCTGAAAGATTCATAAAGGCCAGTTGGCGACTCCGTCACCTCTGAGAGCAGGTGGTTATCGCGGCTGGAAATTCAATGTGGGAGTAGTAACTTGTCTTTGCAACAACTGATCAGTCCCCAAATCACTGACATTAGCTCCTCAACTATAAGTTTCTCACCACATTTTATAGGGTGGGGGGGGGGTTAATAATTTATAAGTACTCCACAGAACCAAAATGGAATTTCTCAAATGCAGTTTATCTGGCACTTGCAGCTGGGGGCCTCTTGAACGTATATTTAGAAGCTTGTCAATATGCTTCTTCCGTATAGGCTGCAGCATTAAATTAAATAGGTTATTGACTGGCAGGTAAGTTGGCAATGAGGCTGCTAGAATGCACGCTGACCCAACCTGCTATGGATCAGTGGTCCATAAATCAGAGCACAACAGATCCGGAGCCTTGCCTTCCGTTTCCCTCTGCATCCTTTACTCATTTTTAATTTGTACTGATGGGAATCTAATGTCTCCACTCAGGTATGCATGTGGAGAATATAATAAGTCATAATGCCACTCGTCATCTGCTCACTGCAAACGTATATTTTCACTCTGTGAAAGTAGAGAATGGCCATGTTAGTGGACAACATCTAAACAAATACTGCATTTGGTAATTGTTCCTTGTTTTGGCTGGCTTCTAGGAGAGCTTATGGAATCGCTCGTTCAATAACTTACACACACTACCATGAAAACGTACATATAGAAAAAGAAGATATGATGAAAATGCATATATTTTGACACCATTCATCTGCATCAAAATTCAAGACTGATTAGACAGACAGGATAATTACGGTCCTGCAAAAGGAGGCAATTTTCAGTATGAATGTTGGACATAGTTAAGGCTGGGAAAAAACAGAATTAGATTCATTTGAATATGTATAAAATGTCTTTAGTGTGCACATCCCAGCACAAATATGACCTACAAATGAAGATGCTGATCAGAAGAGAAACCATTTTTTGACTCTGTTTGTGTCATGTAGTTCATGTACAAATGGAAAACACTGGTGATTGGCAATAGTGATTGCACGTGTATTGCCACACATAAACATTAAACATCATACCCACCAACATCCACCATAAATATATGACATACATATAATTGTTCTTGTTGGATTTGTTTAATTGGACTAATTGTTAATATTTTAACTGGTATTGGGGATACCAGTTATCCCCCCTCCCCACCAACATTCCTGTTTTCTCTCATGCCTAGAGGTTTAATCTTTCACAATATCGCAGCTCTGTAAGAGTGTCCTGGAGGGTGTGTTAGTAGGTGTGGTTACAGACTCAACAGAAAATACACATCACTCTGCCCTAAGGTGAAAAACACTACATGTTGTTTTTCAGTCTGATGTTATGTTACTCTATATGTTTCTACATTTTATTGATCATTGTTTTCTGGTATGTGCTAGGCTAATGAAATGCTATTTAAAAATGACTAATAAATGACTTTATCTCACCTCAGGGTCTACTCCTTCCGAATAGTCTTGGGAAAGTCTAGTTTCTGTTTAACTTTTAACTGCATCATAAAGGATATCTTTTACACAATGCATCTTTCCTTCATGAGCAGATTATCCCGTTACTGCAGGGTGTATGCAGATTACATTGTTTATATCTTCTTTCAGCGCTTTACTGCTGCACCTCTAAATTTACACCTAGAGAAGCCATAACAAAGGTGTTAAATAAACAGTGCATCATCATTTTTGCAATTCTCTCTGTCGAACCGTTCCTGTGGAAATACAGGACTGTTAGAGGAAAAAGAGCAGTCTGAGAAGAAACACATTCACCGTGCAGCCATTTCCCCCATTCTGCCACCCAATCCTGGCAGTGCTGCTGCATTTGATCGATGCAGGGCCACCTGTCACGCTGTGCTTAGACAGTGGAACATGTTGCCAGCCAGATGTAATTTGCTTAATGTTGTGTAGATATTGCTGCTATAATGACAGAGTATCACACTGCAGTTTTCATCCAATGCAAGGCAGGAGAAAATGCCAGGAGAGTAAAATGAGAAGGTGAATGTTGGAATGTCCAGTTGGAAATATGGTTGTGATAAATCAAGACTGGAAGCTAAAAATGCTGTGTGTGTGTGTGTGTGTGTGTGTGTGTTTGTGTGGCTCACTGCACAAAGACAAAACACACAAACAGTTTCTCCACTACAATGAGCACACAGCTGGGACCCCAGTTAAACCACTGCACATGAGAATGACATCACAGTTTAATGGTGACACCAGCTGCAACATGGTGGCAGATGTGGGGTGGAATACAAACAAAAGAGCCTTCAAACTACACTGTTACTAATATAACTTTATAGTTTGGGTGCAATTATAAAAGATATATGAATGAAAGTGCTCAGCTCTTTAACTTTCTAATTCTCTCCTCATCCTTTGTTGCCACCTCTTGAACAAACAACGGACAATAGCGGAGAGAAAAAGCTAAACATGGTGATGTGTCTCCTCTCCTTCTTCTTTTTGTATTTACTTTTAATTTGTATTGATCTTTCGCCTGCACCTCAATTCTGCTGATGTCAGAAGGGTGAGGGAGCATTACAATATACAATACTTTTTCACCTCTCTTATCGTTGAGGAAATGAAAAGCAAATGGCACCTTTGTCCAGGACGTGAGCTCGTCCAGGCGGAAGGGCTTTGAAGTGTGGGGTGAAATTGAAAAGGTTGCAGGTTCACATCCCTGGACAATGACAGCCCCTTTGCCTCCACTCCTGCAGCTCACAGGAGATTAGAAGAGCAAGAGAGATAAGGAGCAGCATTGGCTCAATGTTTTTTTTTCCCCTGGATTGGACAGATCGAAAAAGTTGAAGTGCTCCAGTTAGCCAGAAGACAGACAAATAGACAGAGACAGACAAAGTGAATCATTCGGCTCTGACCTTGGCTTGATTGTTGTGCGTAAACTGGTTAAAAGAAAAAAAAGGGTACATAAGATCAATAATACAAAAACAAAGTATTGAAGTGTAGACCTATATATTATATAGTCTAAAGTACTAAAACAAAAATGTCTGAGTTAGTGATAGTATAAGACAGTAGCTGTGTATTTCTTATGCATACTGTACATACAAACGGAAGTTAACACACAAATTGTCTTGAGCAGTGCGACTTCATTGTGATTTTCATGACCCACATAAAATATGATAATGCATTCGCTCAGCCTGCAAATAGGTGAGGCTTCAGGGAAATGATGAAGGACTACGGCACAGAGAAAGCCGCCACACACACTGCTACTTAGCAGACACCCAGCTGCTCCCCTGAGATACACACTGTCCTCCTCACTCACCCTGCAGGCCACTCAGCCTCCAAATTAAAAACTAAATGAGCCACTATCGCTGTTGCATCTATTAATGTGGAGTATATTCACAGTATGTCCTCCAGATTTACCTTCAATTGTTTGTTTCCCCGTCCAAATAGCTTAGCATTGTGTGAGAAATGTGGTTTATTTAGGCGGACTGACGAATCCTTAATTAAAACAACAGTAGTTTATACTCAAACCAATAATGCTTTCTGTTATTCAAACCAGAGTCGTTCACTGGACCAGGGTGAAACAGTTTCAACACAGATCTTAGCGCTCTGTCATCCATCCAAACATCGTACCAGCAGGATGAAAATGACCACGCATCTCCAGCCTCACAAACAACCACTTTCATTAAGAGATCAGAGAGAGGGGGGGGGGGTAAGCGGGAGAGAGGCAGAATTAAACATGTCTGCATTTTTATTTGCCTTAAAAGAGAATTATTAACGTTACAATTTTGATGGGAGTCTAGTATGGTTTGTCAGGGTAACATTCTTCTTTCTCCTGGTTCTCCTGTGGGTTTGGACCCACCTGAAGTTTGAATTAGCTGGTTTAAATGACAGTGCCGCCTCAGAGAGACGCCCACAGTCCCTGCTCTCCCAGGGTTTCAAAGGCCCAGCGACCCGGTTGCTGTCGGCTGTCAGGGAGGAGATGGGAACGTGCGGCGGCGAGATAACCTGTGCGGGACGGAGCCCAGTGTCGCGTGCCTCTTTGACAGGCTTATTAACGGGAAACCGCCAAGGAAAAAGCCCATATCGGCAGAGGGATCAGGGGAGAAGAAACCTTTCCTTATCACCAGAACACCAGGGATTAAAGCCTGGCCTGCTCTGATAAATTAATTATTCTCTCTTATCTGTCATGTTTAAAGACTGTCAGGCAAAGCCACCTGGAGCCATAGTGCTGGACAACCTCTGCCCCGATGAGAAAAAGAAATAGTCTGACATCTGAAAACAAAGACAAAAATGTTTTTCAACTAGATTAATATTCTGTTTGTAATGGAAAATTTAAATCTATAATTTATGGAGACATGATAATCCGTAACTATCCTGTCGTAATGTTCTGGTAGGTCTAATACACATAGCGTTACATGTGTTCTCTTTGTGGGGTTTACGTGGATCTACTGGTGTAGTTCATTCATCTCTCTGAAAACATATTTAAAGATATTAAAAACGTATTGGTTTACAGAGGTCTTTAAATCACCTGTTACATGTCACTTTATTTTTTATTTAATTAAGCAGTATCATATTATATTTTTATAGATTTTAACCATTAGTACCAAATGGGAGATGGTGAATATATTAAACATTTTCCTCAGGAGATGAAGAAAAAGGGGAGAGTTCCTTGAAATCATCAGGTGGCCCAAAAGACAATGTATTTCTTTGTTTATTTAAACATTCAATAAACAATCGATAACCAGCTTCTTCTTTCAGCCTATGAGGAGATACGATCACGTTTCAGTTGCACGTCTTGGTCTCTGTAGTACCCAGAGGGCTCACATGCAGACAGAGAAAATACTTAATCCACACAGAAAGGTGCTCGCTCAGATTCGCACCACACCACCGTGCTGACCATGCTAACTATATATATTTAAATTCTAGAATAACACAGACAAACGATGTATTCAGAGAAAAGAAAAGTCCTGTATGACTGTAACAGATGCAGGATAAAGCTCCACTATAAAACTGCTTGTCAAAAAATCAAAAAGTGATTCATCAGTGCTGTCACTTCTGAAGCAGATCTCTCAACAGAAATGATGAAAGACAAAAAATAATTCTTGCTCTTGACGAGCATCATTTGGTGTACATTAAATCAATGAGGTGGTAAATGCAGAGACATGCCTTGTCTGCATCATAACCTGCCCTTCAACACCCTTGAGGGGGCTGTTTGAAGTCTTGTCAGCAGTTCTCACCTCCAGCCTGACTGGGGCACAGAGGCCACAGCGTACCTGGAGCGTGATTGCCACACTGGGCAAGTCAAGGACTCCACTAGCTCCTCTGCAATAATAGCAAAAATGTGAATACTGTGCATATTAATGTCCCTCATATTTTATTGATTTGTAAATCCATGGGATATAAGCTTAGCGCTTTATCAAAAGAAAACATCAGTCCTGCAGAGGTAATGAGTGCAGACGTAAGAGAGGAAAGGGAAAGAGGAGGGAATGTAAAGCCCTCTAGTTATGTACCAGGGAGATAGAGAAAACTAATATTTGGCTGTCCGCTGTTGGTTATCAGCCGTTAAATGACTGTGCCGCAGGGAGGACACACCACACACTGGCTGTTGCTGAAGCGTCTCATCTAGCTACATGTAAATGTGGTGATTGTTGTTTGATAACCCACCTCCCCTGATTTTTTTTATATATCCTGCGAGTCTGTGAGAGTGTGAGCCCGCGCACGCAGATGTGCGTGTGCACGTGTGCTTTTTTTCATATGCATGTTTTATTTCCTTGATTGAAGTGTGGGGGCTTTGTTGTTCTCAAAGCTTGTCACATATTTTAAAGCATCAAATTGGCACGACAGCACACCAACTGCATTAAAAGTGACATGTGGTTTCATAAAAGCATGCATACGGAAGAGTGGGGGGGGAAAAACGCTGTCAAGGTTTAGACAAATAAAGAGGGATGCAGCCTGTCTGAGTGTTACAGTCACAGACGTGTGCCGAAGCATTTCAGACCAGCTGGCTGAAAGATCCCAAAAGTCAAAGCACAAAGCGCTCGTGATTATTTGTCTGCTTCTCAGTGGAACATTACTTAAAAGCTGATCGCTGGTGTGATGGAAAGAACAACGAAACGTGTGCCTGCGAGGCCAAGCTGTTAAACCTGAACTGTTGTTTGTCCACCAACAGATGCCTACAGCTTCACAGTAAGCAGGTGGATGTATGTGTGTGTGTGGGGGGGGGGTGGCCATGTGATAATGCTACGTGAACAGAAGGGTGTAGGAATGACGCTGACTGCCACTGCATACATTCACTGTCGTTTTCTCAATCCTCATTCAGCATTTCAGAAAGACTTGATTTTACATATGGTGTCCAGGCCTGCTAATGACATAATAGATGTTTAGCGTTCCCTGGGGCTGGACTTTGTTCTCAAAAGAGTGCAAATAGACAGTTTAATAGTTTCTGGCCCCAGTCTCAGTTGGCATTTCAAGATGGCCATTAGGTTCAATCATAAAACATCTGGAACATATCTGAATCTCCCTCTGCTGTTGCCGTTAGGAGTCAGATCTCACTGACTTCCTCCTCTGTGTTTATTTGCACGTCTCCCGGCTTGATGGCAAACCAAATACTTGAGACTAATAAAAGTGATAAATGATTTCTTGGTGATTCAATAGATGTCTCTGCGGTTACAAATAATGTTCTGTGAAGATGCCACCAGCCCATTCACAGTCAACTGCTTTACCTCACCAATCCTCTTTCACCCTAACTGAAACACCTTATCTATTAATGGCTGTATTGTCCTTGCGCTTAGAACAAAACACCCCCCTCCACCGTTTCTTACCGCTACGTGTGAATTATCTGAAAACATCAGCACTGTGGCTCTGCCCTCTACCAGATTTTAGTACGAATATTAGTTTGCTCTAACTGACATGTGCACCTCAGGCCAGCAGCAGCACAAACACAGCATTGTCTGGAACAATTGCTGCAATGATTATGGTTCCCCCGAAAAAGGTCACTGATTTAAGTCGCTGTCGTCTAAAATGTTTAACAATGTGCAAAGGTGCCACCTGCCCTGTAGCACTGACATCACGGGACTCTCAGAGAAAGTTTCTGTTAATCTGTTGAGGGAAAAGTCATGAAGTCAGTTAAACTAAAAAAGTAATATTTTTACTGTAGAATGAGAGATGATGATGCACATATAGGATCAATGTCTGTTGACAGCATTTCACTTCTGTCTCACATTACACAACAAAATCAAAAATATACCCAAAATCCAAAGATCATCCTGGTTCATTTAACCAATGAAATAGCCCCGAAGCTTGCAGACCTCCCAGGACCCAGACACATTGCTGTCCTAGGGGTGAGTTCAGCTGTGCTGTGAGAATATGTTTCTAAATGCTTTACAGTCTGATGTCAGTCCTTGGCCAAGTCCATAAATGGCCACCTGTTTGGTTTCCTACATAAACTAGCTGCGCCAGTCACCCGCTCAGCTATTGCTAGTCATATACAGTGTTCAATAAGTAATATGTGTAATATGTAGGTAATGTAGGTATACTTTTCCCAAATGACAAAAAAGGATACAGTTACATGTCAGCAAACGACCTCAAGCAATATTTTTATGTATTCACGGCACTCCACCAACAAGTTACGCAATACTGGTTAAAGTAGGTGTGTTAATTTATGATGCAGTAACAATAGTATTGTTAGCTAACTGCGTGTTATTTATGGCCAGCAGGCTCGCCAACAATGTGAGAAACGTTGTTGTTAAACCCTTGTTTTCATGGGTTAACTGTTGTAGCAACCCAAAACCCGCGGGAGAGAGTTGTGGCAGCCAACAATGTTTTGGACTTTGGACCCAATAATACATTATGGTCACTTTAAATCAACATATAACGTTTGTTAAATATTAAATCTACTTGCTGTATTAGTTGGAAATTTAACTCAATTCAATTCAGGAACAATTGTGATGATTTTCATTGTAATAAAAAAGTTGGGCAAATGCCCTGCGGTTTGCAGGAGTCGTTAAGTTACATCCTATATATCTAGCACAGAACACACCTTGGAGTTAGGACAGGCCCTTATTTCGCCATCATAAATTTATATGGAGAAGTCATTTGGGTCCGGGGAATAGGTCAGATGGGCTAAAATGCAGGGTGAATTATTTAGGATTCTATTAACATTTAAATTTGACATTGATTTGACACACAGCCAGGCCTCTGCAAAGTGACAAGAAATAGCAAGGTTGCGGAGGAAAAGAGGCTGGGCCACAGCAAATGTCTAGATGGCTTTTGTGTATGTACTGTGATTGTTTTAGTTGGCTTTACACAGAACTGTTTCACACCTGCACATATACCTTATGTTGATATCAATCCACAAGTTTTTCAAAGTCAGATTTGTGTTTTTCTTCCATGTCTGCAACTCTCATGGGCTGGTTAGAAATAACCTTTTAGAAGGCCAAAGGAAGAGTGACACTAAGCCAAACAGAGTATGGGTGTGCGTGTTTGCTGTGTGTATGTGTTCACGAGGGATCACAAATCAATAGCCCGGGGTCATCTTCTCCAGACAATCGCAACTTTGCAGATAAAGCAGCGCGCGCCAAGCAACCTCATCGCCTTTTAAAGATCTGTTTACACAGAGACAAAGACATGGGAGTGGAGACCTTTTAATAGAACAGACCTGCCACTTGCATTGAGGTCACTGAATTTAGAACTTGCATTTACTGGACAGATGCCTGGTTAGTTCAGGATTGTTGAGTTTTTGTTCTCAGATGTGAACCAGCTCTGTTACGTCTTCATATTCTAATGTAGAAATGTAATGTCCCAACCCTACCTGCCACCTTAGATAGTGAACTTTAGTCATGATTAAAACTGATCATAGAAGAAAAATAAGTCATTAGTATTCAGGCAGTCACACTGGCATTTACGTCGGAAAACACGAAAGAGACGTGATCAGAAAAAAGTGAATCCAGCCAAACAAAACAAACTACTCATATATAAAAACATGTTATTAAAATATAAAAATGAATTCAAATCAAACAGGAACTACAACAAAATGTTTCCAAACAGCAATAACAAAAACCACCTAGGTATATAAAAACACAGTACTATTTTATATCCCTGCAAGCCGGTCTCGTACTGCAGCATAAAGCTGAAAGATAAAGACTGTTTTGGCTTCATGTTTCTTATACCTGGTGTCATTCTGCTTCCGTTGTATTTCTTTAAGTCATAAGGCAAGTTGGGTATCTGGCAATATCACAGGCGAGAGGAAATTTCATCAAAAGCAGATGAAATTACTTTTTTCCGGGTTGTGAACCGTGAACAATGTTTGTCAAACTTGACCAACAATATGATTCCGTCTGTCAAATAACTTGGGATATTTTCCTGGAAAAGTAAAGGGGTAAAAGAAGAAAGCAATGGCCACAAAGTGAGCTTTAAAACTATATCTGTAGAAAGTGAGCTTTAAAAGTGTATCTGTAGATACAAAAATAAATGAATCAATAAAACCTTTGCAGGTGACGCGGAGTGAATGTTCTAATAAAGAGGTTGTTGTTAATATAGTAGAATTACTATGACCGAGGCAACTAAGGTTCTTATCACAAATCTCTAGTCATAAAATTATTAGCAGAGAAGGTGTCAATCACGTTTTTGAACTCTGATGCCAACACTCAGCAATATATCTTAATAAAACTCCTTCTTAAACATTGGAATATAATTTAAAAGCTACACAAATATTACATTTCTCCTCAATCTCACACTCTTTTCCTCTAATAAATCATTGGCAATCGACTGCAGGTTTTACCAGTTTGAATGATGAGAAAGTGCCTCAGTTGGCATTGAAACACAAAAGCTCAGCCATCACTGAGGGTTACTGCCTCTTTTATAGGTAGAAAGCTTTCTACATCATCTGTCAAACTATTTTTTGTCACCTCATAGTCAAATGTGTCTTGTGCATATGTTCGTAGTGTGAAAAATGTTACAAACGATAGAGATATTAATTAATTGCCAAACCGTCACATTTTATACCACTAACCAACAAATGAATTTCTTAGTTAATTACTATCTACACCTCAGGCTTCATTTGAAATGGACATTTAACTCCAATTATTCAATAGCTATGAAGAAAAGAAGAGGGCAAAAAAGAGTAACGGCTAAAGGTAAACAACGATGAAAACAATCATTAGTTCCAGCCCTATTTACAATCATTCTACCGATGATGGTGCTGACATGTTCCGGTAATTACATGAGATTCTGCAGTAATATCTTGTCCTGGAAGTGTGGTGAACCAACATGAGATCTCCTATCTCTCCAAGGACCGGAGGGGCCAGGCAAAGCTCATTACAGTGAATCACACACTCTGAAAAAAGAGCAGGAAGGAACACCTTTATCCTGCTAAGGTGGATCCCTGGTGGGACCCAGCAGTTGTCATTTACCAGCAACTGCAGCTGTGTTCATTCCACATAACCCTCTGACTGCAAAAGACCATAGTGGATCCTGAAGACTTGGTGGGTGACAAGCATCAGTCAAGCCTTAGAAATGGAGCATACAGCAGATAGGGTTAATCCACCATAGCTCGAGGAAGTGCCAAGATCCCTGTTGTCATAGATACTGTAGGTCCCTGCAGCTCACGGCCTAGTTTCCACACAGATTTTAGGTACTTGGTCAAAACAGACTTAAGGAATCCCAATAATCCAACATGTAGCGGTAGCCCAGTCAGTACACGGTAGACAGTTCTGATAAATTAAATCTAAACTCAATTTTGGGAACAGCTTGGCTAGCTTATCTGCTGCAGGTTATGTGATTTGATTCTGCTCCTTCTTTCGTGAGTTACTGTAATGTTCAAAGATAAACCAGTGACGGTTCAAATAATAGCCTCTAACTTCCTTGCTTATCTCAAAGTGTCTATGAAAAAGCAAGAACAAAAGGTCAAAGTAACAATGAGAGAGATGTGTGTAAGTCAACTGCTATAAATATATTGTGGTTGCCCCCTTCCTCATTTTTTTGTTCATGATTTTTGCATAATTGTCACACTAAAAAGATTCAGATCATCAAACTAATTCAAATATTATACTAAGATAACCCAAGTAAACATGAAATGGAGTCTATGTGAAAAGTAATTTCCCCCTCACCTTCATTTTGTTTTTTAAAAACATTGGGTTGGACCTGCTGGTGTGTTTAGGGTCATTGTCCTACTGGCGAACCCAAGTGTGCTTCAGCTTGAGCTCACAAATTGGCTGGACATTCTCCTTCAGGGTTTTTTGATAGAGAGCAGAATTCATGGTTTCATTCAAGGTCCTGAAGCTGCAGCCGTAGACCATCACATTACCACTACCATGCTTAACTTAACTGGTTCAAAAAACTTTTCTTTGCCGAAAGTCTTGGAGCTCATCAAGACTTTACATTATTTTTTGTCATTAGTGGTTTATGCCTCGTAACTCTGTCATGGGCACCATTTTTCCCAGTCGTTATCTTGTCGTTGAGTCACAAGCACTGACCTCAGCTAAGGCAAATGGGGTCTGCAGTTCTTTAGATGTTCTTCTGGGTTCTTTTGTGATGAGCTTTGTCTGTGCTCTTGGGGTAATTTTTGTAGGTCGGACACTTCTGGAAAGATTCACCACTGTTTCAAGTTTTCTCCATTTGTGGATGATGTCTCTCAACGGGTCCGACAGGATTTGGCCTGGGTGTATCCAGTAAAAGTTTACTCAAAAATATGTGATTAACCACAGCCATGTCACATTTTAAGTAGGGGTCAATTACTTTTTCACATAAGTCAAATGCAGGTTTGAATAGTTTTTTTCCTTAAGAAATAAAATCATCACTTAAAAACTCGATTTCATGTGTACTTGGGTTTTCTTTGTCTCTTATTATATATTTATTTGATGGTCTCTACCTTTTAAAGTGTTACAAATATGCAAAAAAGTATACAAAGACAAAAGGGGTCAACACTGTCCACACCACTGTAAAATGATAAAAGCTCATGATCTTATTGCATTTAATTGATCACACAAAAATAAATCCAAACAAATAGATCCCTTCTTCAAAAAAGTGACTTATGAGGTTACCACGAACCATGTGGCCAAATGATGCTGTCTGCAGCTCTCCGTTTAGGCTAAAAATAGCTAAGATATACAAGATCTCAAGAGAGAGAGGTGCTGTTGGGTGGTGGGGGCATGAAATAACGAAACAGAAAATTTCAGTGCACTGTGATGGGAGAACACTGTGTGCTGAATTAGATTTGTCAATTCACATATTACAATCACTAAGTCACAGCAGGCAAGCTACAGCAGAATAAAATAAGAATTGATGGCCCCACACATCATAAAAATACCAGAGGCATCATTTAGCATTTATGCCTACATGAACTTTTATTGTACTCATTTTGAAAATAACACTTTCCTTATTGAAAATAATTTTTACAATATAAAAAAAGTAAAAATAAAACATTACCTTTGGGCAAAAGTTGTTCTTTCCAATTGATACACTTCTACACACATACTCACTGTGGATATTCATTTAGCGATGAGCACGAATATGTGTGCATGTACGAGCACAGATACAGTAGGCGTGATAAAATGTGCATTTCACGGTACAGGAATGTGAATGGGACCTGGCTACACCTACCTGTATATTAGATAGGTGACAGGGTGTCTGTAATCACCAGCTCAGCAAAGTTCAGACAGACTATTACCTGCACACACACACCATACCTATTCTGTAATCAGTGTGGCTGGCCAGACTTCCCTCATCATTACCCAGGGAGCCAGGAAAAATCCCACCAATACCATATCGCTATCGCACTGGTCTGGTGGATGGCTAATGGCGGACCACAGTCCATCACTGTTAGTTAACCCCCCCACAACCCAACAACCTGCCCTGAGAATGAATAATTTTGCATATGAGATAGTGAAAATTATAATGAATGAATCTTTGTAAAGTGAATGTCATTTGTCACTGTAGAGATACCTGAACACCAGAGTGTGATGGATGAAACACGGGGTCAAATCTGTAACAGAAAACAAAGCGAGCGCAAGATGGACGGGCGGGGAGGGGTGGAGAATGGATGGAGGTCTGTGTTAATGATATGGTCATATGTACACAGTGGAACTCAGATATGATTAAGGCAATGATATGATGGGTGGTGTCAGTGCTGCGCTTAATGACTAATGCAATGAGATGGAATTGGAAGAGACACTGGTGTCAGGCTGAAGTGGAATAATGCCTGGAGCCTCTGCAGCAGCAGACACATGGAACTGCCACAATGAGCAGCCTCATAAGCACAAATTGTTACGGTAGCTGGAGGCTTAGACATGCATAATTAGGCTTACCGCAAAACAATACAAAATTGAAATTCAATGCTTTTGACATTCTGTCAGGCAAATGGTAAATTACCAGAAGAAATAATGACGATGATTATTTCACTTATTTGTCATAAATCTGAATCCAGTGCTCTAAATGGATGGATGGATGGAAAAAAGCTATACTCAAATCACAGATAAAGAGAGAAATGTTTTAACAATAGGACAAAGACTTGGTGGAATAACGAACACCCCAACTATCACAACCAAAAGTAGTAACACAATAGTCATAACACTATCAATTCTCTGGGGTGAAAATGAGAAACTAAGTTAAAAAAAATCATTCTGCAAATTTAAATGCTATTTCTTGTACATTAGATCAGAAAAACGTGCGAGTATAGCGCCACACATCTCCTTCGGCATTTAGTGTTGAGGGTTTGACTAAGATTCACATCACAATAAAACAGGAAGTTCTGTATAATATAAAGAGGTGTAAAACCAGCTCCATCAGGATGACCAGTGATATGGCCTCAATCCACTTTATTACTGCTTGGCCTTTCATGAAACAGAACTGCTTACCACTGCACATCTCCAATAATATCGCTCTGCATATATAAAAAGGAGGATGGTGTGGCGCACACGAAAGCCTCGATTGTTTATGGTCGCAATATAGATTTTATACAGCTCCCAGGAAAAGGGAATTACATCCTAAATTACAAAGATGTCTCTGTGAGTTGTCAACAGCAGGAGTTATATAGGCCTTGCGGCTAGTGTGGCTTTTTGGCTGCGGGGGACACGGGGGAGCTGAACGCTCCAGAATGAGCCTCAGCAAAGACAGCTGACCTACAGTTTGCAGAGTCAGCTTAAAATGACAAAGTTACTCAAACCCCCTGACAGAACAATGGCCCAGATGAGGCCAACATGTGAACAAAACAGACCAGAGTAGAAAAACATGTACAACGTATTGACAAACACACATACATGCTTTGCAAAGGATACGTACTGTACTCGTCACACAATAATCTGCATCCGCCTTTAACAGCTGTCAGTGTCTGCTACGTGGAGATACAAATCAGTTATTATGTTTTTTAAATAATAACTCTTGGATGATATTTACTGTATTTTCCAATGACAAAATAATACTTTTTTCTATTTAAAGTATTTCAAACAACACAGGTAATTACCCAGCAGGGGTCACTGACTAGTTTTCCTAGGAGGCCATACTCTGTGCCTTCGGCACGCCCACAAGCCGACTCCACCACTGGACGCGGGCCAACATAGATTATTTTGCTATTTTTGTTTGCATTAACACTGTGCTTAAAATTTGTTATTGACACAGTTAATAGATGCTTTCATCGTGTCAGCACCCCCAACACAGAGGTACTGGGGACAGGATTTATATATTTATTCTTTGGGTAAAAATTAGATTTTTATTTTTGCAATACAGATATTAGATGTTTTAATGTAGGGTGTTAATAAATGCAACCGTAGAAAAATCATCATTACAGTATATTATACTATACAATTTTTTAAAAGCGCTTTTAAAATATATCTACCTTCTCAGCTTGGGCGTCTGACTGAGTAGTGAATGTCATACTTTTACAATTTAAATTCAGCATTTTGCTAGTAAGAGGACGGGCAAAAGACGAAGAAGTCAGCTGTGTGGGATTCACTTTAAACTGAAGGACGATAAAAAACATGTGAAGTGTGTTTATATATAATATGTAATTCTACGCTTAAACAGTATTTTGCTACTGTATCTAAAATGGAAAGTAGAATTAAAGCACCTTGTATTTTGTTTCCTAAATTAATAATTCAGATGCTCAACTTGCATAATTTACTGTCTCAAATACATTTTTTTTTCACCAATTACTATGTTGTGCCTACCAATTATTAATTAATCCCATTTAGTTGTGCTAATATTGCTAAGTTGTAGGGTTAAACTCCTGACTCCAAAAAGAGGCAAATGCTATGAATTCAAATGCTAAACACATAAACTACAGTCGTGTAGTTTATGGTAGTGCTGAATTGTAAGGTGTTACACTGAGAGCTTTTTCTAATATTTAGCGATTATGTTCGTCACATTTTAGGAAATATGCTTACTCTATTTATTGCTAAGAAGGATATGAGAAGATTAATTCCACTCTCATATTTATTTAATATGAACCTTCAGTCAGATGGCATCTGGAAGCTGCTCAGTGCCCCCCTAAATTATATTCTTATTATGTATATTATCTTCAATCCTGTGATACTGATTGTTCATAGTCAAAATCTACTAAATTCCTCTACTCTGCACACACAACTTCCGCAGATATACTACTTTAGATATAAATGTATTTATGTATTTAAGATGAAGAAAATAATAATAATGATAATTTTATTTGAGAGATAAATAACCAAAAAGGTAAAAGCTATAGTAGGAAGGTTTTTTTTACTGCTACTGTACATGACTGTTTAGTGTCCTCTATGAATAGCCTTATACCAACGCATTACACTGTCAGGGTCCTGATCCTAACACCGGAGAACATTTATCACAGAAGCAGCCCATTTATAAAATGACACTCCTAACTGGCCTGCTTCCAGCTAAGAAAACCAAACAGTAGCTTTACTGAACACTGTGGATAACAGAGTCTAAGCTGAAAAGCCAAAAGAACTGTGCAGAGGTGAAATATATCCTTCTATATCCTCCTGATCCTCGCTTAAAGGTTACACAAGAGTTTAGCCAGTGCACAGTTCCTTGAAACAAGAAGTAAAGTTAACCAAGAATATTGGTCAATAATAATCCAATTACCTCCACTCCTCAGTAGCCAATAATGTTTCATTGCTCGTGTCTGTATACAAATCAAATTGTGATCAAATAAGTCACGAAGGTTGACATTTACAGAGACAGTAAAATATTCATTATTAAATCAAAGGTTGTTGAATTATTTAATACAGAGAATGCTATCTGAGATTACAAAGTGGAAAAGTGTGAACAAATCATATTTTCCACCTGCTGAAGGGCAGTGTTTGGAATGTCAACTGGAGTAGAAAAAGAGAGAGCACCGTGTACATGAATGCATGGGTGCTGCTTTCTCTAATGTAGCTGGACATAAGCCACGAGGGAAACAGATTTGCACAAAGAACTGTAGCCAAGCCTCTAAATGTAAGCACTAATTATGTCTACACACTCATTACATCAATTTGCTCTGGGCTCACTTTAAGTGTGTGTTCCAAGAAACCAGCCAGAGATAAAAGACAAAAAAAGTCTCTGTGCAGATGACAAAACATGCGCGCGTCTGTTACTTTGCTGAAGGACTCGACTAAGACCTTCAGAAGGATAGGACAAGTGGACTTGGCATCATATCTCGATTAAGGTTAATAATTCACAGGGCAATTAGGGTGCATGTGAAATGCGATGATGAAGAGAGCCCTTACCCATCACCCCCCGTTCGCCTAACCATTTCATGCCCTTGATCTCAAGGCCCGAGTATCGACAATGTGACACTGACATTAACAAGCCTCCACCAAGGGGGCCAACGTTGTGACCCCCAACGGCCTCTCGTTAGTCTCATTATAGGACATATGGTTTAAGTCACTGTTCCAGCAGACTTTTCTGACTTCTTCTATGACATTCGAGCTGTAGCGCCCCAAGATAAACAAGGTTCAAATGTCTCAACATCCAGCACAATTCAGCTACTAACACTAATGCACAGGCAACCCCATCTCCTAAAAATGGCTTTCCTGTGCAGTTAAGCACAATGCAACACATGTTCAATAACTGATGGGCTACATTTAGTGAATGGAAGCACGCAGAGCTCAGAAAAGATAAACAAACATTCTCTATTTAGCTAGATCACAAGCTTTTTCTAGCTTTAAAAAAGTGCTGCAAATGTCTAAACATAACTATTAAAAGTCTAATATTGCTGAAGTCAAATTCAGAGACAGTATTTTGAGAGAGTAGTTGTGTGTTGTGCTGCAAGACTGAATATTTTGGCAGTGACAACATACAGTAATTTAGACTTGCTATTTATGTTTCTGTTAACAGATCCCGTGATATGTTAATATTGCTTGTTCTCCTAAGAGTCGCTGAAGTGATGGAGTCTATTCCAGCTCCTGGGGGAAGCAGGGTACACCTCGGAAAGGTCTATCATGGGATCAATTTAGAGAGACAAACATTGACAGTCACACCTATCACACGCAATTTAGAATCACTAATTAACCTAACTACATGTCTTTGGATAGTGGGAGAAAGTACCTGGAGAGAAACAACACATAAACACAAGAAGAATGCTGCTCTATTACACTAAATATTCAAAGTTTTAATGTATCTGCATAAGGTGCCGTACGTGGTCACTGTGGGTGAGTAGAGCAAAGGTTTTTTAACTTTCAGTAAAAGGACAACACCTCTGTCACTGAGCTGTTTCATTCCTATTATATATTCTTGGTCTTTTAACTACACGGTGTATGCCAATCTCACTTTTTTATTGGTCCCCGCATCTCCAGGTTAGTGTGCTAATGTTAGACATTGAGATATTTCCATGCGGACGTAAGTAGTAGACTGACATTTGGCATGTTCCTAGTGTACCATGTTAAGCTATTTTGGTATTTCGTGAATATACATTTTTCACTTAATTTAAAAAATGTTACAAATGGGAATAAATAGCCTTAACAGTCAGATGGAAATGTAAAATTATAATAGCATTTACCTTACATAAATCATGGCTAAGTGGCAAATGCAAGGGCTTTTTTAGTCACTTTGTAGTAGACATGTCGTAGAAGTCCTTTGAAGCCTGAATATTGATCCCCTAGATGAGATGTCATTATAAACATGGAAAAGACACTAAAACATTACAGCATGCAAACCTCAGCTCTGTTAATCCCTTTGCTGGTATCACTAGGTTCATCGCACAGTTTTACCAACAGCACAGGAGCAAACATTAAATCCATCTTTGAAGCTTTCCACGTTGCTTGTCTGTTCACCTCTGGTAACGGGAAGTGACAGGAATCTATTTTCAGCACTGCAGTGAATGTACCATGCAAATTCCATGACAGGCAAGAGATGAACAAAGAACTGGGGTATTTTTTTGAGGACGGACTACTGTGTGTGTCTGCAGACGCAATCAAGGAAAGGGTCAACACATGTACAACAGTTCACGCCATGTCCACTTCATGCAACACTGAATAGGAGAGAGACCTCTGGCCTAATTAGTCCGCTAACCTGTACATCCCAACCAAAGCTATTTACAGATAAGGGGTCATTTAGGTAGGAAACAGAGTGGGTTGTACAGAGGAGGAGACCAGAAGAGATGAGCCAACAGTTTTTTAAATGTTACAAACAAAATTACTTTAATGTTTTCTCTATGCAAATGTAAGTGTTGTTGGGATTCGAGTATGCATTGCTACACACTGTGAGGGTGTAGCTAACGGTGGCTAGCTCACCTGAGTCTGCACCTCATTTATGACACTGCTCCACACTCGGAAAGAAACATGATCCCACTTTACTTACTTTATGGGTTTTAATCTAGTTTCACATTAAACCTTTGCCCCGATACTTGACCGGCAAGGTTTCCAACACAACATCGCAGCGTCAACAGACAGACTCATGTGTCAGCTGGCATCAGTGAAGCGAAGCAGGGCAATATTGTGCTGTTTGTCGATGTCATGTGGTTTCATGCCGTGACTCCCGTGGCCTGGTGTGATGGGCATGACCAGGCCATAGGGCCTCTAGCTGGGTAATAAATCACCGGGATGACAGAAATAGTGGCCTTGCCTTTATGAGACACATTCAAACACATGTAGTGTATGTACCTACACCTCAACGTCATGCACTACATTACACAAACACACAGTCTCATTTTGCACTTTTCACTTCAACAGCAGATGTACCACTGGACATGCAGATGTTACTTTATTGATGTTATCCTCTACATAATGACTAGAGCCCCAGCACCATCATTCATCCTGTTCATTTTTTCTTATTGTATATAATTCAGTTTCATCTGTTCGGTCAATTAAAAGACAATAGCCTGGTAGTTCATAAGAATTTCATCAGCCTGACATCCCTAATATGTGGTTGGTGTCATGATTAATATCTTACACAAAACAAATCAATAAGGCCCAGCATTACATTCCCTAAGATAGGCCATCTAATCAAACCTATCAATCCTGCATGTCTCGCTGATACTGTAGTCATTACCAGCCTGCAGAGCCCAAGGCTATTAGCGCTGAAGCTACCTAGCGAGCTGAGCAGAGTATCTTAAACATTAGCGTGGTCAAACACCCTCGGCGCAGCAGGATGACTGAATGGAATGGCTGCGGAGCCAGCAAAGCATGATCATACTAATGGGCCATGGTAAATGGACCAGCTATGGGTAGTATGGGCTGACTGGCCTGCTCTGTGATCCGGAGCTCTGCCCATTTCACGGTGTCTGCCTGGGACCTGGCCGCACTCACTCACTGAGATGGAGAGCTCCATGTTGGGGCCCGCATTTCAAGGAGGGGTTTGTCTGAGGTGCCGGGACAATCATTGGGGACAAATAGGGAGCTGTCAGTACTTGTTAAGTTATGGGACGACTGATATAGCTGTCTGAGGGGAAATCTGTCTTCAGTGAGCCTTGAATACTTTGGCTGCACACATGCATCAGGAGCAAGAGCTTTTACTATACAAATCACATTATAAAGTGTGATCATCGGGATATCAACATTTGAGTATTTATACACTTATTAATACACAGTTTTTATATTAATTTTGTCCTTTTTTCCAATAGAGTACCACAGCACATAGACATTCATGTCTGTGTGAAGCTATTAAGACAATATTCAAAGAGCATCTAAACATAGTTTCATTTGCTAAAAATATGTTCACAGTCATTTTATATTAGAATATTAATCATTTAGCGTTCTAGATAGGCCTTCAACAGATCTAATTAGCAAAGTTGGCACTAACCATTCTTTTCTCAACAATAAATTGACCAACTCTTTCAGTATTATTATTAACATGCAAAAAATGTATTTAATAATAAATTAAGGATGATTTTTACAATTTTCTGTGTAAGTTTATAAAGTAAAATGCACAAATTCTGTACAAAGTGGGCTTCTATAAATCAATTCAAATGACATCATAGGAGTAGATTTTCTTTGAGGACGATGTAAGAGAGCAAGAGATTTTGTTTTTACTTCAAATCCCACTGGGAAACGCAAAGAAAATAATGGGTGTAAATCAAGCAATGTCTCATTGTCGCCTCAAGCAGTGGCCCTGATCCCAACAAACTCATGACACTAACCACAGCTGATGAGCACAGAAAGCTGAGCAAGTCTTCTTCTACTGTTAATGGCCAACAGAAAGATTCAGCTGGAGGAGGTCAGACGTCAGTGACAGTCAAGTTGATCATGTTGTGTGCAGAATTATCCCTCACATTAGAACACGACGTTGCACTTTTATGGGTTTTTTTTTCTCCAGACAATAGTGGGTCAAAAACAGAGAGTCTCCACAGCAGAGCTACCCCCTGTCATTTCATGCACACAGCCGGAGAATATTCTAATCCTCCAGAATAATTTAATCACTCCAAAATGAACTCGTAACATAATAACTGCAAATGTAACTGTAATATAAACTGAAACTTCTGCACTATAGAGAAAAAAATTACTCTCAGTGCAACGATCTCTTAGATGAACTACTGAATTAGAGAGAGAGAGTGAGAGAGAGAGAGAAGGCAAAATGGAGTCAGCTTCACGTCCAACTGGTCAAGACTATACTCATAATCATAAGCAGCTTAGATGTATTATATTTTAATTTGATAATAGGAGTTAGAGAAACTCACTCTGTACAGTATATGCTGATAAGTTTACTTTTGGAAACTAATACTGTTTGAGTCATTCTACTCTGATGTTGTCTTAACCCATTAATATTATTGTGCCATTATATTTCCTTTTATTATTATGATAGACTACCACACAACCGAGTAAAGTATTGGTGGCCGTAACTGAATGTGGATAGGCTGAAGTAAAGGGGTTGAATATATTTTTAAACATATTTTACATATTTCTTACAAAATTTTCTGTAACTTTTACTGTAGTAATTGTGCTCCAGGAAAAGGTCAAATGTTAGCAGGTGTGATTTATTTAGCCTATTGTGGCACTCAACCGATGGGTCTACTAGTAATGTTCCTTCCAATAAACATGTACACAGTGCTTGGTAAGCTTTCTCAAACACACATGCCACGGTTACTCACAAATCCAGGGACCATGGTCAAAGGGAGAAGCAGCACGGACGAGGAATGACGGAGGAAGGCTGTGAATTGATGGGTGTAGCAACAGACCAACATGGCGCCGTGTGACCGGGGCATGACTCCACAACAAGCTTCAACGCCAGCAGCCGAGAGACGACTCCTGTTGCCTCATGAGGGTTTCCTGGTGGCCCCAGTCTAAAAGAACATGAAACATAGTGTCCTCGAGCAGTTCATTTAATCAAATGTTCACCTGTAATCTGAGAGATGCCCCTAAAACACAAACAGACCCGCATGGAGAGCTACCACTAATATGTCGCTAGCATGCTAACAAGCTAACTGCGCCTAGCATCAAAACACAATGTTTTATAAAAGTCACACTGACAAACATGCAGTTACCTCCTTAAGTTTACAGTAAGTCTTAAACCAGGTGGTATTACTATGTTATCCAAATTATGGACATAATTCTCAGCTGTACAATTACGGGTGTTCAGTCTGAACGCTTAATCTATGAGAAGCAATGCTGTTTAAACGAATGCCAACAAATAGACAGTGTTAGCATAGACAACCTACCCTGTTACTTTATTTAACATAAAGGAAAATGAAATAACATTTACGAAAGGTGCATTTTATTCATCTGTACTTTAAATAGGTAAAATTAATGTAACAGGTTCTAAAAAATGCAGTGCTACGGTTCTGAGAGACACTTCAGAACACACAAGAATCACCAACTAACTACTCTTAAAGTTCGTGATTTAATCGGCAGTAACAACATGCAGTAGGTCTGTTCTCAAAAAATTGTAATTGTAAATGTTGTATCACCCTCTTACCAACCTTTAGAGTATATAGTGCCATTCCTGTGGGGATACACTACATACACTAGACTACACCGGTGGAGGGACTGCAAACCAATCAACTCAGACAGGAAACAATTCATTTAGGTAAAAGGCCAAAATCTGAACCCTCTAAATGACAACTATCAATGTAGGGAAAATGGATGCACAGAGAAAAGCTAAGTTATTGCACAGTGAAGTCCATAAATCTATCAGAAAGGTCACCGGGGCTTTTAGCTGGCATTAATTACATTGAGAGAGAAAGATACTGTACAAGAAACAGGATGACAGTCAAAAAGCTCTCTCTCTTCCCCCCGTCTGTGGCTCCTGACTGAGTCTCTGAAATTACCCACATCTGTCCCCGTTCCTCCCAAAAAGACTTTTCAGAGGGATGTCTTTCAGAGGGATGTAGCTCATGCTCACACAGTAAATCAAGGTGTTATTTTTCCATTTTCTGTGTGGGAGCTTTGATTTTTCTTTCCTAGAGGCTATGCTTCTTGAGGACAATTTCTCTTTGCTTCCATGACATGTGTCTCATTAAAGTGAAATTTAACTTGGTTTTGTTTGTCCTCCTTTGTATCAACTATCATTTCCTGTGGGCTGTTGTTGAGATGTCTGTTGGTGCACGGAAAATATATCAACAGTTATTATCAAAGAGCTTTTTATATAAAAAGTAGATTTTCTACATTTCTACAACTTAGTAATACATATGGATCCTCTTTTATAGTACAGTACAGTAGAAGATTATAGTATTTTGTACTCTGTGATTCTGTGTGCATTGTTCTTAATGGACAACACTTTTAGCGACGAATGATTCATCCCTCTTTAAACTTACAACACTACAAATCCTCCTTCCCATATCATAGCAGTTATTATTTTGCTTTTTTGAAAGGTGTTAATGCAAACTTGAGGGATGGGGGGGGTGCACTGAGTTACACTTAGTGCTGCCTCATGTGTGGCTACGAGTGCTGCCTGCTTAGACTGGATCTAAAGGAGGTGTAAAAAAACAAGCCAATTATTGCTGCACCTGTGTTGCAAGATGGGAATAGAGGGTGAGACCCAGCAGTGATTGCAGTGAGAGTTGGAAGGGATGAAAAAAAAAAAGTTAGCGGAGTAACAGCAGGGAAAAGACACAAACCCTGAATTATGAAACAATCAAGCAGATTAGGAATTTCTTTTTATTCATTACTGCGCACCTAAAGCAGTGCTGTAAAGTGGCAAGGTCAGAAAAGATTTTGTGTTTAGTTGCCTTCATAAAACTCCCTCTGAAGGCTGACTTAGGTTCTTATTATTTATTAGCATTGTGCATATGCCAGAGAGGGAATGTGGCAGTAAGGACACAGGAGGTGTCACACTCAGTTAAAGGCCATGGAATCATTACAGAAATGCTATCCATAATTTAGCAGCTAAACAAACAATGCACCTTGCCACTCCTATTGTTCTTGTGCCTGGCTGTGAGAAGGTGGAAGAGCCAGAGGAGCCAGAGGCCTACGCAGACCATATGATATTATAGAGTATATCCTAATTAGTCTATTCATCACACACTCTAAAGAAAAAACGAGAAAGACAATGTACACACATTCTCAAACGGCTACAACACCACAACGATGCGTCAAAATAGGAAGATTCTGGTTAGCTGCAAAAGGTTAACTAATATGCTGCAATATGTGATGAATGCGTACAGCAAATGAAACTGCAACCCCAGTAGAAGCAGTAGCTACAGGGTTCTGCCATGTGCTGCATTTACTACTTTCTCATGGTATTGACATGGAAAATGTATTCATCAAAAGGCCATGATCCATCTTGTGTTCCATTTAGCTTGGAGCAAATCTATATCCCAGCATGCATTTTCTATAATTACGTATAGGGCGGTATTCATCTTTTCAAGGACTGGGTTGTTTCATTTGTGGAAGTAAAGCCTATGTAATGGGCAGGCTTTTTATCCCCGCATGTTGATATTCCTATGAAGTTACTAATGTGAATAAAAAACCTGTTTCAGAACACGAGAACCATTAGACTTACGAGAGAGGAATAGATCTGACAACTGAAATGCAGTTACCACCATTTATGAACATCGACAGAATCTTTACAATAAACTAAAACAACATATGTGACCTTTAAAATGAATGCCGCTCCACTGCAGTCCAGTACAGCGGCGTAGTGGACAGGGGAGACTATAACTAGAATACTACTTGGGTCTAACAGTTATTTGCAACACCATAGCTAAACAAGATAAATAATTGAACATCCTTGTGATAGTCGGTGTAATAAAGCTGATGTCTTTATACAGTGGGGACCTGGCTGGCTATGCCGTTTCTAAGTGAGATGGATGAAGCAAAGCCTAAACTGCTGAGGGGTGAAGTGAATTAGGCTCACATTAGGAATTTCACTATTACAATCCAAACTCCCCTCCGCTGAAAGAGCCCACACCTTCCTCAGCCTAATGAACAAGATTAACATTTCAAATAAGACAAAGGAGCAATTTAGATAAGAATGTGGAGGGTTAAACATATATGTTACGTGTCTGCCTCTTACGCATGTGTGACGCAGTTGGAAATGCTGCCATGAAAAGTGCTTGCTGCACATATTTGACCATGTCTAACTATAACTTATATTCTATTATCAAAATAATAATTAAATAATATCCTGTGAACGAACACAAGAACACATTTCCCACCATGCTGAAAATTACGCTATTGTCTCTTCAGGTCTTTTCTGTTTCATTATCTCAAAAGTGAAGGAGAATCATTTAGATTCAAATCTATCATCTTCTTCCTTTTGTCTTAATACAAGAAGAAGAAGCTGAATCAACATTAAAAATGTGTTTTTCTATCTTCTTTCTTTGCATTCTCTCTTTATCCTATTAGAGTTTCTTACTAAAATAACTTGTAGCACACACACTTCTCTATCAAATTCTTTTCCCGCTGTTGAAGACCAAGGCTTACGCTACAGGAGGAGAGAGAACGTTTTCTGACAGGCGTTCACCTTGGTTATAAAATGTCAGAATGTCAAGGCTTTCTACTTGGCACGACTGGCGAAAGCCTCATTTGATACCCAATAAGTGTATGACAACATTTCAGTGGAGCAGTCAGGCAAAGGCCTGGGTCACATTTTAAAAACATCTCCTGACCTTTCCACTGTAGCGGTAATTGCTAATGCCAGACAAGGAGGGAATGTAAGTCTCTTATGAGCCACAGCACCGAGACAGGTGATGTCGGCGATAGATGAAAAAGAGCTTAGGAAGGATGTACAGCAAGGTGCAATTTCAAGTTTAAAAAAAAGGAAAAAGCAGACTTCACCAAGCTCTACGTTCAACCTAATCACCCCCTCACTGCACAGATAGCACAGCTGTTAATGAAAATAAACTATGCATCATATCCTTTTGAAAAGACATAACACTCAGAGGGATCTGAGTTTCATTTTCTTTACCTCACTCTCAGTGTCAAGGGGCTAAAAGCTGATGGTGGTGTGACAACAAATCCATTCTTTCTATTTCATCCTTCCTTTTCCCTGTGCCCAATGTGGCAATGCTGTGGCAGAGACAGATCAGATATGAAATTAGAGAGACATAAAGATGACTCAAGGAGTTGAAGAAAAAAAAAACCCACTTGAGCAGAAGAATCAGCTTCACTGCGGAGCACAGTCGGGAAACTTCTTCTATCAGTGAGCGTGTCAAGAGGAATTCATCACTGGGAATAAAAATAAAGCTCCTTTCATATCAAGTTGTTAAGTCTCAGTCTTCCTGCTGCTCTTATTCTTGCTGATAAGATACTATATCTAGATCATATTGTGTCTAAATAAGTGAGTAAGACTTTTTTAAAGTAAATTTGGCTTTGATGCGACGGGAACTCTTCAACTCTTCAAAACAGGTACAGCTCCCCATGCATTTCTAAGCAGTGTGCTGCGGATTTGTAACAGACAGTAACAACATAATCATTTGTCATACAACTGAGCAACACAGATTTCACTTAGTGATAAATCAGAGATACACAGTAACAGGTGTACATTTACCAAACAGTATAATGTGCATGCTGCAAATATAATAGTATCTTCTATTGCATGATCCCACAAATGACTGGCACCAGTCACGGGTTTGCATCAACCCCTCTGGGCATTAATCTCATCAGCTGGATCCATTGTTGATCACACTAATCACAACCGGAGGAGACGTTGGATAGATGGAAATAGATGTGTTTATCTGGCGTGGAAAAAGACTTAGGCAGGTGTTTGGTTTTGGTGCCATTCGCCAGTGTTCACTCAGTGCCCGTTCCCATTATAGCCTGCAGCCAAAGAGACAGCTTGCGAGTCGCTGGCCCCTGATCCCAGCACATTAGTTTAATGCCTAGATCTGTGGAACTGTTTCTGACTCCCTCTCCAGACTGGCACAGCAGCCTGACAGACAGACAGACAGACACACACACACACACACTCAAAACGCCTGGCCTCATCATAGTGCACAACGAAAATGCAAAGTAGCATCTTTAGAAAGATGCTTGCATCTACTTTCTGTAGCTTCTGACTGGCATCGACGGTGAACAGCTGTGTCATGTGGCAGAGACGTGAGCATTTCAACATGTTTCAAAAACAGTGCTAAAATGGCCAAAAAATGTCTTTGTGTGTTTGCACTGCGGATTCTGTTTTAATGAGCGTGGATAGTCGTCGGGAAAAATTAATTCTTTGGCTTTTGCGATAAATGCACATCTGCTCGTCAGAAGAAACGATTCACACAGAGCAAGGAGGGAGATCCGTGAGTAAATACAGCACAGTGTGAGATCACCAAAACACCTTAAAAATAAGTCCATCCATCCTGGCAGAAAGCATGAGAGAGACCAAAGGGGAAAACAGCAACCCATCTGTCTATGTGTCAGCACCTATGTGTCAGCACTAAGGAGACACAATCTGTTCGAGATAACCTGCCAGAGTAAGAGAGCAAGTAAACATTTGCATGTATATTATATGGTATATCCAAGCCGCCACCGTAATGAGTGTTGGTGTATGTGATTTGGAGCCAGTACCAAAGCACATCACCTGAGATGTCTCGTGTGTTATTCTCCTGGTTTCCCTTGGACACGTTGACAGCTACAGAAGCCCCTGGAGTGGAGATCTGGGAGCAAACATATGGGCTGTCAGTAGGATGGGAGAGAAAAACTCTTTTTCGTTTGTCTTAAAAGTTGGTGAGCTTGGACTTTTTTTTCCTTTTGGAAGCTACTTACTTTGACAAGGTGCACGTGGTGAAAAACGATCTATTATATATATATATATTTATATTGGAATTTAAATCTCGAGAGGAAATGCTGCAATGCAATTATACATTCAGTATATAAGATATGAAATTAATCGAAATATGGCTTTTGACAAGTGAATAACACAGACTATGGTGACTGAATCCAGTTTAATCCATCTATGATAATAACTAATCAAAAAGTACCAGTAAGCGAGATTTAATCATTGTCAAATAATTTGTGAGTGTTTTTAACTATAAATATACCTGGTTACCAAGATTTTTAAATATAATTTTGGTCTCTGTGAGTGCATTTCAAGAATGCTAATGTCCTTTTACTTCATAACAAAAAGTTCAGCCAGTGAAATTAATGTTAATTCTTTAATGTGTGTTTATTCAATCATCAGAGTTAAATTCAAGCAAGATGATGATAATGTTTTTTCTTTCAAGTAATAAAAAAATAACCGCTAACATGAGGATATTTGCACGGCTGGCACACACACACACACACACACACATATGTTACAAATGCCTTGTCAACAATGGTCATAGCCCCGCCTCAAGACGTTTGATGTGGTAAGAACATTGTGTTTGAACGGCCCATAAATTAGAAGCTGCAAATGTTTGCACAGTTTACCCTTGTGTAGGTGAGGGCTGATTGAGGAATACAGAAATAGAGCTCTGTGTGTGTTTAGTAATGTGTGTTTGAACCACAGAGTAATAGTCAGACGTTTCTTTGCTCACTCAGCTGTTCTACAGGCTCCAGTTTTCAATGTAAATTCTACTCACAGTATATATAAAGCAAATTATCAGTGTTAGTTAAGACAGCTGTCAGAAGGGCATTTCTCAGAAAACCTTCAGGATCATATTAGTAATCGCTGCAGGATTATATAGCTCTATCATATTTCAAAACAATCTCAATTAAAATACATTTTATGGTTTATTGGGTTTTATATTTTTGTATTACCAACTAGAAAAGTTTCCTATGGTTAAAAGAGAGTTGACAGGGTCTCCAGGCTTTCAGTTTAGATTGAAAGTTGCCCTTGGGTTCCCGACAAGGACAACTGGCTTCACGCGCCACCTGCCAATAACAAGGACCCACAGCCCTGCACTGATGTAGCCTGTTCCAGTACTGGAGGGATTGCTCTCGGTAATGGCCATATCTTTCCCACACGGTGTCCAGCTCTCAGGAATCCTCCCTGCAGCTCGCAGTGCAGCACAGTCTCGATAAAGCCGCAGGAAATGACACTCATGTCGCGGATGGCACAGAAGCTCTACAGAATTACCTCCACACATCTTTCATATTAACTGATGTTGCGCTATGATGTTGTGAAGTCCAGCAAAACCTCAAAACATTCTCAAATACAGGAAAATATAATTTACAACAAAAAGATTATATACATTTGTATTTGGACTAAAACAATGAAAACTGTCTAAGGAATCAGCGGCCTCACAATATTTCTGCCTGATCAACAACCAACAGTTAGAAATGGGTGCGAGCTGTGCAACATGTCTGAACAGAACATTTCTGAACCAGAACAAGTGGCTTGTGCATATTAGTATCATCATTTCACGGTGCTCGGGCGATTTAAACAGAGTCACTTCTCTTCTCCAAATGTTATGGCATGCATAATAAAGAGGTGGTGAAATAATTTGTCAGGCTTTGATGGAAGTTGTTTAGTACCCGGGGGATGGGTTTCTCACGATGAGTAAAAGGCTGTGTTTATTCACTTGATTCAAAAGGCCCCAACATTTAATACTTAGAACAAAATTATTATCAAAGCGTTCTGTGGACATGGTCTAACCTTCACATGAGAGCTAATCAGTTTTAATGGGTGTGTGTGCTGTAATCATGGTGCCAACATAGTCCCAAGGCTCGGGGCCTATTACACTCCGTAAAATATTAATGACTCACCAGTAAAAACCATTTAGAGCAACTCCCAGAAGACATAGGGGCCCAAACATCTTCTCCCTTCTGAGCACACTTAAGCCAGCTGAGCTGTTTCAATGTGCTTATTTTAATACCTTCTCTCCCCTTCCGTGCTAATACTAAGCTTGGTAAAAGGTAGCCATTACAGTTCCTAAAAATACAGGTATTGGAAAAATTAAAGCTAGAACACTGTGAAGAGACTTAAAAAAGATCCTTAAACCTAGTGAGGTTTCGGAAATATTATGTTTTAGACGTCCTAATGTGTTGCTCTCTGACTACAGGAAGTGATAAATTGCGCTGCGTATTTAATTCAATTCAATTCATCTTTATTTGTATAGCACCAAATCATAACGAAAGTCATTTTAGGGCACTTTACAAAGCAAGGTTTAGGACCTTGCAAAAATATATAGTTAAGCAATAAAACCCAACGTGAGCAGCACCAGGCGACAGTGGAGAGGAAAAACTCCCTTTAAGAAACCACCAGCAGAACCAGGCTCAGGGTGGGCGGCCATCTGCCTCGACCGGTTGGGGTTAGTGGACAGAGAGAGAAAAGATCAGCAGGTAACATAGATCACAACAACAACAAGGAGCAGCAGACGAAGCACCGACAGGTTGGTAGGACCAGAGGTCACAAGGTGAAACCACACAACTCCAAGGTCAAGGACACCTGCAGAAAGGTACAGAGAGAAGGACGAAGCACAACTAGGGGAGAGACAAGTCACAATGTTAACAACATGTAGTGATGTCATGGAGAGAGAGAGAGAGAGAGAGAGGGAGAGAGGAGCTCCAGCCAGCTGTGACGGACTCTGTGTGGGCAGCTGAGAGAATCTGGACCACGATTCTCGTGCTGGACGGTTAGCTTGGGCGACAGCCCAGACATCGAGTAAGGATCCACCTTGCCCTTAAATACACAAAAGGAAATGAGTGTGATCCTTCCACCGGTTCTCATTATACGTAATTGCAGCGCAGCAGCCAATCCATTTACACATTCACTGGCTTCATGGAAGCTCTTTATATTACAAAAAACAGAGCACTTACACAGCAGCCGTAATGATGACAATAACACAATAGCCGAAGGATCTGAGTTTGAGGGATTTTAATTGAAAACAGATGGTAACCGACGCTTCAGATACAGCACTTAGATCATAAGACTGTTTGAATCTCATTTGATCATTTAGAAGCGCAGAGGGTGGACAGTTAATGTTCAGACAAGTGTATCTGCAGCATAATGTGCCATAAACACATCAGAGGGTCACGGTGGTGGTAACAGTCCAGAACATATCGGGTGATGTTGAGGGAGGACTCTCTTCACACACAGTGGATTCAGGTATCTATGACCGCAGAAAGAGATTCTCTGTACCTCCATTCAAAGTTAGTTTCTGCGAGGGCTACTTACAAATTCTCCTTTTTTTTCCTAATCAATTTGGTTGCGCTGTGTTCCATTAGCTGGTGGTTATGCAGGTTACAGCTAATTGAAAAAGCTATTAAGCTAATAATGTTTACTTTGCCTTGTGTGGGTTGAACCTGGTGCTGCTCCTCTGGCTCTCTCTTTCATTCCCAGGAGCTGTTTACTTACTGTAATTGAAGATGGGAGATTTTTCCCCCTCCAGGGCTACTTCAGTCCTCTAATCCATATTGACATGGTGTCTCCAGGAGACGGACAGAATGTTAACCCGCAGTGCTGCTGTGCCCCTCATCGCGGAGCGGCAGGGGCCAGTGGACACGTCCACTGCCTCCTCCCACCTAAAACAGTCACGTGACTGCTCGTCTTAGCTTTATATCACTGTCTAAGCCCTCTGCAGGAACTAATTTATCCATGTGTTCAAATGTGGGCATATGTGCACGCTTCACCGCAGCGCTTCCAGTCACAGTCTGCTGGGCTTCACTTGCTCGGACATTGTGCTGTTGTGTCTTTGTTTTATTGTTATTATACTACAATCTAAGTCTTCCACATTTTAAGTGATGTGTGCTTTGGTGAGGAAATAAGCATACAACAAACTGAAATTTTTATTTTGGCTTTCTTCGTTGTTCAGCACGATATTGGCCGAGCGACTATGAACAGTCATTGTTCACAGATTCACAGCATATCTAACCTCATTCGATGTTTGCCTGTCACATTTAACCATGTACGTTTAGATGGTTCAAAAACAAGATCAGAAAAGTCATGTTGGAAGCAACGAATCATGAAAACACATTGCATAAAGCCTATAATATACAATAGTAATAAATAATCAAGTATAATTATGTGTTTAAAATATAACTACAGAGTTCTGAGCTTCTGTTTTGAGGCTGAATTCCTGCTCCCTGAAAATCTAAAACTAAACTGCAACGACAAAAAGTAATTGTATCTGGTTTATGTTAATACTCTGCAATGATAGGACTGTATGTTGTCAATGAACATGAATGGCAAGTAACACTCAACATATAAATAAGATAAAATATTTAATCGAACTATTTATTTTTTCACCAAAACACCAAACTTTGCAGCAAATATCCAGTTTTTCACTCTGGCCACATAAACCTTTGTTATTGTTGTTTTATACTTGCTTTAGACTAAAGAATGATCATGGTCTACTACTTCAGACACAACTCATTTATTAAACTTCAGACAAAACCACAGACTTTCTAGAGTTGTTCAAACCCAACCACACACAGGACGCTGGAGTCCGTTATAATGAGATGAGCTAAATTTTAGGAGGCAGCGTTTCACAGCAACACCAGGACCGTGGTGGTGGTGTTGATTACATGTGTGGCGGGATCTTTTGCTGACCTTTGCTTAGAGAAACAGAACTTTAAAAGGCTTGTGTCAGCATTCATAAAACATGTCATCGCACACAGTATTTGCCTCCGTTTTTTGTGAGTAGCAGCACACGCATGCTTGTATGCACCACATTCCCCTTCATTATGAAGTATGCAGGCTGATAACAGAACTTTTGGGCCATGTCAATTTAATTGGCGAGTTTGAGCTTTATTTGTGTCGCGCAAATGGACAACATCCGAGAGTCTTGAAGTGACAAGTATGGAGAAAAACAACAACCGCGGTGACTAACATTTGCTAATTATAGTACGACAGAAACAGTGCAACGACGAGTCTTTCGGTTCCCCTCCCGCTGAAAGACATCAGCACGGGCTCCTCGTGAGCAGTGACACGTTATTGTTCGCTTCGCCGTGTTTCACGTTCAGATACTGGGATAATGATTTAGTCTCCAACCACTGCCAGCGATGCACGTGAGTGCTTGAAAGATGTTGTTTACAAAACCACTGCGACGGCATTCGCTGCAGGCTTTCACAGATTTGGTTCCCAAGTAGACACTAGTTGATTGATACAAACCTTTGCTCACAAATCTGGTGTGCAGACTACTTAACCTCTTGGTGTTCTCACCTTGTTCCTTCCCTTTCAACAGGTTTGCTATGGAGCGGAGGGAAGCAATTTCCCAACAGTCTGTTAAAACTAGATTTGCATTAATGAGGCCCGCAGTGTTAAGCCTGAGGGGTGGCTTTTAGTTGAATCACCAGCTGCCGCAAAAATAAGCCACAAACTTTTACTGACACAGGCATTTAACCAGACTGAACACTCAGGAGAATCTAAGGTAAAGGACTTTTGAAGGGGAGACTGTCTTAGTGGCCGTACCTTTTGAAATGTGCTAGACTTTCCGTAATGATGAGAGTACAAGTGATTTATAAGGTTTGCATACGTGAACAGAATACATTTTTAGAAATTAAGCTAAAGTCTGTAGATGAAATATTCAGTATAAAGGGCAAATCTATTGGGAACCAGTTTTTATCAACATTTGTGGTTTGTAAATGGCTGCTTCTGCAGAAATACGCTGCAAATATATGCATATGGATCTTTCTCTTAGACCTGGGGATGTCCTAAAATGGATACCGTACACAGGTTGGACCACAAACAAACACCTTTGATGATCCCTTTACTTTTCATTTAACGCCGTCATCAGACACCTGCATACATGCAAACATCCTGCAGCAGGCGCATTGCCTGCACTGCCAACCTGTTGTCATCCCGATGACATCATCTTTGGCCATTTTGATGATACTAACGCTAAAGGTGCTCTCTGCTATCAGTATGAGACCCACATGGTATCCCAACAAGTCGCATATTAACCTAATCACTGCGATATTTCAGCCTCAAAGTGGTCGCTCCAGCTGAGTGCACTGATTGGATACTTTGAGCTGCTGATGAAATTTAAATTAGAGACATGTGGTTGTGAAAGGTAAAAGTTGGCATCATCACACCACGGTCTGGGAATTGACTGCAGAGCGCTGTATATGATTGTACATGAAGGATTTAGAGTTGGAGTAAGACTGGGATTTTATCTAATGCTCAATAAACACGCTGAAGTCATTACATTTTTCTCACAGTGTGAAATCTAAATCCTCTAACCTCAACCAAGTGCTTTGAATCCCTAAACAGAACCAAAACAACCTTATTAATGCTGTGATCACAAAAACAGAGAAAAAATCAGACACATATATTTAGGAGAGAAAGAAATCATCCGTGTTGTCTGGGGACATGTGTCTGATGGGTTCAGTATTCAGATTCCCGCAGAAGTTCCAGCTCTTACATAAATGGAGGATCAAAATGTTTCATTGATAATCATCAAAGAATATTTCATCATCCGAACTGTGTGAGCGCTGATGTAAGTCTCTTGTCAGCTCAGTTTGCCAAAGAGATGTTCTTAGTTTATAAGATATCTGCACTGAAAAAAAAGCATTAACGTGCTCTGTTGAAACCAGTTCATTGGCCCCATACCCAGACACCACGGTGAGACGGTGCAGGGCAGCAGATGTTAACAGACTGTTTGTATTAGTCGTCTTTAATTTATACAGACTGCTCCCATCCCGAGTGTGCTATGTTGGCCATGGGGAGCTCCGACTTAATGTTGAAGGCCCAGATAGCGCACAGCAGTAGTTCTCACCTCAAACAAAAACTGATGCTCTCCCCTGTGCTTCATATGCACAGTATGAGTGAGCCGTGCGAAAATGCTTTATGGCTGCTGTCAAGCTGTTTCACATTGATGGAAAAACATAATTGACTTGGTACAATTTTGAACTGCTTCTGAATCCTGAATTTGTATAAAATCCTTTTGTTGAGGGCTATCCACGCAGATATATGCAGGCCATCATTATTCCTCACCACATGCATTTCCCTTCAGAGCTTTCCAGTGATCAATCCGCAATCATGTTATTATTATGGAGCTATTTCCAACAATGAAAGTAAGATTGAAGCTCTAGTGACTTGTTGAATGAAACCCTAATGGATAGCTGTGGGAAACTGCCACAGAGACTGATTAATTAGACCTTCACCGTGAGCTGTAAAGCCTCTCCTTTCCATCTCATTAGAACAAAAGCCCCCACATCTTTGCTACAATACTTATTATCCTTTCACACTAGTGAAAACTGATATTCTCTACATGCGCAATTGCCTGATGATAAAATTCAACCATACTATGCTGCAGCCGTGAATGAGGATGACATTTAGTTTTACCTCCCATAGCACATCCCACATCCGTGTTTTCCCTCAGTACCACCTGATTAATGTGGATTTGATATTTTACTAGTGAGTGCAGGGCTGGAGTCTGAACAGGTGTGACAGGCCAGCGGGTCTCAGCGGCGAGGAGTCGATAACGAGTGACTCACGTAAGCATCCTCACAGTGGCGTGAGAAGAGGGATGACAATAGCGTTACAGTGTAAATAATCAAAAGTTGTGCAACAACATGAAACGAGCGAGTGTGTGCATCACACACAGAAATCCTGGAATAGAGAAGGGGATCAGGGTCAGCAGCTTGTCCTGGCTATGTGCTCACATATTCACAGCAAAATGGACCATTACAAAGCATCATGTTGTTGATGAGTCTCTGCCTGATATGCTGGTGCATAAATTGCACAGAAAATAATGTAAAACCTATGCAATCACTTCTCCACCTCCATTCTCATAAGGATTAAAAACACATAACTTTCGTCTAGTCTGTGTCAACGAGCATTTAATGGGAACAGTCAGTCAGGATGTGGCAGTTAAATAGTATGCTGGCGAGCTGGCGGGAAGCCAGACTGGACCAGAAACATCTGCTCACATTATTAATGAATCAATTATATGTCACACGTGCGCCAGGCCTGCAGGGGCTGAGGTGGAGACGTGCAGAGGGGAGGCGAGAGAAGCGCGGAGTCCGAATATGCAGGGGATTCGGGCTCCCTGTGGAGCCATGGCCTTCAGATATTGACATTGGTCCTGTTACTGTTCACAGTTGACTCATATACAGCCTGTCAGGACTGCGTGTCAGTCAGAATAAAGACACAATTTGGGAGACCAGAGAAATCAATGAGAATGGAAGCGAAGAGTGAGAAATCAGGACGGTGGGCACTACACATTTTATGTAGCTTTATTTTCGCACAGTTTATGATTATGATTGATGAGTAAGTAAAAAAAAAAGTCACTGAGCCTGAGTCTAAAGTTGCCACAAACAACTAATCATATTACTTTCTACGAGCTCGGGAATGAAAAAACACTAGCCGTTGCCACATTAGTCTGTTTTGTCTGCAGGCAAGCTCGCATGCAATTGTACGTCAGCCACGAGACAGGTAATACTTAGTGTTTACCAGGTCTGTGTGATTCATCGTGCAAGCTGTGTGTGGGGATGCTGTCAGCAAGCATTTACATCACGAGTAAACAAAAAAGGTGGGGCATCATTCTCCATGCTTAACATGGTGGCCATTAACTCTTAATGGGCTCCCACGCTTCTTAAACCCCCCCCCCCCCCCTCCACAGAAAGCTCCTTGACAAACTGTGCATCTCCAGGGCAGCTGCTGGGGAGGATTCCCTTCTTCCTCAAGTTGAATATGGAAAAACATATGGTTGAGAAACACGTGATGAATAAAGAGCAACCTGGTAATTACCATGAAGGATAAGAGCTTGTGTTCATAAAGTCAGATCAGGTGAAATATTTTTTTCACGTAGGGAGTTATTTTTGACTTATTATTTGACTGGGGAGTTGTTTGTCAGCTCACGGCAGATGTGGTTCTGGGGCAGCTGTTCAAAACTGTCAGAAGTGTTAAATAAACTCTTACGGGAATAAGCTTACATAAACATTGGCAAGATGTTGATTTTCCTGCACTCTCGCAGTCCTGGCATTAACGCAGGCTGCGTGCCATCTGAAACTCTAAAAAAATGTCATAAGATAGACAATAAAAAAATAATGAGTCACATGAGTGGGCGGAGGATGGCGGTGCCATCAGCGTGCTCAGCTCTGTTTGGACAGGTCATTCTCTGTCTCTCTAACTTCAGTTTCTCTGATTATGTTGCATTTTAAAATACATCTTCCTCACAGCTGTCAGACGTGGTTATCGAGAGCTTTAAAACCGATAAATAAATGATACCACAATGTTATAAGTGCCGTTGCATCTTTACTTTTAACAGCTGGAGTAAAAACAATCATTATAATATTTTAAATATGATGGGAACAGCTTTGCCCCTGCTTTATTATTACACCAATCAATTTAATGGAAATGTAATCTCTAACTAAATCTAAATACGCAAACGTTTTAGGGAATGATCTCCCTAAGGAGACGGAGAACTACCTGCTTCCTAAGTCCCGATACAGCTGTGCCACTGCGAGAGAGAACAGAAATCAAATTGAATAAGATTCAGGTTATTCAAACGGCTTTTAACTCGCCTGGGTTTTCAGATCGCTCAGCGCTTTTTCACAAAAGAACTGTCCTTTTACATTAAAATGAGTGACCCTCCCCTGTCACACAAAGTCCCACACAGACCTATATTTTTGTTGATGCGGGTAGCGGCGCTTTAGGCAAAATGACAACTTGCTTTTTGACCAAAGCTCGTGGCTTTTTTCCCATTTTAGTCGAGACACAAGGGGAAAAAATTACTTCCATTTCAGTGCCCATTTGCTGCCCTTCCAGTGATGTGTGACCCTGTTTTATTTCATTTCATTTGTTCACTTTCATCACTGTTATTCACTTTGATTTCCTGGAATAGCTGTGTAGGGAAGTTGGACATGTATTTGAAATGGCACTGAGAAACCACTGTCATCATCTCCGAAAGTACCTACACAGTTACTTTCTCGAACTCTCACATATACAAACATAGAAAGTAAAGTTGAGAACAGATTAATGGATAAATTCTTCTTCTCCCGCGATTAATAAGTATGTCATTAAACATGAACATTCTCCTGTAATTCCACTTATCTTCACTATGAAAATTAGAAGTAGGTTGTTGCCAAGCAATCAGTCTATGGGAGATTGTGATTAACAGCTGAGGTAATTGGAGGGCATAGGGCAGGACAGCTGGCATGGTCCACTGATCCTGCAGCTAACAAGCACAGGGCATAATTAGTAATTTAAGTCACCTTATAGGTTCTGTCTGTGCCCTTCACACTAGAATCCCTTTGGAAACAAGGTGGAATCGCAGCTCGTGTTGCCTGACTTCTCATCAAGCAATTACTGACCGGCTGATCACCAAAGGAGAGGGGATTAGACATGGAGGTAAGGTGAACCAGCAGAGAAGGGCAAATAGCAACCGACTGACTGAATGTCAGGGTCTTTTTTCTCTTAGAAGATGCGTAGCTCTCGTTGCAGAGTGACTTTTCATCCCCCAACTGAATCCTCAGGGGGCTGTCATTTGATAATTACCCCAACGATAATTCTGATCGCCACACTAATCCAGTGAGGGCGAAGACGGCATAGCTGCAGCTGGAATGTGGACACACAACACCAGTTTTGTGACAACTGTGACACGACAGCAACTAGTTTTTAAAGAGTGTCTTTGTCAGGCTGACGAGTTTTTACCTCAGTAACTAAACTGCAGACTTAAATGAACAATGACACATTTTGACTTCAAGTAACAATGGCTTTAAGATTAGAGTTGTGTATTGGTTTTATGATGAATGAATATAATATCTTCTGTATTCACAGCACATCATAATTAACAAATATTGATATTTGTCACACATGGCATCCATTATCCCCCAAAAGTGGGCGGCAGAATTCACCTTGTGCATCGTGTGCTGTGTGTTTGTTGTGTGTTTGTTGTGTGTGTGCTAATGCATGCATGATTATCCAACCCTGTGTTAGACACAGAAATGGTCTTCTTTATTAGTTCACAATAATAATAATTCATAGATCACAACCGCAAGAGGGTGAAACAGTAAAATAGTTACAATGACCAATTCATTTGTCAAGCGAACGCCAGTCTTAATCCTGCTCTGATCCAGTAGGACAATTATCATCTTCACTGAAACCGATTTGCGACTGAAATACTAATAACAACAAAAAGCTTTTGTACCATTTCTATCAGGCAAATAAAACCAGGCTATTCCCAGTGGACGGAGTGTCATCGCTGGCAGAGTGGTCATGTCACTGATGCAGAGGGACACATGACCCCCCTCGCTCCCATCTCAGACCACGCTGAGCTGACTGTACCAGATGGGAATGACTCCCCCCCAGCCCTCACCCCTCTCCCCAGGCCCTGTCACCCACAGCTGCAGGGACAAAACAACAAGCGAGAGTGGGGGCGGGCTGGTCCACCCACAGGATCTTCAGAGACGGGGAGATCTGCCACCAGAGAGCAGAGCGAAACTGTGACCCGTGTGACTTTTGTCTCTTCCCGCTCTGTGGATATTTTGAATTTTGAGGCGCTAACCTTTCTCAGGCCTTCCGCAGCTCGCCAAGGTTGTGGAAGTCACACTCACACCCTCTGAGACATTTTTGTTCTATTTCTCTCTGTCCCATTATTTTCTCTAAGCCTCACAGTCGCACATGTACAGTACCGAGCAGCGGATAAGGTCGAACTCCTACTGGCACTGAAGCCTGGGGAGTTCATTCGCGGCCTGAGAGTTGCCCTCAGTCTGAGAAGACAGCAGAAGTAATTTCAGCTCCGAGCTTAATAGCATTTCATTTTTATACGCTGCCTCTGTTCTGATAAATATTAACAAATGATGAGAGTTAATGCTTTAAATTAAGTGTGTGTGACCAGTCATCATTAATAAGTTCTACGGGGCTCCTCTCTTTCAGGCTCATTACAGTATTGTTCATAATTTATTACTGTTGACTCCCTAATGGCTTCTTAAAGGACTATTACAGAAAACTCTCACTATTTTTTTTCTGTAATAGCCACAAGTCAATCTACTTAAGAGACTGGAGTGCCAAATATAAATTATTCCTAGAAGTCCATTTAGGACTCATATCCTGTAAGGAGAAGAATAAAACACCAGTAACATCACAATAGCTGATACAGAAACAATACACAGAAAGACAGTTTCACTCAAATTTCAAAACCTGTAAATTCATTTATTTTTATATTAAGTAATAACAACTATTTATAACTATTACATTTTTTTATCTTTAAATAGCCATAACTCCCCCCCCCCCCACCAGCAGAGCGTTAAAAGACAGCTGACGTCCATACCCTGCAGAGATGATATTCATTATAATTTATTCATGATTATTCATAATGCTAATGACCTGGCCAGACGGTCACACAACTACTTATAATATTTAGGAATATTTAGAAGGAGTAGAACAAAATTGCTTCTTTAGTACAGTAAGACAATCATAGTCAGTTATAAGGTTTGAAAAAGGTAAACTCTGCTCTTTTCTATATTTAGACTACATAACCACAGCATATCTTAAGGCTGAGTTCAAAATGCAGCGAGGGTTCAACAAGTCAGCAATCAAAAACTGGATGAATGCGCAGCCAAGAAGTTCCTAAGTTCAGAATATGAATAAAAAAAATATTAAAGCTCGAATGTGGAGCCCTGCTCTCAAAGAAAAGTCCAATTCATCATTCGGAATGTTTCAAAGTGGGATTAGAAAGAAATGCAGCAGCATAAATCCAGCCTGTCCTGCTTCAGCAATCTCTGTCTACCTAAGAGAAAAAGTAGATCAAACAGAGAAGCGAAGGTGAACGTTTGTCCTTGCCTTTCCTGCCGGTGAAGGAGGATGCTTAAGATAATGACTGGGGATAAATGGCTTAATGGAGCCAACCCCAAAATGAGCAAATGTATGTTCAGTTTGTTTGGTAAGAGCATAAAGCACAGTGACAAGATATTGCTCCATTTTAGTAATTTCTCTACCCCCAAATACCCTAACTATTTATTTTTAGCCTGTTAGCACGCTAAACTATAGAAGATGTAAGAACCTGATCTAGAAGCTGAGTCACAGAGGCTCCGTTCCACTGCAAGAACCTTTTGATAAACTCAGTTCCTCCAGCTGCATTTCCACCACAAGAGCCAGGCTCTAAATTTAGTTCTACTGTATTTCTACTCCCCCAAAGAAGTCCCTGGTTTGGGAATAATACTTTCTGAAGGAAAACATTTTGATGTGCTTGTTGCCTATTTTGGCCCAATACCCTCTAAAAGGGTAAAAATCAGACTATTTTAATATTCTATTATATATCCTTACATTTCATACAAGACATCACTGAATGCAGATAGGCACGTAACAAATAGAAGCAAGACTATTAAAGAAATTAAACACAATTCAACTTCTGAGGACTATGAATGTCTGTGTCTGTGATGTGGTGGCATCCTCTGTTAAAATCAACCTGGAAACAAGTTATTTAAAAAAATAAGGATTCTGATTTCTGATTTTCTTCATTAACTGTCTTGTCAATGCAGTGTGTAGATTTCAGTTTCTTGAAGTAGAAAAAATATTTTTGGGGATTTTAACATAGTACAGTATATTAATACACTGCAGCAGGAGAAAACCAGGAGGTCTTACAGGGCTTACAGGAGGCCAATACCATTTCCATTTTTAACTCAGCTGTTACCAAACTCCGACCCCGCAGTCAGAAACTGTTGCTGCTCTCCCTGGCAACTTTCATGTCAATACAGTGTCTGGTGATGTTGGACATCACATGTTTAGCTGAACTATATTTAAGTACGACTTAGCTGACGCAGATGCAGACACAAAATATATCGGTGTATTAATATATTATGTATATAATGATATCTTAACCAGCTGTTAGTACGTGAAGTCAGTTTCATTTTTACCAGCTGCTTCTTTTCTCTATTGATTCCTGGAAATGTTTCTCTTTATTCTGTAAAGAAGTTAAACTTAACAAGGCCCGGACATTTTTGACCTCAGCAGAGGTCACATGCAATGAACAGAATCTAATTCAAAAGAGTTCAGAATCTGAGTATTCAGACTTTAGACTGTGTCCAAAGTAAAGAATTTTAGGTGAAGTCTTTTTTTAACACAGGAGTTTGTGTCGCCGCAGTGTTACCTGTTGAGCCATACAAATAAGACCGACAGAGCCAGCGTCTAAGTCTGACAGCATAAGTGATGAGCAGCGAGCCTGCGCACGCAGAACAGTTTGTCATGAGTGACATCTTCATTTTGCCAACAGTACCTTAAAGAATAACAGTGATGTCTTTAAGTAAAACATCGCAAGCGCTCCTCGACAATGCTCACAGCACACCGAGCTGCTTACCCTATATCCTGTAAGCTTCAGGTCTGAATTAGAAAATGTCTCCACCGGGGATTCTCAGGGGAGGGGCAGACACACACACGGGCCTGTCATTGTTTAGAGACTGTCCATCCACGTAATGACTTTATATTATTATTTTCATCTTTCTCAAAGCCAGGGAAGGGGCCATGATTGAATCCAAATCAGTCTGTCAGATGGCTACGCTAGAAAAGCCAATTGCATTTTAGCAACACACAAAGGAGAGCTGCATTCACTCACCAGGCAAATGAGAGCCTTGAGGAGATTATAAATTGGAGAGAGAGCAACTGAGTCTGGAGCAAGATTTCCATTCAATTCCAGTATAATTAGATCCAGCCTCTAATTGACTTTCTAATTTTTCAATTAGCAATCAACATTAGATTTTTTATTTTTTTTTGGAGACCACATCACATTCAGACTTACTAATCTGCTTGAATGAGAGAGGAGACAGCGGTGACTGTAATGAGTGAAAGAGGAAAACATTTGAGAATCCCAGAGGGGTTTCAGTGTGTGATCTGTGGGGTAATTACCAGTCCTGACAGGACAACGTGGTTTGTGCAGTGCTATAGTCAGCCATCGACTCACTCTCCTCGGTTGCCTTAATGCTTATTAATGGATCTTAATTAGCATCTTATAAGTCATCAACATTTGTTACTTATCTCTGGAACAGAAAAAAAGATCAGCATCAGTTTACTAAAAGTAAGATTATAAATTTAAAAGCATCTTTTAGAACACTTTCCAACACAGAGATAGATTTACCTGCTACTGAGGTAAAGTCAGAGCTCAGCTGTGCTAAAACCTCCACAAGGGCCAGACGAGCACTCTCCAGTTAGACAAGCTGGAGCAGGGTACCTCCTACGGGACTGGAGGGCCAATTACACCACATAATAATTCATAGCAAGCTGGTAATGAAGTCCCCGTCCTCATCAGCTCCAATTAGAAAGAATGGATCTCTGAAAAAAGGGGAAGTGAATAAGGAGGTGAAGAGAAACAGAGGGAACGGGAGTGGATAAAGAACACAAAGACATTTAGGATGGTTGTGGAGAAAATTATCCGTCCCCCCTCTGGATGCTCGCATGGGTTATCCATCATAGATTGTAATTGATGATTTCTTTTGAAAATAACTTGGACTGCAGCAACAGCTAATTTTTTAGGTTGGTGACAATAAGAAAGTATGCAAGCTATGGGAAGAACACGTGACCAACAGAAATGTTACGTCTGGGCACCAGCAAAAGCATTTTTCATTGTTCATGTGAAATTTCTCTTATTAGCTTTGGGAAGTGTTGCTGGTCCAGAGGGTATTAAAGACACAGTATAATATTTGCTCTGATGGGGTTTTGCTGTCTCTTCGTGGGAAACCACCCACAGTGAGTAATACGTGCTTGAGAGCCCCCCCCCCCCCGCATCCCTGATCTGGTGGTAGCTCTGAGGGAAGGACTCTCATTTGAGTGGAGCTGAAGAATAATTTTAATTGGATTACTGAATAGTGGGACAATTTCAGTGCTGTTGACAAAAAAATGAGAGATTTTGCAGTTTCCTTGTGCCACATCCAAGGACATACAAGTGGATCACGATCTCGCTGTGTATGGAAACTATGCTAATATGGGCTACAGCATTTGTGGAGCTGGGATGTATGAGTCAAAAGGAGGAACGTAGATAAATCCCTCATTAGTGTATTTGTATTTCGGTGGCGTGTGTTTGGAGAAGGCTTCAGCCCACTGGGGATTGAGGCTATGAAGAGCACACACAGGTGGTGCGATCTCCTCAGGGAGTAGCAAGTTCTTAAATAATACAAATTAAATATTTTGGCTGGCACAGTAACACCAATTATTATCCCGAAGTCACCACTGGTCAGTCTGGACAAGCCACTTTGCATACGCTCCCAATAATTAAAGGCAGTCTTTACAAAGATGAGACGGAGGTTTTTACATCATATTTATGATAATGTGTTCATGCGGTTAGCTAATAACTAGGAGATGTGGAATAAAAGCGATGTGATGTAATGATGGGAATCCACTGCACAAACTTTTTGGCCGCGTTTCTCTCCGATTCCGTTGGCGCATCTCGTTTATTGTATTTCCTCCGTTTGACCTGGAAATCGATCTTGCCCTCTATTGTTTGGGACGTCTCAATTCTCTGTCTATGCAGTTCAGAGGCACAATGAAAAGATGCACGCAAGGGTAGAAAGCAGAAAATTAAATAAAATGCACCTGCCAGAGTAATGGATACACACGACTTGAATACAAATTTCAGCATAAAAATACTCTGCTGATTAGAGAGGAATGTCAGCATTAAAGGATTAGGCATCAAAGCATTGATTCATCTTTATCTGATTCTGGTGGGTCACTGCATTTTCAGTCAACTGTCCACGATACTGTGCACTGAGCTGGATTGATGTCGCGATGAAAAAATGCAGAAAAACTGTGTTTGCAAGCAGAAATAACTCGTTCAGATCAAATAGCTTCTCAGTTTAAATGACTTAGATTTCCTTCCGGGGCCAATTTAGGACCTGCTTCGTTTAGAGAGAGATATTGCGCAGCATTATTCATATACAGTAATTATATTGGAGTGCCATAACATGACAGTAATATGGGAAGGAGTGATGGTTATATGTCCCAGTCATATCATTCTCAGCAAACTTATTCCCAGATGGTCTAGTTAGGTGCAGGAAAATTGGCTTGAAATTGTTACCTCACTGCAAATAACAGTAATAAGGTGGTGGAGATGAATAACTGTAGTGGCACTCAGGGTTCGAACTGTAAACAAAGCCGTATATTATACTAATATCATTATGTGGGATCGCCACACAAGCAGTGAGCAGGCTCAAACGGGGGTTATTAAAGGCTGAGCCGGCAACTTGGCCATTAGTGGGAGGACAATTATTCGTGATCTGCATAAGTGAGTAAATGCAGCTTAACCAGTGGGTTTCTCTTAGAGTGTGGAAACGACAGGAGGTGACTTGTCTCGGAAAAAAAACTTTGAGCTTTACACACTGCGAACATAAGAAAGACGACACATACGTGGCTACAACCACAATGTAAAATCAACCCACATTCTCTTTATTCCCATGAAGCAGTGAACAGTTGAATTCAGACTTTCTACAACAGTTTTACAGTCACTGACTTCTACTTCAGCGGCCACATATGTCTCTGAAGCCAGTGGGAGCTGAGGAAGTGCAACGCCACACTTCTGCCTCCACAGTGTCAGGCTTCAGCTCCTTTAACCTGCTGCTTTCTTTTTATTTAGGAGCTGCTGACTCTGTGAACTGCAAATGCCAAAATCACCAAGCACTAAAAACATTATCTGTAATGAACACAAACTCCTTCATGTTAACAGAACAGAAGTTTTATTTATCCTAAGACAAGAAAAGTACAATTTAGGGAATTGTTGTTTCAGGTACAGCTTTGAGTTTGGCCACTGAATCCTGACTCACTCCGTGTTGACATACAGGTGTTGAATAGAACATTTCAGCGACTCATTAATTGATTCTCACCTCAGCAGGAGCCGAGGTGAGTTGCTCAGTCGGTTTTACCACATCCGACATCATTAAAATGTTAACATCATCATGTTTACCACTCATGACAACACACGAGGTTTCAAATGTTTCCGCCGACCATCACAACCGCAGGAGACAACAAATCCAACAAGGAGCTCACAGTAGCAAAAGGTTACAGAGGGATGCTGCGGTTCCTGCCCACATCTTTGAATAGATCACACCTCGCTCTCAGCTACATGACCTTTAAATGCTCAGAAGTTTCAGGCATCGGGACAGAGGCGCCAACGTCTCCTTTGTGATCTTCACAAATGTTTCGCCTTCTTCTCACTGAGCGTGCTGTTGCGAGGGAGCGTCTCTAATTTGAATGCTGAGCAGGAAACATCTGCCTGGAGTCAGGAAGATTCATCTCTCTGTCATTTTCCAACGCGCTCAGCATCCAGTGCAGCCCTCCTCCTCGCAAAGTGGGAGGGAGGTGGAGAGAGAAAAATTAAAAAACAACAAATATTAATGAGGTGTTGCGCTGAGAAATAACGATGTGTGCACTTCCTGATAGCATCTGTACTTCCTTAATGGCATGTGCAATTATGTGGGTTTCCATTAATATCCAAGCTGGAAGTGTCACCACTGAGGGCTTCACTTCAATCACTGCTGTCCCACTACTGCGTTAGTACACAGAAAAGAAATATATGTGAAATATGGCTGCAGTTCCTGCCTATTATGCCACATAAATAGCAGCTGCGGGGACCATAACCAACAGTGGCCACAACCGATATTTGTAATGGTTAAAATAAAAGTGATTTAAACGTACTGTAATGTTCTGAAACATCTTGGGGGACATACAGCTTTTGGCTTTGCTAAACTCTGCGAAGCCAAAAGAAAAAAAAAAGATGTCTCCAGAAATTCCTGCAGTAATGAGGACATGTGAAACGATGCAGCCTGAGGTTTTAGAAACTGTACTTGCATTTATAACCTAAATCTCCAATCTGGCGATGAAGGCAGGAAAGAACAGGCGCAGGCAGATTAAAATAAAGTCTTGCCACATGTGACACCAGTCATACATTCAGCAGGTGCAAAGTATAAACAGTCATTGTTATTTTATCAGATAATGATGTCATATCACACACATATTTATATATATATATATTAAAATTGCGTCGTTAGTAATGATTGTATTTAATGGCTGTTTGATGTAAAAGCTGAGGTGGACACGGCGTTTTGTTTGGTGTCCATAATTAAATAAATAAAAATGTCCTATAATTACATAAATATCTGGTCCATAAAGCTACAAACTGACAGATTAAGACACCAACCGACACCTAAGTGTAGAGTTTTTCTGTATTAATCAAAAGTAATGAAAAGATGTCCAAATGTTTAAAAGAAACAAATGTGACCCTCGGGAGGTGTGGTGTTTGCTAATGGGATTGGGGTAAGCTGAGTGAATGAGCTGGAAGGTGCGATAATGCTGGCAATTTATTCAGGTGTCAGCTCCCTGACTGTCGGACGGGTTTGAGTCTTTTCCCTGCCACTCAGAGTCCTGAGCACTGAGGAGGAGGAGGAGGAGCAGCCGCCGCCGCCGCTGCCAGATCAGGCCCAAAGACAGGAGGTAATGTAAAGCACACTGTTGGCTGTGCGCCTTCACTAATTTAATCATGTGTTCACTACTACCTAGCGCGTTCCTAACAAGCTTTACTTTTACACTGGCTTCACATTGTTTCCTGCTTTTCAAACAGCTGCCAGTTCATGCAACTGCTGTTCAGACTTTGGCCTGGGCCGCACATTACCATCCGAACATGGGCATCCAGCCTGTGCCACTGCGGCATGACAATCGTATTTCACATGCTTAAAACCTGCTTCAGAGAAATCACTGTCAACATCACGCTGTTGTTATGGTTTGTCATATTTACTGAAAATATCAGTAAAAGCAATCCTGGAGCAAAACACATTTGACAGCAAAATTGCTTTGACTGATTTCTTTTCCTGCGTTCGTGCGAGAACCTCGGCACATAACTTTAAAGCCCATCTACATTCACTTTCAGACGGTATAAAGTATATATTAAAAAGTCAGTGTATTACAATAATACCTGCAGTACTACTGTAAGGAGAGAGGCCTGGACGTCTCTTCGTGTTTTGCTGTCTCAAACATCTGAAGAAGTCTACTCACCCAGCAGAACCAATAACAACACGGGAATGATTACAAATATAAGTAGAAGAAGAAGAAGTTGAAGGTTTTCTGTTCAGTCACGCTGGATGTTCTGGTGTCACCATTTAAAAATCTGTTTTAGAGGTAACACATAAGAAAAGTTGAACTTTTCTCACGTCACTTGTTCAGGAGGCCAAATTCTAAAGCAGCTGAACTTTGATAAGATTCAATGCTGGATATTAAACAGTAAACTGCCTCTTTCAACACGTGCATTTGGAGATGATGTTCCAATTATTTCGATCAGATAACCATCAGAAAAAGAGATCTCTTTTGATAGAAAAAAACGCTTTGTGTACGCTGCAGTCAGCCCAAGGACTGCTTCTCCACTCAAGCACAATATCTTTATGAGGAGCTCGACCGCACCGCACTCCCTCACGATGATCTTAATTAACTTCTCCACTCCTCTGAGGACACCAGCTGAATAAATCTCAAGGACAATAGACAGGATTAATTCATTTATTTAGTGAGTGCAGCTCATCAATTTCTGGAATGGGCACGACTCCTTCATGCTAATGGCTCTGTTACTGCACCGCTACCTCACTTCACCCTCCCAGCACCATGATCTGTCTTTGGCCCCGTGTTTACTAAGAAGGACAAATCAAGCTGAATGAGTGTGATGGTGAGCCGCCGCTGTTTCTGAATCGACCTCCTCGAACTGCGTTAGCTGGCAGACGTGGAGAGACGTTGGTGGAGTGAACGGGTCTCAGGAAATCCACTCTATGTTGAAGCAAATGCCGTGGATAAGCGTGTGCGTCCTAATGTGTGAGTATTATGTATACTGTGAGGGTGGCTTTTCATGTCGAAACACTTTTCTCATTTTCTTTAAACCTGCCAGCAAATAAAAAAAAAAAAAACGTCTTCACCATCTCTGCTGCTTCCAGTGTTTCTTATCCTCTGCACTCAGCACACGCCACCGTGCTGCAATCAAACAACCAGTTAAAAATCCTTATCAAGGACAAACACAAAGTTTTCTATGAACAAATAACTCAGGATATATGAATATGCTAATAGACCAATCCAAGGATTTGCTGTGGCTATGATTACACACCCCAGGGGTGTAAACCAAATAAAGAGTTTAAAAAAATGTCAGCCCCCTCAGTAATTTAATACTCCCCCAATCTGTTCTAGCCTCTCTGTAAGATTCAGCAGAAGTAGAGTCACTGCTGCTCTGTGTGCAGAAACATCAGAGAAATGTGTTATTTTCCTCTACATAGGAAATAGACATGGGCATGATGGAAATTGCCTCCTTCACAGACCCCTGTGAAGAGCATTTTCATATTTTCATGCCTTCATCATTTCCTTTGAAAAACCGTGAAGGGAGGGGGGTGTGGATCCTGCATTGCACGTGGCGTTTGATGCGTTCGCCGCCGTGTGTTAAACTGGATCAATGGAACAAGACAAGAAAGCTGTTGACAGAGTTTTGCTGTGCCCAAGAGTGAGAGGACAGCTGGGTAGGCCAATGGGACAGGAGCTAGGTGGGGGTTAACAGCAAGAAAGAGTCCGCGGTGGTCCCATTTATCTCCTCCCTTTCTTCTTTCTCCTTCTCTTTGATTTCTGTTGACCAAAATCGACTGGGGGACATTTTCTCATTGATGGATCTTTTTATTCCCACTTTGCTCTAAAGTAACATATGAGACGTTGGCTCACAGCGACATATGGATTAGCTTTGATTATGTGACAAAAGTTATCAGTGCACACAGCTGTCTCCGGGCCAGCACGTATGGTCCAGACTACAGTATGTATGGAAATAAAGCGTACGGGAATTAGGGAAGAATTGCTTGGAATACTAACGTTGTCCACCCTGGAGTCACGTTGGTGAAAAAGAATATCAATCAAACGGAGCCATTTGTCAAGGTGTCTTCGTTTTTAAGCACAAATAATTGTATTTACACACTTACTGAGAGACAGCAGTGACTGCCAAAGAGCAAAACAAAAAGTCAGAAAGAAGAAAAACGCTTCCTGGCATCAACACAAGGAGCCGAATGACAACCGCGCTGTCGCTGTCTCACACAGAGGGAGGGAGGTATGGAGAGGGACAAAATGCTGGAAAGTCTCTGAGGGTGTGGACGTGATTTAGAGATGGTGTGCACTGTTTACACGGCCCGCCTAAAGGGACGCGCTTCTGTTGGCAGGAGAACATTGTTAGCATGGGAGGCACGTTGCTCCGACCCCACGTCCCTCTCTGTGTCTCACTCCCCGTCTTTCTCCAGCTGCTCCGGGGCACGCGATGGTCTGGGAAAGATTAATGCATCTTCAACGGAATGCCGTGAAATCAAATTAGTGTACTCTGATCCAGAGACGTGGAGGTCTCAGGCCAGGGCAGCAGCAGGGACAATTCCTCCTTTACATACGCAGCTTTTCACCACCCCATGAAAGCTGCCTGTCGATGATTTAAACAGGAGACGTGCATCTGGTTTGACTTTGTTTTTCTGTTTTACCTTTGATGCCGGAAGAACTCAGTGTGGTATTGATTTACAGATTTATCCACATAATTACCGCGACCTGTAAGGCTGTGTTTCTTTCTTAATCACAGTGATTTCTAGCTCCACAACGGGTCATTAAATTAGATCTGGAGAGAAATGTGGAAAACAAAGCCACTCATGGCAATGTCACTTTGCATTATGTCAGGCTTGGCCACATGTTATTGCAGGTTTCCATCAAATTTAGTCGAGGATGAACACCTATCCAAACACAATATGCTGTTAAAATTGGATTTGCAGGGGGGTAAAGGGGGATTATTACTACTTCAGTGGTCTGTTTCTGTACACTGCTTCCTGTCACTCCTGTACTTGATCACATAATCAGGCAAGGAAAGATTGAGTCACTCACGGAGCTTATGGAGTAATAACCTGAAGATGTTTCCATCGGTGAGGAGGATACGGGGCGTGTGGATCAGTGGGAAGGTCTTTCCTTGGATATGGAAATGCACCATTATCTCTCGTGAGCTGCTAAAGCAAACTACCGCAGGTCACATCATCCACCTTTAACCTATTGTTGTATTGATCATTTCTATTCAGTACAGCTGCTGCTTCTGATTGTTTACAACACAATCCGCCTTGTGATTAGCACGAAGAAGCACATAAAACAACGGTGCTATTAAGCTAATTCCATTTATTCCTCCACAGAAAATACAATAATATCCACATCTCTCAGGAAGGCAGGAAATGCACGACGGCCTCACACTTGTAAGAATGTCAACTTGGTACAGTGAAGCAGCAAACATTGTGAACTTTTGACCTGCAGAATGGGATTGGATTATGTCAGATTGATTTTACAGCTCAGAGGATAATCAAGACAAGATAAGCAATAATGGCTATTGGCAACCTGATAACGTTAACAACCAGTCAATATAGAGCTGCTTTATGTTTAAACAATGAGGAGGCGGACGGTGAATGATGCATCTAGACGTTGTTGTTATTTCCAATATGCAGGCTTAATAACTATAAATAACAAAGTCTTATCAGTTGCTGTGTAGTCAAGGTACATTTGAAAGTTTTATATTGCTTCTTAGTTTAAGAAAGATTGTCTTAATGTCTCTAACTTGTTTTTTAAAGAGACAGTAAAGATCACATATAGATAATAATAATAATGATAATTGGAATCATATTTTACTATCTAAGTCTAGATTCTAATTCAAATCAACCTTTACACATTTATTAACATTTTACTGACACATTTACAGGATAAAGTGCTTTTTATTCTGGGAGTGGCGGCGTTACTCTGGTCGGAGGCATTACTGTTTCGTGCTGCCTGTACTATTCTCTCACAAATGTCTTGAGGGATTTTTTTTAAATTGCTACAAAATCCACTAAAGAATTAACTGTTTAGATTTCGGCAGCCAAAGTTCAAGGACACTGTGACCTCACATCAGTTCTGTTCTCACTGACGTTATCTCTTACTCGCACCTGGGAGGAATTTCACTCAGACTTATGGATGAACTGAGTCTGAGGACATGAGGATGGACAGACATGCGTGCAAACTGTAGCTTGACTGGACGGCAGAGGCATTTATCCATGGTTCTGTTGTGTTGTCCCGTGCACAGAGGGTAGAGGTTATGTGCCTCTTGTGACAATTACAAAGTGCATGCTAATAGTTGTATTCTGTGTTTGTTATATTAGCTGCAGCTGCACTGGTTGGTGGAGACAATGGTGATCAGTCTTCAGCGAGGCAGGTGTGATAGGGTGCACAGCGGGCCTAACAAAGACAGATTGGGACCTGCAGGGCACATCAGATACTCACACACTCCAGCTAAAAACTCTGAAATGTGACTGTACATGGATCACACCTGAGAGGACAGAGATACTACACGCATTAAAATACAAGAGACATGCACACAGCAGTATATAGCTCTCAAAGTTTACCAGGAAGACAGAGATGAACCAAATGTTATGCAGCAGTTTTATGTGTGCGGCACTGCTGTTTTCACTTTGTTTCCAACTCCTACATTACTGTTACACTAGAAGACCAAACACGAAGAAAAGAAAACAAATAAAAAATATAAGCTGGATTTTATTCACAAAGCATCTGTCAATCCTCCTTCAATACCCTTCACTTGAGGTGAGCTCTAGTTTAAGATGCTGAGCATGTGCGCTTGAACCAGCCTTTGGACAAGTGCACACATCCCTTGCATGAGTGTCTCTTTACCCTATTGACTGAGGATGAGCCTGTCACTGGGTTCGGATTAAAGTCTTAAGACCATCTATAAAAGGGGAACGGGCGATGAGGGGGACTTGTCAAAGATTTGTTTGCTGTCAGGGGCTTGTTAGTGCCAGGACAAGGTATGGCTGCAATCGAAACCCTCAAATTCTTTTGCTGCTCCAAAGTCACTTCAAGGTCAAACCTCTCTCTTGCCACAGTAATTATGAAAATCAGGCTCTTGATAAAGCCCACAAGTTCTAATTTAGCAGATGCTTGCCAGGCTGCACATACAATTCACCACATTTTAACATGGAGGCCGGAGAACATTTGAGAATTATAACCAACTGGGAGCTGTATGTGGTCTGGTAAACAGAGTGTTGCTGCACAAACCCTGCTGCATAAACGCACTGTGTATATACATTTGTCTGATAAGACAGGCTCACTGTTTGTCTCCTATTTACTTTCAAACTGGCCTCCACTATGTGTGGGTGTAGCTGTGCTGAGCTGCATGCGCGATGACTAAGTAAAATGTTGAACAGAGTCTTAGAAAATAAGGACACCCGGAAATGTGCCAGTCATTCCCCTTAAAATCACACCTTCATTAGTTTGCCTTGATCAGAGGTAAAACGTTACCCGCCTCCATGTGCATAGACGCTTCTGATGCAGGGCCACCCGAATGTCTGAATGCTGGGCGAGTGTGCCTCTGGAACCCACATGCAGATCACCTGCCCATCGACCTGCTCCTAATTATTATTCATGTTTACAAACTTACGTCTCTCGGGACGAGCCGCGGAACCGGCTGCATATGAAATGAGCAAACAGAGGCTGCAGCAGCACACGGGAGTGGACATGAATTTATTCATGGTAGAAAACAGCCCACCCATGCAACGCCCGTCCCCCCCCCACCTCTCCAGAGAGCAGACATTTATGAAGACATTCCCTCAAAATCATTATAATAGCATTGTCATTCCAAACAGCCGCTACCTGCATCATGATTGCATTTGTTGCTCTGGCAAACCTCCACCCAACTAGGCCAACCACCCAGCTACCACGCTGCTCCCACTATTTCAGAGATTCTGCAGATGTAACTAAGCAAGGTGAGGGAGAGTGCAGTGTCTGCATTTCCCCCGGGAGGTGTGGAGAGGCGCTTAGCAGAGGCATGTTGTACACCCGTTCTTCACTGTCAGAGTGCCTCCATCCGCCAGTCGTAATGGGGGGAACAGCTGGCTGATTTGCAGCTATGGCACAGCGATCTATAGGGGATGAATTGTTTGAAAGAAAGAAAAATGCACAGTGGTCCCAGAGGACCTCTCTCTACCTCACACACATTGGGATACAAAGGCAAATATTCCATGTACACAAACACAGCCTGACTGAATCTGCTTTTCTTTTACTGTTTACCATCTCAAAACCAGTTTAAAACCAGCTTATGAAGCGCTTAGAATCTTCTCTATAGTGTAGCTGCATTAATATGATCATAATCACAAACAAAACAGAATCAGATCTTAAATTTAGTATTTGTGTGTGTGTGAATCTCTTCCTTTTGTTTACTGGGATGTCAGTCAGATAATGAGGAGTCCATCATTAGGAGAAGAGAAGAGAAGCGGCCTGGTAGCTCAATGGGTTAAGCGTCAGACAGAAGCTGACACAGAGATGAAGCTGTTCTGGAAGGAGGAGAGACTTCACATCCTTCCATGCTGCAGCGACAATAGACTGTTGTCACAAACGTTTCGTTGATGTTATTGCAATGAAAGTCATTGTTAAACAAATGTTGTCCGCTATTAATACTATAATAGTTTTTATAAATGATGAATCTAAATGACACTGAAGGCATCGGTCCATGTACCAGATATGTGTTTATTCAAATACGTTCATGCAGATTTTTTTATTTTTCAGAAAACCATTTTACATCTGTCGGTGATTATAATGCTGCTTTTGAGCAGCTGCCTCTTTTTTTGAGGGCTGTTACACTTCAGGTGTCTTTGAATCAGCTCGCCCTGATCAACATGTAGGCAACGTCGGTGGCTTCATCGCAGCTGATGGCAGCTGAATGTGTTGTCAGCTTGGCGTCAGTCAGCTCTATCAAAACACGAAGCCCGGTCCACAATTACAGCTGGCTGTCACTGCTTGATGAGGCATTAAGACAACAGAACAAGTTGTCAGATATTGTATACATGACATGAAATACAGTGCGTGACGCCTGCCTTCGCTTCCCACCACACGCTGAAGTCAAAAAAGAAATAATCAAACACAAGAACAGTGTGAGTGACGAATTAATAAACAATTAAAAGTCCTCATACGATATATTGTCTCATCACTAGATTGTCTAACACCAAGGGCAAATGAGCTTTGTTGGTGGCAGCTATTAGAAGACAGAGAGAGATATTCCCATTTGTTAAATGGGTGATTAATGCACTAATGAATCATTAGAAGAGATCATTTCAGGTTAGAGCATGCCATTCCATGAACTAATTGAGCTCAATTAAGCCGATCTCTGTAGGGCTTGCCTGCTTCTTCCAGTGTCTGACCACTGTCTGTCTGACCTCCAGCCAGCAGCTAAAAGTTGTCAGCCCGGCACCAGAGGCTCGACAGCAGAGCACGTAAAAAAACCGCATGAGACGATGGAGGAAAAAAAAAGAGGAAGGAACAAGGCGAGCGAGCGTCTTCAAAATAATCCTATGCTCCCAAAACAAATTGGCACTCGTCTTGCAGCCTAAGTGCTGCACAGAGATGCTGCAGGGAAAAGAATCAATTCCACCTGACCTTCCAACTTAATCACCACTCGCTCCACTGCTGCTCTGCTGAGACCTCCAGCACAGTGAGGTGATGCAAAGGGCAAGGCCTGCAGTGGACCAAAAGTCACTGGATAAAGCTACAGTAAGCATTTTTGATTCGGTGTCCAAACCAATAAGTCTTCAGACACAAGTCATCTTCACTTCCTTTATTTGTTTGGGGGTTCACTACAATGATAATGAAAATGTGTTTCAGTTTGATGGATGCATAAACCTTCATTATGAATGTTTGCCATTCATCCCTGTGATAATAATAACAACAACAAAGTTGGAATGTGCTCAACATAATGTCTTTTGAATTATTAGCTATTATTATATTTCATTACTGCTATTATCCATGCATATGTGTATGATACAAATGTGGTATATGTCACTGCTACAGTATCAAAACTTCTAACTTTTAGCTGACAGATAACACATAAACAGCCTCATCATCTCTTGCTTGTGTTTCAGTGAGGAGTTTTGTCTGCTTTCCTTCTGTAGTTTTACAGCAAGCCTTCATATTGAGTTCTACCTGTGCAGGAGCCTCTCCAGGTGCCCTTCATTGAAGGATAGGAGAAAATAGCTTCAATCTTCCACTTGCTGATAAGCACACCCAGGCGCAGGCAGGCCTCCTGAGACAACACTGCTTTTCTCCACAACACATGAGTGGTAGTCTGTCCTGCAGAAGGTCAATGAGAGAGAAAGCTGCCTCTGCCTGCCTGGGGACCAAGGCTGACCTGACACCGCAGTCCGCCGGGCTGCACCAGTCCAACAAGTAAAAGGAGTAAATTATGTATGATCTAGTTTGCAGACAGCGAATTTATCCTTGTTTAGCTTCCTACACTCGAGAACATGAGGTGGACGATGAAAAGACAGTGAACTGGTTAAAGCAAACATATGGCAAAAGAAATTGAAGTAAAGCTGCAGATTGCCTTAGGAGTCTGCGGGCGCCATGGATCCTCACTACATTTCACAGGTCAATATTTGCTGGATGTATTGGCTCCAGTAAATACTGCAGTCCACACACAATGCTCATTCCAACAGAGCCTGGGAATAGAGTTCTCCACCAGCTGTACAGTATGAAATTTGTTGTGTCTCAGTAATGACACACAGAGCCAGGCAGGTGGTAATAAAGATTGTCTTTCCACAGAGATGCCTCATACCCTCACTCTCCCTCAACCTTAATTTATTCCCTGAGGTGCTATGAGTGATTTTGTCTGTTCTCTCCTTTATATTAAACATCGCACACTATTAGCTCTCAATAATCATTTGCTGCAGTCCAGGACACAGTGATTTCCCATGACACATAAAACTGCAATAACGTCAACTGAGTTTCAGAAATAATATTGCCAGCATTCTCTTTTATGCATCTCCCCCGGCTGCAGAAAATGCCTCTGCATGACTCGCCCACTCTCATAAAGAGGAAAGAGATTGCACAAACCATTTGTAACTTTCAGAAGTTGCAGAAAAATAAAAATCTAGTTTCTGCACATTTTTCTAGAAATCCATATCTGAGTTCTGAAAACAGATGAAGCATTCCAGGAATGGGAATAGGCTACACACTGAGACAGGCAGAGGGTGAAATAGTCTCGTCCACGGTGCGCAGCAGACAGTGTGTGCGGTCGGAAGCGGTCCCCGGACCTATAATTGCGCAGGCATAGGCAGCAAAGGTTAATGTCCACAGTCATCAGGAATTCATCTTTCATTTGAGACATAACCTCCAAAACATAATTTATTAAGAAAGGATTTCTTTCCAAAAGTGAATCCACTTTGGACAGAGCCAAATCACAATTAACAAATAATAAATAGCTTGTAAATTGCACTCGACGTCTTCCAGCGTGCTCTTGTTCGATCTGTTTGTGGTGAGAAAAGAAATCTATGCATAATGTGTTGACACGTATTTGTTTGTATAATGGTGTGGACGTTGTAGTTTCTGCACATTTCCTCACAAATCCATTCTAAGTTTTCAGTACAAATACAAAAGATAACGTATTTCAAAATGTCATGTTGAGTGTGTTTGAGTTGAAGCTGCATTGTTTATAAGTCATTTTCTCTGAGAGGCTGTAATCGCTCCTGTTCAAAACAATACGGGACTTCTGTTGATTCACACGTTCTGTGTCAAGTGTGTATGAGGCAAAATAAAATTTGATGTCAAAAAAAGGGAAAACTAAAATTTTCAAGTGTATTGACCATTGATTTCACAATTCTGTAGACATGCACTGAGAATGTGTTTACGGATACATGAATGAAAAAAAAGTGTGCGTTAAAAGAGTAAAAGTAAAAGGACTAAATTTCACTGAAGGCAGGTTTGAAATGAGTTATTCCATTACTTATTTGGAGCTTTGGAAAAGATAAGTTAACAGTCAAATCTGTTATATTTAGTATTTTAATAAAAAATGTAGCAAAAGTCGGAGTAGCCTTCAGATTGAGAAAGCAGAGCTGTGGAAAACTGTTTTAACAGTTTTATTTTTTTAATTTATTAGGGAAATGTCGGAGCTAATGTTTTTCCAGAGTATTCAAGCATTTCCTGAACACTGAGGTTTAGTCTGTTGCCTAGAAACACAGTGGCCTCTAGGTGGCCCCTAGGTGCATCAGCACAAGTGTTTGGACCTGCAGAAAAATATATGCAGGCAATGATTAAAAATAAAACGAAGCACAATTTACTATTATTAAAATCTATTATTGAGGAGCTGCTGTTTCATGTTTTATGCTTCCCCATCCTGTTAATTTTGACTATATATGTGCCTTTTTGATTCAGTAGGTGGCGCACACGTGTTTTTCAGTCTCACACGTTGACCATGCAAAAACAGAACGATCTTCCTGTAAGTCGCCCGCAAACATCTGATCCTGAGATTGTTTTTGTCCTGTTTCTATTGCCTGTGTTTCATTTTCCAGTGGATTAAATTGGGAAACTCCAGGAAGTCTCTCCACCACGTATTGTTCCTATTAAAGGACATTGCGCTCACGTTTGCCTAATTCAGGGATGTCTTTATCTTTATCAGCATCGAGGCGGATAATGGTCAACCACTGCTGGCGTTAAAGCTTAACTACCCTGGCAAAATGAGGTTTCAAATTGCACACCATTATCAGGGACTCAGATCCCATTACCTCCATGGAGATGTGATGCACTGATGCATTCTGGTGGTTCTCCCACATAATACAGAGTGTCAAGAAGTGCTATCTACACTTGAGGCAGGCAAACTGTATTACGTTTCCATTTCAAAGAAAATCTCACTTCTGGATCAGGTTTCTCAGGCAAAGCAGGTCCAGTGATTTAACCAGAGCGGATCACAGAGGACAGGAAGCTTTACAAAGCTGCAGCTCACGGTGCCCTGTGTCAGCATCGTTTGGGAGAAAATAAAGGCATTCTCCATTCTGTCGAATTCCTCCAGTAACCTCAGTAGCGTCGTTCGGCGCGCGAGGAATGAATGTGGAGGAGGAGGTGAAAGCAAAACATTTGTGAGTCAGCCTAAAGCGCACACAGAGCTTTGTCTTGGTAAAAAAATCTATCTCAATCTGCAACGTCTTTTTTTTTCACACTGGCATGGCATGAAGCATGTGTCAGCTGGAAGACCCGAGGAATCAGTGCAGCAGCACTTCCCGCTACTATTCTCCCTCTTCTCCGCATTCCCCAGCCCACAGTTAACACTGAATTCAAATAACCAGGCCTAAAGCTGAAACAACGTATGTAAAAATGAAACCATTTTATCAACTAATCTATGATTTAGAGTTTGTTCCCTTCATAGGAACCCGTTTTTCCTTTCTTATGCATGTGCTGGCGTGAACAGACATATTCCGCACACAGTACGAGAACAAGAGACGTGCTCCGTCCTGTCAGCATTCCACAGTTGTGCAGAGACACTTCTGGAAAATTCCCACCTGAAACCTGCTGAAAAAAAAGGGGGTGGACATTTGATAGGAACCTAAGAAAAACTAGACGTGTCTTTCACATGCTTGACTAACTGTAAAATATACCATTGTTGGATAATTCCTCAAAACCAACATCAGCTTTGCACAAACTGCACAATTTTTTCTTTCTTAATAAAATGCAATGCCCTCCCTGAATACAAAGCGGCCACACACAGGAGACTCTCCAATGTCATGAATCGACAGCTTAATCTTAAGCTGACCAGAAAAATTTCCATTTATTTTGAACTCTACAGCTATTGTATATAAAGGCCATGGGATGAATATTTATCACAGATTTGATAGCATTGCTTTCAGCCATATCCCAAAGTCAGACCACCATTTACCACATGTAAAGTGGGAAGTATTTATTCTTGCTTCGCACACTTCAGTGGGATAAATAGGCACTTGCTGAGCTACCTGAGTGCCATCCTAGATGAGATCCTAGAGAGCTAGTCCTATGAAGAGGAATCAGCATTAGATGTTGATACATAATTTACTTCCCCAGCTGCGTTATTCAACCTTTGCCACCAAATAAAAATGTAAAGCCCGCAGTTGTGGCTGTTATTTTCAAAAGTCAGAAACTCATTCTGCTCCTCGTGTTCCATTCAGATAAGCAGAGGCTAGAAAATAACCCACGCCACATTACCAACTCGCAATTTTTGCCAATGACGTCTAGAAATGATGTAGGAATTGTCTCCTGGCTAAATATCAACCACCCTCTGTTTGTGTTTGTCATTCAGGTCAGGATTGATGTTGCAAGCAGCTTTTGGTTTGTTTTGTTGGCTTGATTCAGCACACACAGCAGACAGACAGTCAAAGTTAACAAAGTCGAACAGAACCCTTGTCTGCAAAGTGAGAATCCGCAGAAAAATCGGCAATTTCAATTTTTGACATCTTTCGTGCAGCATAAAAAAAAAGTGTGTTCACAAACAGACAGAGTACACCTACAACGTGTCGATGTCACGTACACAACCCCCCCTCCCACTGCTCATCCAACAGGAACCAAACATTCCCAGGAAATAATTTCAAATGAAAACCTATCACACGTTTACTGCAGTTCACACCTCTGCCCATGGGAACCAAACGTTACACCTATTTGTCATGGGAGCAAACACATTATTATCACCTGATCGCCTCTCGACGCTTTTTTCTTCAGTACAAACACTGTAATGTTGTTGTTTTTTTCTGCATCAGGAATTCAGTCTCATGTTTGATCGTGACCCCGGTGAAGAAGGGACTGAGAAATCTGTGTTCAGCTGGAAGCCCACTCATCAGAAACCTCATTAGCAGCAGAAGCCTTTATCACCGCAGACATGTTGACTTGTCATTCAATAATGAGGAAGACTCGGTTGTTGACTGCAGGTCATATTGTTATTTATCACAGTTATCACAGTGTATCATACCAGTTTTACAGTTTTATTTTTATTATTTACACCTGTGCTTTTCCGTCGACATGTAAAAACAAGCACTAGTGCCTCGCCTTTGTTTGCCCCCGCCAATCAGTTAATTAGCAGTTTACATGCATCCATGGGAGTCCAAGAGGGCATTTGTGCCAGACACCAGCTCCTGAGATGTTTTCACGAGGAGCTTAAACTTTTATCTCTGAGCATCTGTTGCAAGTTCACTGTTCAAGTTAGCAAAGTTGTGTAAACTAACCTGGACCCAGTGTGACACACTATAGACATTCCAGAGATTCACTGATGTTCATAACAATGCATGATGTAAAAGTCTATTTATCATTGCTATTTATTTCTATTTTCTATTATTGCAAAGAAGCTCTAATTGCACCTGATAACACAGCAAAGTGCTACAGTTTCAACCAATTAACAGTCAAAGTCAACGTACTATTCTGCTGGGAGTGAGCGATCAAATAAATAAGGTTAACAAAATGAAGAACGAGCAAAGGCAAAACCTTTCTGACCAGTTCACAGCCCACAGAATCTCCCTGTTCTCTTCTCGCTGAAGTGGAATCTAAACTGGCTCACCACTAAAAACCTGGTGTCGCCACTAATGTGCTCCTGTTGGCTTACCTTGGATAATCCTGCAACTCTATATAGATAAGTAATTTGGAGAGTTTGAGTAAAAACAACTCAATATAGGCTGGTTTAAGCCCCAGCCTCTCAGAAAGCTGCCCAGGTCCACCAGTCCTTAAAGAGATTATGAGCCTCAGAGTGACAACGGTTGTGGAAGGTTTATAGCTTTCCAAGACATATTCTGTAAGTTGACATCATTTTTCAATTCATCGCACTGTAACTTTTCATGAATATTTATTGAGATGTAGATGTAGATAGAAAAAAATAACAGACCACTGCATGAAAGCTTTGATTGCAAATCAGGGTTATGCCACCGCATATCGTACCTAAACACTTCCAAAGTGAAAACATTAGTGATGTGTTGTGTAAAAATGAACCTGAACTTGTTTTGTTTTGTATTTTTTTGCATAATCTGAGGTGTGAAAAAACTGGACCTTTTCTGTTATTCTGACTATTTTTCATTTTCTGCAATTAGCATTTAATCTAAATGACAATATTTTTCATTTGTGAATTTGGCATTTATGTCATCAGTAGTTTATGGAATATACCAAAAACTAAAATTTTATTCAAACATTTACTTTAAATAGCTAAATCAGGGACACCGATCGTTTTGCAGTGAGCTGTATTGTTGCAGATTTGAAACCTGTGATCCTCAGACCTGCAGCAGTGACACTGGTTACGGCGCAAAGCAGAACGTCAAATCCAGAAGTGCTTTTACTATATCCTGATAACACGACGCTGTTCCTAAGAAACAGTACCGATCTTCAGTTTGATGAGAGCATCTCGACGGCCTCGTTGGTGGAGATCATTAGAAGCATATTGTGATTCTGTGCAGAGCACTACAAGAGTTGCTGTTATTTTAGAAATCTCACATCTATATAATCAGCCCACAGTAACACTTTCACTCTTCCCTCTGGTTTATTCTCCTGCTGCTTCACGAAGAAGCTTTAAATACTTTCAGGTGAGATTGTACTGTGCACCTGAAAACAACCTGGCACTATTTACTGTCTCGGCGTCGGTTCTGTCGCGCCAGTTATAAAAAATACCCAAAAAATCACGCTGCTAAATTGTTGTTTTGTGTAGTTTTCTAATCACGCCTCCCAATCATTTCACAGAAATCGTGTGTGTTGATTTAATTAGAAAATTAATAGCTACCACTGCATCTATTTCACTGATCATTAATTCTCTTTACACAAGAAGGTTGACAAGTTATCTGAGTCACTTTTGTATATTTAAACCTGGTAACATGTTTCACAGACAGTACAGTTTGTCAAAATAAATGTTTTTCTTTATTAGAAAATTTGATGAGGGAGTCAAATATGAAGCTTTCTGTAGCAGTTGATTAGCCTAGCTTAGCATGAAGACTCAAAGCAGAATGAGACATGTAGCTAGACTATGATCAAAGGTGTCAAAAGTGGATGACTAACACATTTTTTTTACCACTCTAGACACATTTTATATCTGTTGGATGCAGTATTGAGTAAGAACAGTGCACTGGTCACTTTATTAGGTACACACGTCTCCATACAATGCAACCTCACACTGGAGTGTAATTTGACCTTCACAAAGACAAATCGCAGCAGTGGGCTACCGGTCACACCTTGCTCACTTTTTCTGCAGCTTGTTTTGTGTCTGGATTAACTTTTGACTTCAGCGGCTGAGTTGTATAAATTGGCTCCCAGTGACCTCTTTCAGTCTCCTTAGACAATGTATTTACTTTCTGTGCTAAGGCACCCAAACCAGCCCCTCTAAGCTTTAGCAGCCACAGAAAAAAAATCAATCCATCTGTGATCTGCGTGTGTGTGAAAACAAGGAAGTCAGGAAGTACACATTGCATTCTCTTTACTTGATTGAGCGAGATGGGAATTCGGGGCTGGAGGTACGGCTGCATTGAAGAGTGGAGCTGGAGATGAATGTTACTTACGTGATTTCATTGGAGCTAACATTCCTCAAATCCTCATATCATGTCTGTGTCTGGTCTGTTGTGTGACCAGGTTAACTCGCAGGCTAACTAATCAAAGGGTGTCGGTCATGTCTGACTCGCCTTTGTCAATAGATGAGTGTTGACCTTTCAACTACACCTGCCCCCCAGTCCCCTCACACGACAAAGACCCACAGGTCCTATACACTGTCTTTGAAAACAAACCAGGACTAATCAGCACCTCCGGCTAGCTGGAATGTCCCCAGTTTCTATAGAAGTAGAGGCTTAGTGAAAAAGCAGACAGGTATTCCAAACTGAAAACAAGCCCAGACGCATTCGCTGATGAGTCTGCTGTGAACCATTATAAAAACGGGGAGTGTTTTCAGAGCTTTTGTATTTGTGGTTTGTTGAAAGAAAACACATTTGGCAGAGGAAATGTTGCAAATTGTGCAAAATGTGACTGTGAATGCAGCCAAACATAGTGAAACAATGCCTCTTATTATGACTTAATGTGTTAAATCCCCATGGCAACGAAAGCGATGGGTTTTCTTATTGGTTTGCGCAGAAGAAGCAACTGATCTGGTTTCTGTGGCGCGCACCGATGATGGCACTGACTAGCCATTCGCGCTCCAGTAATATTCAGATAAGGCACAACGCCTTTGCAACGAGTCCCGCTGTGATGCCGTCCCTACACTGTTATTACAGCATGTTCCATTACCCCATATCAGTGAGAGAAGTACATAAACACGGGGTACTGAAAGACCCCCTGTTTCACACATGAATGGGAGAATAATCCAGCTCCCAGTTGAACTGTTCTGAGGCTTAGGTTTTCCTGTGGCTGCAGCACGGAGGTGTTTTACGTTAAAATGCCCCAAAAAAACTACCTGCTCAGCACCAAGAAACAAAATGTGCCTGCAGATCTCAGTCCAGGTGAGGCGGTGTGGAAGTCATGGGAGTCATAGCTACTGGACTAAGTTCAGACTGTAAGAAGATATGTAAAGATCATGCAGTAATGAAATGTTAACCTGGCAAATAAGCTTCTCAGTTTTCTTCTGCATATGTGTAATGGGGTTATCTGGCCAAATGCTACAACTGAGCTCGATGACAACATTCAACATTCGTCAGCTGAGATTTTGACGAGACAAAACTGACCTCATTGAACAATCTGTCCACTAAGACTAGATTTATGAGTGGAAGATTATTTCTGACTAAGACAGGACTAAAAGTTCCAGGGTTTTGGTGGAAAGACGACTAAATATTACTGCAACTAATGTAGACCATCAGGGACATTACATCAAAAACAGCCGAGAAAATCAGCAACAGTTTTGCTCCACAATCTACTTAAAGTGTCAAAAGTGAGCAGAAACACTCTTGATATAAACTAAAGAATTCCCTGTGTTGTAGGAAAGAAACGTTCCTGAATCTGCATTAAACAGTTTCCTTTCAAGCTCTTTTCAAAGTAGTTTTGTTAATTAGGACTAAAGTGAAAATTCATTATAAAAAAAAAGATTTCTACTGTTATTATATTGTGATTTATATGATTATATGATTTAGTATATTATGATTTATAGTATTAGTATTATTAAAAAGTGCCACGTGTCTCCTTGCTCTTGCACCATATTTGTCTAGAGCTCACACAAACGATATTCGCCCAGGGCCTCCGTTATTTTCCGACGGGGAGACAGCCCATTTGTATTCTGGGGGTGCGATCTCGAATCTGCATCCAAATGGGGAATGATATATTCAAACTGCAAAATGATGGCACTCTTCATTGTCAATTTGCTTGAACACAAAGGTGCTTTAGAGAAGGTAGGTACATTCCTGGTCCAGGCAAGTCCGAACAGAATCAGCCAATGAGGCGTCGGAGGGGGGGAGACGGAGAAAGACGAGGGGAGGTTCGCGACACAGAGACACAACCCCCGAGCGGCCCTGGGCGAAGGAGCCTCCAGACAAAGCCGACGCCCAGGAATCATGCACAGAAACATTCAAGTTGTAATAAATGTCCAAAATGCCTTTATCTAAACATGAAAGGAGTTTTAGCTTCATTACTCAAAGGTAGGATCGTTACGCACATTTCTTCTCACATCTCACTTTGCTTCTCACGTTGCAGAGCGTGCAATGTAAAGCAGTAACAGCACATAAAGAGGGTTGGTTAGGCTGCCTGTGTCAACCTAAATACACGACTAGACAATACGCATCTGTAGCAACTGTGATTTCTACATTCACGCATGTCATTAGGGAACAAATTGCTGAATTTGTGTCCAACGTGGAATCTACATTTTAATGTACATGCAAAAATGCTCATTTCTGCAGCAGTGGCTCACTCACAACATCATGCAATGATTTTTCATTCATGTGGGACATTCTATGATGATTTGCATTATCTGTTTCTATTGTAAATTATATATACAGTATACGCGTATGCTTGTTTCCCAGATGTTGTGTGGTCTGTAGAATTTACTAGTAAAAAAACTTTCACACAAACATACACTGTACACACAGGCTTTCTACAAATCTGAATTACTCGTTGCAACTCACATTCCTCACAGTGGCGTGTTTCAACGGAGCCTTCGCCGTGCCTTCGGGGGAGAAATGCAGCACCTCTTCATTCAGCAAATCTCTCCGTCTAAGGATCACTGCTCACCCCAAAACATCCCTGAATGAGTGTGATTTTTACCAGTAACCTTGCATGTCACATTGCAGCGAAACGTGAAAGTGCAAGTTTTTAGAAAGCTCACGTCTGAATGCACTGTTGACCCACCTGTCAGCTGAGGCGGTACGCCTCCCTCTGGGATAAAAACTTTCTTCAAAAGTTGCTGTATTCAGGGTGTATAAAATACATGGAAACATTAAGCTTGCAGGGGGACACTGGAGAGATTGTTTTTCCAGCATCCCTGATGGATTTTAAGTGTATAAAACGTGTAAAAGTGAAATTATGTAAGACAGATCATAAACCAGCAGCGGTTGGATCCACTCAGTGGAGCTTGTTAAACCGGCAAAAAACACACTTTATAGAGGGCTTGTTTTCATTCGGGGCTTCGTGTTTACATTTTTGCATACTGCTTTAGCAATATTCAATTTAAATAAATATCTTAAAGGATGCTTTCTTATGAATAGAGGCGTTTCACACAGGACAAACCTGTCAGAGATTTTCAAGAGATATGAGTTGAGTGGCTTGATGCTCTCATTATAATAAAGTCTAGCTGTGAAAGGGAAACAAATTCCTATATTATTTGCAGAAACATTTCAAACTGTGCAACAGACCGGCCAGCGGAGCTAAAGAATGATGAAGCCCGACGTCGTCTGCCTTCAACCAGCGTTTTCAGAGGCTCGTTTTTCAGCTGTCACCTTCCAGTGGGCCACAAGATTACCCTGAACAAGTCACAATGTCCACTACTGTCTGGACCACACAGAACACAGAGGAGAGCGCTCTCTGTCTCTGGAGAACAACGGCTCATAACTCAGAGATATTGGTGTCCTTGTCAATAAAATCACACATATATAAGAAGATTGGGCTCAAACGAGTGTGCTCTCCAGAGAAATATGTTGTCAGGTTGGGGCTTGATGCAGCCCTTTTCCTTAGGAATGTGTCAGCGTTGTTCCTCCTCACCAACCCCCACCAAACCCCGCCATTGTGAGGGGAAGGAATGTGTTTCCAAAAGTCCTCCTTTCAGTGTTTTCCCAGTGAGGGATGTCGGGTGTCACCCCATTTTTCACTTAAGGCTGAAAGGGGGATGTTTACATGCAGCTAGAGAAATTCCATGCTAAGAGATGTATGGTACGAAAGTCTGCCAGAAAACCACATACATTAACCACAGTGCACAAAATAATTCACTGTTTGTTATTTGGCTCACCACAGAGATTATAATAAATGTAGTAGTTCATGTATTCTAGCAACTGCCAAGACAGTTTCTTTGTCACGTGATTTAAGGGGCTCCTGAAATGCTTCAGAGATACTCTGTCCTAATGAAGAATGTAATTTACTCCAGGGAATGAACAGCAGAGACTCATCAAATGATAAAGAGGAGATCACAGATTTAAATCACAGTACATCTTTATTGCATTTGTAGGTTCATGCCTCAGTTTTAGGAAGATGTTGTGTCTGTCGTGGTAAAAAGAAATGTAAAAAGATAAAAAGAATAAAAAACAACGACAGTTCTAGGAAACATTAAAAAGCAAATGCCAGGGTGTGGCAACATTTAATGGCTGAAAAAAGGGGAGGTCCCACTCAGGTGCTGGTGTGTGATTGGTCGACGCAGACTTCTAAAACACCAGTACCTGGATCAGGTAGAGAAAAGTCAGAGGGGAGACAGATGACACCTTGTGAAGACTGCTTCGAGCATTTTGGTCGTTTGATTTGTGTCACACTCACAGAGTCGCCGGGGAACTAAATGTGCAAACAAGGTGAGTAATGCATTTGAAGCCAGTGCTGCATGAAAAAGACTAAACGTCTAATCTTTGATATACTTTGTCTGGAGCTGTAACCAACAGTTTGCTTTAAAAGTACTTGCAGTCGATTTATCAAAAGGAAAAGATCACCTGAAGGACTCGTGTGCCTGGAAGGAGGCCCAAACAGATTGTGGGGCGTAGGAGGGTAGTGAAAAAGTCTAAATGTGTGTGAGTCTAAATGCTCACACACAGAGTAAAAGGTATGACTATCAGGAGGTTTCAGGTATGTGGAGGGAGCAAAGTGTTCGGCCGGTATTGTGCTTCCCCAGAGGCGGGACTCTGAGGCAGACAGATAGCAGGGCTGACCGTGGTGTCTGGTGCCAGTGGTGGGCTCCAGGAGGGCTGTGGCGGGGTTGCATCACCGATGACTCAACAGTCATTCAGCTCAGGCCTGTGATAACGTGCCAGAGTCCAGGATTTCAACAGCAGCCTGAGAGCCTGAGGCCACGGAGCAGGGCAGGCCTGGTCTCGCTCAGACTCAGGCTCAAACTTAAACTCAGGAACAGGGAGAGGTCGGCATCCAGTTCCTGCCGCGCTCACAGCCACCCCCTCAACCTCGGAGGCTTCTTCATAAATCAGACAGTCCCAACTGTCTGTTCTGCACCAGATGCCAGGGTTAGCCTCCATCCTGGAGCTAAGTATTGAAAGTAAAGTTTAAGACTTTCCTTAATGTCAGTGCTCCTCCATAAAACACCCTCTGTGTGGTGAGTCGCTGGAAAACTGTGATGTGTCTGAGGCTGCAGTGTTTTTTTTTATTTTCTGACCATCCACATTTGTGTCTTTCAGACGCTTCCTGCAAGAATATTCCATGTGTTCTATCCTTCATTCCACCGGAGTCTGTATGGATATTTAACCAGATTTCAGTGGCGTGAAGTGTAAGAGACATGGAGATACGGCCTCACAAATACCAGCAGGTATTCAAAGCACCTTATTCCACCTGTTCCGTACTATGTGAACCCATTTTCACAGGATCTTACTGTGAACGCTCTGTATGGTAACGTACGTTGGTTTTGTTCTAAAACAAAATACGGCATGTTTGCAGCTTCATCAATAAGATACCGTGACTCAATAATGTGAATAAATCTCCTGAACTTGTGCCCCAGTGTTTTCTTTTTCTACAAGTGCAACATCTCCAATTATTACAAAGCCATTATACCACCCACACCCAAGTTTCTGTGGATCTCAGCCCCACAGCATGATATTTGTTTTTCATTAGCCAGCATGGAGAATTTGAGACTCAGCCCACACAAGCAACCTTTGCTGTTTGGCAAATGAAGCTTATTAACAATTTAAAACAGGCCCTCACTGTAGCCCACACAATGATGCCATTAAACACGTTTCTCCCTGCTAGAGGAAGAGATGCGCCTCGACTACTCTCAGCACATTCCTCTCTGACAGCATACATCACAGTACAGAAAGAAGGAGTATAACTATTTACTACACATGCATTACCTTCTTTGCAGCCGAGTAATAACAGCTCAGTGTGTAGGCTATATGCAGGGGATGTAGTCCATATTCTATAACTGCAGGGCTTTTCAGCCAGATCGGGTCTGAGTTACATTTTTGGGTTCGATAAAACATAGCATGACTTCTGCTGGGGCCTGTTTTTAGTTTTTTGGTTCCTGACAACCAATCTCCTCTGGAGACTTCAAATGTGAAAATAATAACAATGCAATAAAGGAACAGAGCACATTTTTAGCACGCGGTTATGCACGTGGGCAAACAAATGCGCCCTCCTGGTCTCATTGTATTTTAGCAGCTAAAGAGTGTCAGACTTTTAAGTGCATGGCTACAAGCCTCATTAGTCTCTCAGTCAATGCTAAATGGAAACAAAAGTAGAGACAATGTGCAACTCGACCCCACACTTGTCTGACACTCTGCAACATGTGTCACAGCACACATTCAGGTGTAACACGTAAAACTATCACACATATAAATAGAGCAATGATTTAATGTTTAGCGATTTCATTTTGAATATTACCTTGAGGTAGAGGTTGGAATTTAGCACTTGAACATTTTATGTATCTTTGCAAATATGAAGAACATACAATGCTGTGAAAAAACTGTTTCCCCACAACCGTCTTCTGGTTTCTTATCTTTCTCTCTTCTCATACTAATTAGATAAATTAGTACATTCTCAGAGGTCGATGCACTTGTATAACTGGAATCACTCTCCTTCAGGATTCTCTGTGAGAGATGAGAATCCATGTTTTCCTCAGTTGTAAGGAAAAGTAAGTTAATGCGTTATTGTTCCCCTAGTGAGGTAGTTCAGGTGCACAAAGCAGTAGGAAAAAAACATCAGGATGTCTGTTCTATTTTTATAAAGTACATCTAGCATATAATGCAAAAAGAGTAGATAACTGTAAATATAATTGACAATTACACCAAATTGACAGGTGCCTTAAGCTCTGCAATCAGGCAAATCAGTCTGCAATTATCTGGGTCACTTGACTTGGCTGTGGCTGTGAGGAAAGTCAGATTACAACAGAAACAAAGGGCCTGCTCCAACGCTTCTTCCACACACTGCAGCTCGAGCCGTCTTGTTTGCCTGTCCATCCTCGCCAGCTGAAAACCATCCAGGTGAATCAGGTTTGAGTTCATTCAGCCACGTCCCAGGCTTCATCAGTTTATTAAGAAGAGTTCTTCACTCCAGCTCTCCAGCTCTGCAGCTCTGCCTCCGCAGCTCCTGGTAGACTCCAGGTTCCTATCCTGGAGGCAGGTCTGCGTTACGAAGCCTCCCCACAATACAACACTGCTGCCACCGTAGGAATGATGTTCCTTTGTGGGAGTCCGTGTTTGTTTTACACCACATGAAAAGTGTTTCTTCCAAACACTTCTCCAAAAAGGGTTTGAGGGTGACCAGGGAGTGTAGCGACAGAAAAGATGTTCCTTTTTTCTTAATTTTGGTTTTCAACTTGCTCCGGTCCCCGTGTGCGTGGGAGAGTGGAATCATTTTAAGTGATCTTTATTGAGATGAAAGAGAGCTGCAGTTCCTCGGATGATGTCCTTGGATGCTTCTGTAGCTTCCTGGAAGATTCCAGACCCTTTAATAAAGAACCTTTTCCAGACTGATGGATGCAGTTTGGTCATTTTGGTGGAATAGGGAGAATGTCTTTTCCCACAGTCCAAGTATGACATCAGGCTTCTGCAATAAAAAATGCACGTATCATTTAAAACTTAAAAAAAAACAACTGAACAATGCAAGATTCAAATATAAATAACTCCCTCCATCTCAGCACCATGAATTTAGTCTGATACTTCAGCCAGCATGAATATCTGCAACCTCTGTCTCTTTTTCATGCATCTGCTTCTGAGTTCAGCACTTCAGGAGGACACAGGTGAGAGGAGATGTTTCCATAGCAGGCCCAGAAAAATAAATAGCTCAGAGTGAGAGTGATTGATAATTTCTCTGCTGCGAAATGTTCATAATTCAGTTTGTATTCTCTGCATCTGAGGAGGGTAATATGACAGTTTCACACCACACAAGCAGCACTTGTTAATTGAGACACAACCAAGCTGCAGAAATGTTGCGTAGCGTCAGCGCCGTGCTTCATTAACTGGGACGTACGGTGTTGTGTGTGTCTGTTCGTGTTGACTGTTGAACACAGGCTCGTATCAGCGGCTGGCTAACGGGCTAACAGGCTGTTGATGTTGATTGGTTTCTGTTCCGTGTGTTCAGTGGCAGAAGACATCAGCGTCCATCAGCTGGAGCGCTTAGTGGAGCTGCTGACATCCAAGGAGTGCGAAGACCTCCTGTTCACCCTCTCTCACCCAGAGGAGAACATCTTCCAGCAACTGGAGCGGCTCTCAGCAGAAAATAATCAACTGGATCTCAAGCCGCGGGTGAAAAGACAAACCACTTCTGCTGAGGGTTAGTACACATCTCACCTGAGACCTCTGGCATGTTAGACTGCACAAATTATAGATGTCAAACATATTCAGTACAAGTGAAATATCAAACTCTTAAGAGGGAGTTCTCCGAGACAGGATGAACACACAGTAAGCTGTAATGAAAAGTACGTAGAAGTCCATCGCGAGACCTTGTCTGTTTCTCACACGTCCAGCTCAGCTTGGGGCTGTTTCTGGCAGCAGGCTGACAGTCAGAGACCTGTGTGTCTGAGGGCCATATGTTTTCTGTTTACCAGATAGTGCGGCTCAGTGCCGAACAGCCCTGACAGACTGGCTGCTGAAGTACGGGGAGCAGACTTACTACGACAGGCTTTCTCGCGCCTTGCAGCACATCGGCAGGACAGACATCGCCATTGGTGAGAAACAAATGGGGACAGAGTCTCCTACTTACAGATAGAATCGTTTCTTTTTACAAAGAATAATTGTATGTGGTGCCACTGTAATGGGTTTCAAATTAATTTTTTTATGTACAGAGCAGTGTTGTTGGTAAAAGCAAATCTCATGAGCAGACATCACAGCACGTCCCCTGACAAAAGTAAATTGGAACAAAGCCTCATTTGGGTACACGGCAGTGTGTTTTGAAAATTGGTTTATTTCGGTCAAGAAGGCGTCCTCAAGACTTTAACAACAGCGCGTAATTGCTTCATTAGTTCGAGATTCATTTTAATTGGAACCTCAAAAGTGGCGTATTTTGCACACTGCCAATCTCTGGCATGTGTCGCAGTCCAGTGTGCACACAACTCCACAGCCGAGCGGCGTTGGATGGAAGGAGGTGTAAATGATCTGACAGAGGACTCAGTGGAGCTGACACCAGCCACAGAACAAACCATCTGCTCCTTTCATTAGTAGCGTTTGAGGGAGAAAAAAAAGACGGGGAGAGGATGGGAAGAGATGAGTTATAAGACAGTTCTGTGTGTGTGTGTGTGTGTGTGTGTGTGTGTGTGTGTGTGGCAATTATCATACACTTGATTGGCTTTCTGAAGAGATCTAGTCACAGAAAGAAAGTTGGGTGGTTCGTTTTGTTTTGCCATGAAGGACAGCAGTTGCTCTCCTGCCAGAACTAATTATGTTTAGGTAGGGAATCAACACTTACATTCAAAAGCACAACCTTTCAGAACATCAATGCACGATTTGAGCGTTTGAAGTGCCGGGGAATATTTTTAAACTGGGTCTGCGTCTGTGTTTTTACAGAAGTGGGGAAGAACATCAACCAGGACAAGGCCTTGAGCCTGAAACGCTACGTTGAAGATTATCACAAATACGCAAGCTCTTTAAAGCTCCCATCAGTTCAACCGGGAGCCAAACACCCCCAGCATCCAGACCCGGGAGCCAGTAAAAGAAAAGGTATCATCACTACATGTTTCACGTTAGTTTGGTGTAACGCAGAATAACCCAGAGCCCAGTCTTAATATGCATGGCCTCATCCAAGCCCCTTGATGTCAAGAGGAGATTTTTGGGTTATCCCTCCAGAGACTGTCTGAATGACAAATGATATAATGTTTCACTGAACATTGAATCCATTAGGTGTTTAGATGAGATGCCGGATTAGATTTGGTGGCCGTGGGCATGCTTCCAACTCATTACTTCTCAGTATCAACACTCTCACTATAGGCGGCGTATTTCCCAAGACACAGAAACTCAAAAATGTAATTATCACCAGTTCATTTTTTTTTTTTTGTCTCCGGGATTATTCATTCAAGTTCAAACTTGACAAAGATGCTCCTGCAGTCTTTGGGGAGCTTAGGTTTGTTTGTATGTGTGTGTAGTCAGGGATCTCACAAGGCGTGACCTGGACTTGATTGTGGAGCGGGCGCCTGTCCCTCTGTACCGTAAGGGGCCTCTGGATGTAGCTCTACCGCTCTTGTACGGTATCCTGCTGGGCTTCGGAGGCACCTTGCTTGCAGGCATCCTCATCCTCCTCCTCATCATCCACATCTCCCGCAGAGACCAGCAGAGCCGTCACTCCCGGGTCACCATCAAGCCATAAATTCACGATCGGAGATGTGAAGGGGCAAGAAGTTTAGCAGTTTAGGGATGTAAAGTGTCTAGCATCACCCCCAACAACACAAAGACAGGACAAATGTCATACGTGCCTCCATAAACAAGAAAAAAAGATCCTGTCGTCTTTTTACTATTTATTTTTCAGAAGCATATTTTCAAGTCCAGTTTTTTGGTGTCCATGGTGGGCAGCAGAGCCAATACGCAAATCAATCCCAATAACACACCACAAACTAAATCTGACAAATCTGACAAGAATACTGCCATTCCAGATAAAGTGGTTGTGTGTTTTTAGGCTGGTGAGGACTGTTGTGTTGCCAGTGTGTAGATGCCTAGTCGCGTGACAGATGCGCTGGAACCCAGCCCTCACACCAAAGGTTGTTCCGGTGTTACTGTGATAGTGATGCCACTTTCTATTTCCCCTCCAAGTGACGGCAATGTGCCCGTCTGGCATTGAACAATAACTAATTATCCAGCCTCACGCCTGCTTCCCTGGAGCCTGCCGGTACCTCCACAGGCAATCCAAAAGACTAATAACAATGACAATGCTAGTAGACAATGGAGCACAGTTGGTTGTGATGGCAGCTTCTGGAAGGTGACAGAAGCCAAGAAAGCAAACACAGAGATTTTTTTTTATGTATGAAGTAGCAATAATGGTTAGCAAGCTGAAATAGAAATCTCCATATCAGAAAAGACCAATTAGTTGTGTTGACATGTGCAGGATTCTTTAATTAAGAAAAGCATTAGGTCACAACCATATTCGACTGAGACAAACAGTTTCTAGCTTCTCGCTGCCAGTTCTTGTTCTTACACTATTCCTACTTTCTTCTTTGCTACTGAACTAATTACTTCATTATACAATTCTGGCCTAATGTGCTTTTGGAGACAGACAGCTTGGATTAACAGTGGCACTAAGCAGCAATTACAGAAAATTAGTTCATAAATCAACATTTAAGCAAATTATAGTGCCAAGCTAAACTGTATGAACAAACAACACACCAAAAGGGCATGAAGCGCAGTTTTGACGAGTGATGAGCAGATGAAGCCCGATGAGGTTCTGGAGCTTTCTTTTCATTGGTGTCCAAAAAACGATTTGATGCTTCAAACAAAGACAAGCACAGTGACATCTGGTGGCTTGCACCTCTTCCAGGGCCAAGACGTCAACTCACTGATTTTAGTCAAATACAATCATGTGCAATAAAAATTAAATCTGTAATCAATACGATATTGCACAATACTGTAGGAAAATTAAATAATGAATATGTTAATTGTCCAATAAGCCTACATCCAGTTCATGCTCGTATGAGTTGCACGAGTAATGTGTCGTGACTGGAAGGTGGCATTTATTCATTTTGCCTTTAATTACAAGATCAAGCGAAAATATCCTCATATATATAATTATGTGCACATGACATAGTTTAGCTGCAAAACTTTCAAGATGTCTGACTAAGTGAAGTACCTTCTTTAGCTCCGGTGACGTTTGAAGCCTCAGTCACGTAACATACTTACAAGCTCCTTCGAGGTGCCAGTAACAGTGTGCTCGTTTAAACAAGCCCTGGAGTTCAGACATGCGCTCATCTTATTGGAACTATCTGCTAATTAAATGTATACTTCACAACAAACAATATGACGAATATCTGTAAGTTCTTTTAGAACTGTCTCTGTCTCTGTCTCTGCATAAATATGATCCAAAATATCACAGGACCCTCACAAAGGTTGTTAAACCAAACAAAGGGAGCCTTCAATTTTGTAAGTTCTTCAAGGCCACGCAGGTGTTTAATCACAAGGAGGATCCAGAGTAGCAAACTCCCCAACAAGAAGCCTGATGCACATCTCATGTAAGGCCAAGTAAGAGGCCACCCACGATTAAACTAAAGTTGACCTTTTTTCTTGAAGGAGCACAAGCACGTTCCTCAAGAAGGTTAGAACATATCTATCTACTGCAGAATGGTTAAAGCAGAAAGCAGAGCGGCTGAGTCATACCTCTGACGTCAGTCTTATGGAGATACCGTAGAAGCGGCCTGTTTGTGGAAAGGAAACCAACCAACATGAAGCTTCTCTTTAAGGAGGGTCTACTTTTAGGACTTGCATGGAAAATCTGGTCATACTTTAGTTTATATTTATGCAGAAATGGAGAAAATGAATAAACTTTCGTGCACCACTATATATTAATGGCATTGTGTAACAGTTTGTCTTCCTCACCATGTGTCTTCAGACAACACTGCGTTTCACCTTCATCAGTGAGCTTCCCAGGAGGCACAGCAGAACTCCTCATGACAAAACTTCCTCTGTCCTTCAGTTTTCTCCGGCTACGCTGTTAAGATCCTGCAAGTGCTGACTATGACAGGTTCACCTGCTGTGGGCTCACCTGTATTTCTGTAACCAGTGGAGAGGAAAGCCAGACTACTGTATGCCTGAATAACTCACAGAAACAGCATGCCACATGGGACCTGCATCGTGGTTGTGACACTGCTTAGCACGGCCGAGGACCCACCAGGAAGCTTTTGCAAGAGAGTAAAGAAAACTACAGAAACAGCCGGAGCCCGTTAAAGCACGCTGCATAACTTGAGAAATTCACTGCACGCTGCACAATGTCACATTGTATATAACGCAGAGCTTGATCACATCATTGTGTGCATAGGATGCGTTTCATTTGTAGACATCCGTGTGTCAGAACGGGCAAATGTTCATTTCAAGCCATTCTCATGCAAAAGGATGAAGCAATCTCAGACGTCATGGATGAATAGCGAAGGCGACGCCAACATAGTGAGTGTGCGTTTTCCAGGCATGTCCATTCTGATGGAAAATAGGAATTCTTCTTTCTCGTTCCTGTGGGTTCTTTGGTATATTTAATACTTTGCGGTGCAACAGCTTATCAAAGCGCACCCTCTGAGGAGGGCACATCTGTCTACAGTCATTGGTTCATCTCAGCATAAAGAGTGAAGAGTTGGTCGGGATAAAAATGTAGATAGACACAGATGCGATGCATGCCAAGGGGATGCTCAGACAGAGGGGCTGCGTCCTTGATGTGCTGAGGCTGAGCGTTCTGCACCAGGGCCTCTGGGGTGTGCTTAGTGTCACTAAAGGCTTTAACTTCCCCCTCCTTCCATTTGCATCTTCATTCATCTGCAGGGCCACTGAGGTGCTACACTCCCCACTCAACCATCACTCTCCGCTTGCTCGATATATATGGATCACAGGAAACAAGATCACAACACCAGCTCTTTTAAAGTCCTGCACTTTTTTTAATCGCCTCAGCTCCAGCTTTCACAACTTTGTCTTTCATGGTTTCCTTGGGGGAATCTGAGACTTCTTTAAAGTTCTTCAGTGCTGATCAGACGAGAGGAGCTCAGCAGGTTTTCAGGTATAGCCACAGTGCCATCCTGTGGTTGTGATTGGTCATTGCAGCAGATGGTGACCACAGAGACAAGCTAGGCATTTGAGTGGTTGTGTTAAACTATAATTTATCACAGTAATAAAGATAAAGGTTTTATGATGAATGAAAGTTTTTTCAAAAACAAAATGCTCTATTGTTATTTTCACTGACACATGTCTAATGGGTAGCATGTGTAGTTTTATACTAATTACTACAAATGTTTTCCAAGCAGATCATTTAGATTATTTTTACTGCCTAACCTGTAAGAGCAGCTGTGGAGACGCAAATCCACCCTGAACATTGACGTTTGTTGTCAATTAAAATCCAGTGTGGTGCAGTCAGACAGATTCTAGGGCACAGTCCACAGGAAGTCACCAGCAGTGCTGCTCTCGCCATAGCGGAAAAAAAAGAGAACTCCTGGTCTCACCTGACTTCTAAACAGTAGCAGATAATTAACGACTGGCCAGTCACCATCATTCAAATCATCCCAAAACATAATTTAAGTCCAGGTAATAAGTTTCATGTCAATCTTTCAAGCATCCAATGAATGAGGTGAATAAATTAGCAGTGTTTTAGGGGAGTTAATAAATCACCAGCGCAGTATGAAAGGTGAGTCATGACAGAGAGGTAAACAAAGGCAGTGGAGGGCTTTAGATAATGGCTGCCTCGTTTGTCTAGTCATTGAGATAAAAGCAGGAAATTTCTCCTCTGAGATTCAGACAGGTGTGTTTCCCCTACACCGGGGGCACGCAGAGGTACCCAAGGGACAACAACGAGACCGAGAGAGAGAAAAACCAAACTGGTCCGAGCAGCGTTTTCACTGAAACGTCTCACTTCTGTGATTTCGCCATTATCTCCAGTTTGCAAGCATTGTGTTTGTAGGTTAATGAGAATCATTTTTGTCGAATGCCTTTCTACAGAGTTTAGGGGAAAAGTAATTTGCAAATGTTTGTGGTAATGATTCTGGTACATTATGCAGCTGAAGCAGGAGTCAGTGTCACTAATGCATCTGTGGTTAATTGCCTCAGTGTGCTCCGTCTGACAGACATTTCTAGACACTCACACGTGCCTGGTGTTTGTTTCCAAAGTGACAGTTTGTGATACTGTCAGCGTGTAATGATGGAACTGAAAAAGGAACAGATAAATGAATTCATTTTGAAAAATATAAATCAGGAAAGACATCAGTGGTGCAGTGAATGTATTGGAAGGACAGTGGTTTAAATACACCTGAGCCTGAAAGGTTCAGTTACTGCTGCATCAGTATCTGGAAAAGCTCCACCACAAAATCAAAAAAACACTCCAAGCTACTCCACAAATAGATTACTGAAAAGCACACGTTAGACAACGGATACAAGAAAATGTCTCACTTGCTGAATCTCCCCTGGTCCACAGTTAAATTTATCATCAAACAATGGAACATGATGCCTGCGTAGCTCTGCCTACAGCAGGGTGTCCTCACGAACCGAGTGAACATGCAAGAAGGGGCCTAATGAGAGAGGCCACCGAAATACCTGCGACTGCTCTGCAGGAGAAGCTTCTGCAGCAGAGATGTGAGATGTGTTGCCTGAGCTCTTCACCAGAAAGAATCATATTATATTATTCATCTATTTAGTCTTAAATATCAAGAGCTACTTTTACTCAGACTCACCCGAGTGATTTTATGTTGACAATGTCAAAGAAGCTAAAAGCATTCGGACATGACTTGATGTTCCACGGCACGGTTTATTGACATCCTGTCTACACAGATTGAATTCCTTAGAAAAATATTACTGACTGGTGCATAAGAGAAAACAGAAATCTAAACGGCAGTAAATGATAGCTCCTATAAGCCATGCCTGAATCTCTGCACAGCAGTAATAAGCTTTTTCCCGGTCGTCTTCCTCCTGGTCTGGGAGTTTATCATGCGGGAATCTCAGAATTAATGGAGTACTTGTGCAAAAGCCATCAACTTGTGATTGTGTAATAACACTCTCAACACCCCTGACGACATATTCCACATCATCGTGTGGCTTCCTCCCAAGCTGTACTGTTCTAATGAGTTCCCTGAGCGTTGCACCACCCTGTGCTGTTTTGCATTGTCTTGTCTAATTTCCCCACTGATGCTGAACGGCTCAGTGAGGAGCTGGTATCTGCAGTCATCTGCTTAGAAGACGGGAGAGCAAACAGTGCCTTTAACGAGCTGATGGGATGATAAAACACTGCACTGATGACACTGACTTCCGTATTGATGGTACGTTCAGGAGGAAGGTCAAAATTTGATTATCTTAATAAAGCTATACCTTCCACTTTTTAAAATTGAAATGAATTCCTTCCAGTTGTTTCCCACAAAATGAATAAAAACGAAAATAAAGACGCCACAGTGCTTTTTCTGTAACCTCAACCTCTAACGTGCTGTTTGTAGCTGCTGTGATTTCGTAAAGGTCAGCCACTGCCAAAATAATTAACGGTGATTACTTTTATTGCAATAATGGTAGCGTGAAATGAAAGAACTTACATCTATAAGTTGCTAAAGAGAAAAGCTCAAACATGGATCGCAGGTTGAGCAGCATTTTCCATCAGACATGGGGTTGTGGCTTCATCCAACTCTAAATAATTAATCCTCCCGTCAGACATGCAGACTCAATAATTTTATGCCTTAATTAATCAGCAGAGAATGTGCCCATTGTTGGTGCGTTTAATTGCTGTCGGATGACTGGAGTGAAACAATGCGCAACATTAATTAATACCAGCTATCAGTGGTCAGATTTGCCCTAAGTCGCTCTGTAAACAAACGCTGTCCAAAGAGAATTTGCTGATACGGCATGATCAAGATTTATGATTCCCTGGCTGCAAAGTGGTTTGTTAATGAAGTAGAATCGGTCCCTAAACAGGGGTCCATGAAATGCATATGCAAAGCACCAACTGCTGTCGCTTGATCAATGTCAAACAGACATTATTTAAATTTACAGAACCGGTTTTGCCTGCTCTATCATCCTCATTCCCTCAGATGACTTTTACAAGCCCCCAGCCTATTAAAGCAACAGTCGTTTAATAAGATTTGGCTTCCTGGCTCTTTATTAAAGTGCTCCAAATTTAAATCTTGATTCGGAAAGGTCAGTGCTGAATATTTTCTCTGGGGCGGCTCTTCATAAAAGGCAGAGAGCACTAAATGACAAGGCCTCATGACTCAACGAGGAGATACCCTCTGACACCGTGCAATTAGTCTCAATAGCATGAAACCACTGGGCGTGTAAACAAATTTAATACATAAATCTCTCCAGCTAAAATGTTCTAAAAGGCACCGTGTTAATTAAACCATCATGGTCAATGAATGTGCAAGAGGTGTAAAATTAATTTTTATATGAACTAGCAATTACAGATATTGAGAAGCTGGTTCATTATATCAGTTTCTTATTTGGTAAAGGATTTAGCTGGGAGCATTTCATCATTCAATGTAATCATCATCTGACCTCCAGAAACGCTGTGGTTGGTCCTCCACCTATAGCTTTACTGATAATGACTAATTATAATGCACGGTATCACGAAGGTTAAATTAAAAAGCATAAGAGACCTAAAAAGAGCCTGCAGCAGCATTATAGTAGATAAATAACTAGAATGGAAGCTAGGAGAAAAAGCATTTCCTAAAGAAAACACACTGTGAATGCAGAAAAGCTAGAATCTGAATTGCGTCACTTTTTTTTGTTTCACTTTTAAAGGGATTGAAGGGGTCTGATTGACTGTTATCCAAATGTAAAGGAATTCAATAAAATTAAGGAGCGGTTGTAAGTTGTGGTCAGAAAACATTCACTCCTCATATTATAAAAGTAAATAGTTGAATTGTGTATTTACAGAAAATGAGAAATATCTGAATGGAAAAATAACAGTTTAATGGGACCTGTTGAATGGAAGCATACATTTCATCATAAAGCTGAATATTATTTGGTTATGCTGTTAAATGTTTAAGGTTAAATAAAGTCACGGAGCACTGTTTTGAGGGAAGGGACTCAGAGAAGCTTTTCTTTTCTTGTTTCTTACCTGGTAGTGTGGTGAATTACACACAGTCTAATTACACTGTTTATTCTCTATGGATGCATTCCAGCACAAGCTACCAACAACAGAGCCAGACGAGAACCATTTCCACCCTGATCGCCATCTTGGCTTTTCTAAATGTTAGATATGTGCACAAATGTGAATTTTCCTTCAGCAAAACTATATTATTAAATGCAAGGACACCTGCAATACCTTTATGGACCATGTTAAAACCCTCTGAGCTACTGCAGCGTTAAATTCCTCTGCCATAAACTTTATAGACATAAGAAATGTTTTTTCCTTTTTTGTTTGCTATATAATTATTTTTATTATTATTATACTCTTAAGAATTTCCACTGTAAACAAAAAGCATCTTATAATTTAAATGTATATGTTCATGTATAATCAGAATATAAACAAAAATACAGTTATTCTTATACATTCAAAACATGGAAGACAACACAAACACATTAATCCTTTCAATGAGAATATTTAAATGATTCATATCAATGGGATCCTAAAAGAGAAAGAGCTGCAGACGTTCTGGAAACATTAAGGTTTAAAGAAAGGTGACGATTTTAAACATAAACACACACATTAAGCACTGAGGGATTCGTCTGGGCTCCAAATGAAAGCTGGTGGCCACAGAAACCTTGTAATCACTCGCTGTGCCAATTTTCTGCAGAGAGGACGGGGAGCAGAGGAACAGATGTGTGCCACAATACCTTAGGATTCTTTCTTAATAGCTTTATAAATCCATTCATGCATTACTGACACACCAGCGCTGCCGTTAGCCTGCTGCTGCGGGCTCGACACCACAGGCCGTTGAGCACCTGCTGCACTGACATGACTTAGCTGCCCACATATTAATGCAACAGGCAATAACTGGAAGTTTGGTTATTTTGCAGAAACTTTGGTCCTTAATAGAATTTAGAAGACACCAAAGATATGAAACTGCTGACGCCATGCATTCATCTGAGTTTCTCTCTTCTTAGTGTCTCCTCCACAGGAACTTAGCCAGACTGCTCAGCTGGCTGCAGCTCACAGCTGTGCCCACGCACACTCTCCTTTAATTACAGGACTGCTTCTGTGTGACTGCGCAGTCAGCAGGTTCACGCCACGGTTATTGTGAGTGGTGGGTAAACTGAGCCTCAGAGTGGCCCTCATTATCCATCCGCTAACCCGTCAGCGGAGTCAGTCAAGTAGCTATTACTGTTCCCAACCACAAAGTAAAACATTTTATTTGGATAATCGACAGTCAGCAAAAATACGTTGGCAACAAACATTTCCATAAATTACAGTGACATTGGAGATTATTGTTAGAGTCGTTGGCATCTTTTTTCTTCTCGTGTTCACTGCCACAATCAGTGCTCAAACATTTCCTGTAAAAGAAGAAGTACTAGCTGTAACTCCACCAATGATAGACTGTAAAATCACAGTGAGAAAAATTTGGTATTATACTGTAATTTAATAGTGACTTTTTGCAGTTTTTTATGGTACAAATATTAGAAAAAAAACTGTGAATGTGTTGAATTTACAGAGTAAAAACCCCAAAAAGCAGTTACTGTAAACCTTCTACAGTAAAAGTACCATTCAGAATACAGGAAATACAAACTTGTTGTACTGAGGTACTACACTTGTACCTGTACTATGACACCTAATTCTGTACAATGGCTTCGAACTGAACACCAACAGGTCCAAATTCCACTGAAGACACTGCCTGTCCTGTGAGTGGCATGAAAGGTTTCCCCTTTCTTATGAGGCAGTGAGACACACTGGGCACAATAATAAAGAAGAGATCTGGCACACAGCATGCTACATGCAGCATGACCTTGGTGTAACTTACAACTGTACTTGTTGTGCCACAAAGACCAATGTGATATTTGTGTTTACCTTTGACAAACCTGATAAGTTGACAAAAACTGCGATAAAGGAGAAACGTTTTCCTTACAAAATAAAAATCTTGCTTTTATTTGGAATCTCTTTGTATACCTCTCAACCCAGAATCTTTGAACTGTGCTAAAAAAACAGAAAAGGTACATATGATGAAGTTATTAGAACCTACCTCTGGGGAGACTCGCCTCTCCACAGAGTCGTGCTGAGCGAACATAATGGCATCGTGGACGGACAGGAAGAGATTACTGCGGGAAATATTGTTGTCTTCAAAAGCTCCTCCAGCCTCCAGTTCCTCGTACACCTGGGCTGCAGGTGGCAACACGACAAATATCACACAAGCGTGCAGGAGGCGGGTGGGATCACAGAGTACTAGGGTAAAGAAGCCCCACATTGAATTCACATTCACATTGTGACTAAGTGTCTGTTGCCATGCCAACTGTTCAGCAGAGACAAATAGGGTGAATGCATCACCTTGAACATTAGCCAGGTAGAGTTTAATGCCCAGCATTGCATATCTTGAGTTCATCTGTGTGAAAATCAAAGGAAGAAATGAAGTTGGACACAGACTTAAAGTAACAGTTATTGCTATCATGTTGTAGAATTTAAACTTTCAAATCAAACAAAACTAGGTAATCTGCAGTAATTATTTTACATATGAATCATTATTCTACCTACAAATATCTTTAACATGAACCTTTTAAGATCAGAAACTCTTAAATAAATATTGCAGTGTACATGGGTTACCTCTCACGCTGCGTAATTTATTTTCGATTATTACCTTAATCAACACTTTGATGCCCATTAAATCAATGAAGCAGACTCCTGCTAAGTCGAGGATGAGGGTGTGGAAGGGCATTGGTTGGGACTCCAGTGTGACAGGAGCAGGACTGGGTGGCTCTTGGTCAGCAACTTGCTCGCTGAGCTCAATGTCACCACAGACGAAGCTGATGTAGCTGGGGGGGGGGTCAGGTTTGTTGGCACTGCCGTTATTCATATCAAAGTCATTCATATTGTTTTGTAGGTCAAGCTGACATGTGCTCTAGGTGTAGAGGAAATGTAGACAGAAAGGTGAATCAAAGGTCACAGGTTGTATTTCCATGGTATTTCGTCATTGTAGTACTTCTGAAAAGGAAATACTGAAATGTGAAATGTGTGCATGTCATCTTGTTTATGTCATCACACCTCAGATTTCCTGTTAACCAAAGAGCTGGGCTTCCTCCATCTTGTCTTCCTGGCCTTCTTCTCTTCTTTTGCTTTTTCCTTTTGTTCTTTTTCTAAAAACTTCCGCCTGGCCAGAATAAGTTTGCAAGGATCCAGCCTGGTCTAGACATAAACATGCCTATGTAAACATTTGCACGTCGTGAATACATCCATGCAAACCTCGCTAACCTTAAAATTGTTAACTGCACCTTTTTGATGACCCTCTGACGAAATATTTCTGCATTTGCAAAGTAGAGCGGCGAACAATAGTTCACTATTTTCACACCTGTTACAGACAAACCCTGTGGAGTGAATACAGAATGATTTCATGTACCTCCTTACACACCTCATTACAACAACAAACTCAACAGAAATATTAGTTTTCATACCTTACTGTACACTTTGGGGTTTTTGTATATGTCCGTATCCATAATCTGAACCATTTCGGAACCATTACGGCTGTGAGAAACACATCATTTAATATGAGCAATCCATGTCACACTGCTGCTTTGTTCATTTACCAATGCATTAAGTGTACTTACAACTGTGTCTTGAATATCACTACTAGGATGGAAAAGCCCACCCCGATAGCAACTCCATAAGGCAAGCTAAGAAAGAATGTCGCCAGGAACGACACGACCCAAACAAACTGCAGAGAAAGAGCAGCACCACATGTAAAAAAGCATAAACACACAGAATTGTGCTGTAATACTTTATTCAAGTCGTGACTTACACAGTCTAATTTGCTCTTCTTCCACAGGAAATAGGGATCAGCGAGCTGCAGGAGTGTGTTTTTCAGATTGACAGCAATTAAGGCTCCGAGCACTGACTGGGAAAACAAAGATACGAACTTGCTTCTCGTGTCTGTATTTGAACTTTAGATTCATGACACTACCATCCAGCTCCTACGTGCACCTACCTTTGGGAGGGATTGCAGGTAGGCTCCCAATGCGAGCATGGTAACCATTACAACCAGCATCACACACAGACTGGCAAACTATGAGAGAGCAGCAACAGTTGATAGCGGCTTCAACTATGACAGCACCGTTGTGTCTGACACTACCATGAACAGGTGATATACTCACCTGAGATGTTCCTCCAGCGCTGTCTACAGCCAGCGTTACAGACAGGGCGCAGCAGATGACGTGAATCTTAAAGAAGGCCCCAAGAAGGTTGCTGCAGCCAAGAGCCAACATTTCCTGTACATGAAAATGTGAGATAATCAAAAACAGAGTTCAAATTCAGTCACAAAAAAAATAGGCAACTTTTCTACCTGGTTGGGATCCACATCATATCCCTGCTTGGCTGCCAGCGTCCTGCCCATAGCCAAGTTGATGACATACCCTACAATAGCCAGGGAGAAAGCTGTGCTCAGCATGTCTTCCCACTGACTGACTGTTGGTAGGATTGGTGCGGGGAATCTAGAAATTACAAACAAGAAACAAATTAGACCAAATATAAGAATGAAGAGAATATTAACTATGCTGATATACTTTACCCCAAAGGGATTTCTCCCACTACGTCCATGTTATATATTTCAGGAAGATTCAGTGGGCCTGAAATGGCTGTGGCCACGACCACCTGCACAGAACATACATGTGAATCTATCACCTTTATACTACGTGAACTGTTGAGCTACACTGAGAGAAATGACAAACTACGCAGTACTTACAACAATGATCTCTATAGGAATGGGGAACGGCAGTTTGTGGCTGTAGTGTGCACTCAGCTCCTTCACAATAATCAACACTACACCGCTGACCAGAGCAAATACTAATGATGCTACGTTGGTGTCTGCAAGTCCTCGTATAATATCTACGAGAGTCTGGGACAAAGAAGTAAAATGATGGATTAAATCAAGGACTAAGGCTTTTGATATTTACTACATATTCACTTACATATATAACCGCCAATGGGCCACTGTGAGGTTTCACCCTGATGCCGAAGATGTACTTGAGCACTGATATGAGGATCTGCAACCCTGCTGCAGTCATGAAGCCTCGGACAAACGATTCAGACAGATAGATGGCTACAAAGCCAAACTGCATGAAGCCAAGGCCAATCTGTAGAGGCAGATTTCCACATGTCACAAAGCTGTGTTTCGTCTTGTTGGAACATTTCTTTAAACATATGACGCATACACGTACCTGTATGATTGCTGTGAGGCAGGCCAAGGTTCCAGATATTCCCAGGCGAACATTATCCATCCTGTCTGTGTCCACTACCGTGGAATTAAGAGTGTCATTAAAATGACTGAAGTCTGACTCTGGGGCCAGTCTAAGACACACGATTCCCACCATAATGCTGAGGACAGCAAACGTACCTGGACATAGACAGCAGTGTGTTTTTGCCTCTGGGTGAGTGAAGTTGAGATTCGCTTCCTTCCTTCAACTTTTTATGAACTCCACCACTTCATCATTTTTATATCGCTGCAGATAAATCACTGTGACTTACCTGGAACCATCTGGCGAGCAGTGCCCATGAAGAAATACGGGATGAGGGGGAAGAAAGATGAGTAGAGACCGTTGACAGGAGGGAGGCTCGCCAAGAGGGCAAATGCCATGCCTGGGAAGAACACAAACATTTTAACTGTCATGTAAATCATAGCACGTTGTATACTGAAGTCAACCAGCCCCAGACAGTGGGTATCTACATGGGAGCATCAGAAGGAGATGAGGACCGACCGACCTTGGGGAACCTGAATGGTGCCGGCACTGACCCCACTGATGACATCAAGCAGCAGGTTGTCTTTCACCTTGTACTTGGGAAGCCAGGTCAGAATAGGCAGGTGTCTAAACAACAACTGCCTGAGCCTCGGCACGGAGCATCTGACAGAAGCAAACAGGAGAGAGTCTTTGAGTAACTCTGGTTTCCGTGTTGCTACTTTTAAAAAAAAGTCCGGAAGACACATCAGGAGTTTGTTTTGAGTCGTACTCTAGCTGCAGGGTTCTCCGCTGTTTGATCACAGCACAAAGCTTGTCAGACGTAGAGTTTGTAGAGTTAGCGTGATAGGAAGACATGGAGTTCATGTTGACTGTGTAGCGAGATCATAATTCTGTACCTGAAGTGTTTCTTCACTTTCTCTCCAACAGGGAACTCTCGACTCTTCTTCTCATACACTTTGTCGAACTCTGGGAGGTTATACGTCGGCCTGTCAACCACATAACGTGGGCGGTCCTGCTGCATGGCTCTAGGATAGTAAAGAAAAGTCTCATTTTAACTATTTTTACTCTACAGTTGTTCCTGATTATGTCATCTTAAGGAATGTTTTAGCCAGAAACAGAGATATTTAAATGTAATGAAGGCAGAGGGAGGTTTATTACCATATATTTACATGTACTCCTCAAACTACAGCCATAAGAAAAAGGTTGAAAACTGTAAATCCATCTTAAAGCTTACAAATACCGCGTTTTACAAGCGACTGAACATCTCTGAGTATTCATGAAATATATATTCATCAGTTAAAGTAGTGAAAACCACTGCTACTATGATAAAGTCATGGCAGCATCACTAACCACTGTGCGTTTCACTGGTTCTCTTTAAACTAAATATGAAAACCACGATTTAGTGTTTACTACTTACTTATATATATACTCTTTACTACTTTGTCTTATAAAATGAAACTCAAAAAATGCTATGAATGTTCTTAATCTAAAAGGTTTGCACTTGTGTTGCTTCTTATTTAAATGACATGCGTCCAAGTGCAAAACCCTAATCTAACCTTGAAAGATTAGGTCAGCGTGCTAAAATATTTGATCAACACTAGATAAATAATAGCAGACACAAGTTCACCCTGTCCTTAGTAATCCTACAATCTTCATACAGGAGAAAAAACTGTCGTTCATCTCTGAGCTCCTACATTTGCATATTTTTAACACATATATAAAGATGGAGATAAAAGTGATTTCACTTTGCTATTTGTTACAATAGGTGGGTGATATAGACCTTAAAGTACCATCACGATATTTTACAGTAGTTTGCTGCAACACTGTATGTGATTTTTGTGAAGTATGCTCAATATTATTTAGCCAAAAATCACATCAATTGCAGAGCTGAGCAAACAGGGTGAGTGATGGAAAAACATAAGCTTAATCATTAAGAAATAATGACTTAACCAATAAGTAGCTAAGAATAAAAGTCTCCCAGGACATCATCATGCATGATCAGTATCACAGTATGACGAATTCTAATAACCAAAACATACAGTGAGTTTGAAATATAAACCCAACACGTCCATCTCAGTTACACAAAGAAAACACAGCACTGTACCTTACTGCTGAGGCACGATGTCTGCACAAATGTGGCTCAGATGTGTGTCCTGCTCACTTGTTTGATTCCTTATCAAAGACTCTTTATACATTTGGGGTGGAGCTTAACAAAATGAAAATGTTGGAAAAGCCTTAAAGAAACACAGCTGAACCGCTTCAATTAGTGAAGAGACACGATGATATTAACAATAAATGCATCTTCATTTTGTTGTTTTCACTATTAAACATTCTATGAACATAATCATGCATGATCGTTTGACTTCAGGGGTGGGGGGGCACAACTGCTCGAAAGGTCATACTCTAAAAACAATAGGATGTCCAAAAGATGTATTAGACTGAAGCCTACAGGACAGTGACAGTGAAAAGTGAAAACTGCAGGTCACCAAAACTGTCGTTTGGGGAGAAATTACGTCTGTGTTTATAACGTATATAAATATGACTTTTCCATTCTATATTTTTATACTTACACATACAGCATCATCACATTCACAACAATTTTATATGTCTTATGGTCAAAGGATGACATAAGCTACAGCTGAGGACAAAGCCTAGTTTAGCTTCACTTATTATATGTAAATATGTAAAGGTACTCATACATACAATTAGTGTCTTTCAACATTATAATGGCTTAGAAAAAGATGACAATGACAATGTGTAAAGCATAGTTTTGTTCCATTAGAACAGGGTTTGCATGCAAACCAATAGCTAAAGGCTAACGAGCAACTATTTTAAAATCAATGTATGTTTATTATAAAGAAACAGTAAAGGAACGCTGACTAAGAGCTGGGCTTACTCGCTCTTGTCACCTTGACCTATCTACTCCTCTTTTGTGTTTTCCTTTTGTTCTTTCTCTAAAATGATACACATGCACTCATGACACATGAATCAACGAGTAACCTCGCTAACCCTGAATGACAGCATAAGGGATTATTTTTTAACTGCACCTTTTAGATCCTCTGGTGAAAAATTTCTGCATTTGCAAAATAGAGTGGACAATAGTTCATTGTTTTCACACCTGTTACCGTCAAGCCCTGTGGAGAGATTACGGAAAGATCTGATGTACTTCCTTGCATTTTGTGTCATTACAACATCAAATGAAACAGAAAAATTCGTTTTCATACACTTTCAGGTTTTTGTAGGTGTCTGTATCCATAATTTGTACCTTTGCGGAACCATTATGACAATGAGGAAAACATTATTTAATATGAGCAATCCACGTCACACACTGCTGCTTTGTTCGAGACTTTGTCACTACCAGGATAGAAAAGCCCACACCGATAGCAACTTCATAAGGCGAGCTAAGAAAAATTTGGCACCACCCAAGAGAAGGAGCAGTAGGAAACCATATGTGAAAGACATTAATGCACAGAAGAGAGCTGTGATGTTGTATTCAAATCATGACTTACACGGTCTAATTTGCTCTTCTTCCCCAGGAAATAGGGATCAGCGAGCTGTAGGAGTGTGTTTTTCAGGTTGACTGCAATTACAGCTCCAAGCACTGACTGGGAAACAAAGATACAAACTTACTTCTCATGTCTGTATTTAAAGATGACGTGAATCTTAAAGAAGGCGCCAAAAAAGTGGCTGCAGCCAAGAGCCAACATTTCCTGTACGTGAAAATGTGAGATAATCACAAAAGTAATTCAAATTCACAGTCTGAACTCTGCTCGGCTGCCAGCGTCCTGCCCATAGCCAAGTTGATGACATACCCTATTATAGATCTTTGAAAAAATATTTATAAAGCACATAAACACACAAAACTTTGACAAAAGTGCAGTACAAGTATAGGAAAATATAATAGTATAGTTTTGTACATTGTAAATATAGCCCTCTGGTCTCGCCACGTGCTACCAGTAGTCAAATTCAAAACCTCTGAAAAGCTTTCAAAAAAAGGTGAGGAGGAAAAAAAAGGCTCCATCTGAAAAAAACATTCCTGCTTTCCAAGTCGTCTCATTGTTTCCCCCTTAGTGCTGCTGTTGTTAATTTCATGAACACAAAAACAGCTGACACTGATCAACAACCTGCTCTGATACCTGACAGACCACATCAATGGATTAACATGATTCTTAAATACTGTCCTCTTGATTAAAGTGTCCCTTTAATTTGGAGCAGTGCATATAGCAAATGATGGGCCACTTTACAGTGGCGATGCCAAAGATCATCATCATGTCATTTCTAGGCCACATTACAGCATCGGAACCCAGCTGTATCGTCATAATCGGAATACATTCTAATAAAACTTAGATTGAGTTACAAATACAAACCTAATACATTCATCCTAGTGTCATTAAATGATCTGTTCAGAAGCAACAAACACAGCAAGTGATGAGACAAGATGTTATTAACAATAAATGCATCTTTAATGAGTTATTTTTTCTATATACACATACAGCATCATCACATTCACTCCCATCAACAAAAATACTATTTTATATGTCTTATGGTAGCTGAGGGTCACCACTGACAAAGCCTAGTTTAACTTGACTTATTACACATCATACACACTGTAAAATTAATCATACATATAGTGTATTTCAACATTATAATGAGTGAGGCAGAGATGACAATGTGTAAAACGTGGTTTTGTTCCATTGTAACAGGGTTTGTGTGCAAAACAATGGCGTCAATATCAAGACTAAAGTGCAATTATTTATCAAATGCATGTGTGTTTCCTTTCGAGAGGAATGTCACAATTTTAAAATGGAGATCTGACAGAGAGCACGTCTCCCCCCGGTGGAAATTTCACAGAAATGCCTCTTGGTCGGGCACGAAATACACAAACGGAACATTCTTATGGAAACAAATGTGTTGCGTGTACACTTCCCAATAAGAACTGGAACTGAGAGCGCATTTACTAAAAGCTGCGACTACTAAACCACTTTAGTTATAAGGAATGACGTTCTTATAACTAAAGTGAAAAAAAAATAATAAAAAGCACGTTCTTGTTCTTTTGGCTGCTCCCTTCAGGGGGCGCCACGGTGGCCCACTCTGTCCCCAGCATCCGACCATCTGAATGTCCTCCATCACTGTAAAAACATTTGAGTACCCCAACATACACAGTCAGCCTAGTATTAGAGGAGTGGTTGCAGATTGGTTGTTTTTGGTATTAACTTAATTATTAACTACTCCTTGGATAAAAAAACATGTTATAATAGGGAATAAAACATCTCAAGATAAAACCTGCCTGATATTCCACCTACACATTTCTTCATAAACACTTCGTAACATGACGATGACTCATAAGCAGCTCCAGTCTTAGATTTACACTTATGACCATTTACAGAAATGTAACATGTATAGAAGTAGAAGAACAAGTTACAAAACAAATGCAGAGCTTGTTAAGCAGGTGCCACGTGTGCAGCTCCATGTAGTAAAAGTCAGATGACTTTATAATATAGTCATGTCTGGTTTTCGTTCTTTTTGTTTCAAAAGCTCTTGACCAGCTCCCACTGGCAGCCTACAAACCCCCACGGTCAGTTGCAGTCTCTAAAATCAGTACGGACTAGAAATCACTGAGGATGCTGATATCTGCAAACTCTTGTCGGTATCTGTACGAGTATAGAGCCAAGAGGAAGGACCATTTCAGAGTCAGGAAGCTCCACACACAGGAGAGGAAGAGGCTCCTCGGGTCAGTGGGAGCTATGGCACAGAAAGAAAGGAGTGATGAGAACTTGCATTAAAAGTATTTTGCCCCAGTTACTTACAATAATGTTTTGATTCAATCATACAGTAGGAACAGTCAAATGAGAGTTACATTGCTTCTGTGTGATGGCGAGAGTTAGGAAGGTGATGAAGGCGGTCACTGCCAAGACTGAAAAGCTCACACCAACACAGATGAAGAACCGGAGTCCTTTGAGCCAGGTGCGCCAGTAGTCCTGCAGGTACATGATGTGTGTGACAAGAACCCAGAACGCCAAGACTCCTGTGAAGACACACACACACACACACACACACACTTTGAGTTGAAAATGAGGCCTACAAAGTACAGTCTATCTCCACATGACTGGACTATACCCACATGCAGAACAGAGCCGGAGCCAACTAAATACTTCGGTTAACGTGCAAATTCTTTTCGCCATTCATCATTGAAACGGGTTAAAATTAGAAACTAAGACGAAACTATCTGGCACGTCTGCTGAAACCGCTCAAATAAATAAGTGATTCTAAAACAATAGTTGCAGCTTATTTTACTGCAATAACTTCAGCTCAAACTACACCATTAGTCTGGTTGAATCAATACACCAGCCAATACCACACGTACAGGAGATTAACTTCAGCTGTAAATCTGGTCATATGCCAGTGTTACCTCTATCACGGGATTTAGTCAGAATTCAACTTTAGGAAGTGTTAGTCGAGCACCTATGTTTCTGTTGGTGGGTGGTATTGTTTAACAGAGGCCTTATATAGGGACTGACGTCACACAGCCACGGTTCAATGCCTCAACGCCATGAGATGAAGAGAGATATGACGTCATGGATCAATATTTATTAAGCGCTGTGGGTGAAAACGCACCTGAGAGGCCTCCCATGGCCGCGGTCCACGGCTGTTTGTAGGCGATGGTCCAGGCCAAGAAAGCCGAAAGTCCGAACAGGGTACCAAACACAGCATAGCCTACCCGAATGTGGGTCCTGCTGATCGCCATCGTAAAATACAGCTACTGCTAACGTTACTCTCAACAGTCTTCAGAGACAAAGGCGTATTTTTCCCGACTGACGTTGAGCGACATCAACAGCTTACCGCCACATTATGTAACATCCTGGATGCTAACGACAGGAAAGACGAGGTGAAAATCCCCCCGGCGACACTACCGTGGAAAACGGTGTCCGTCCGCCTCGCCGCGGACACTAAGCTAGCTTTCAAAGACGCCGAACGGTCGGCAGCCTGTGTGTCGGTAACCACTCGCAAGACACCGCGGTCAAAAATCAGGATATTGAGCTAACTAGTGAAAAACAAAACAACATCAGCAAAGGCGAGTGTTTATCTGAAACGCGCAGCAAAGATCGCGAGAGGTGGGCGAGAAAACACTGCGAGCTTCGAACCGCATCTTCAGTCGGAGACTAGATTTAGCTGTAGATTTCTGCGATGTTTTAAATATATGCAGTTACCTAACTCCTAGTAAACAACTAAAATACAATATGCATCTTACATCGTTGTTACTGTGACATAAAATGAGCCTCAAGGTGTTTTTTCTCGCTCTGCCACAAAGTCATCGATCACTTACACTGAAAATATCTTTGCAGAGCGGAAACCCTTAACTTTCCCCAAACACCGCCCCCGAGTGGAGGAAAGGGCGAATGACATTTTAGACGCTAAAGCCTTTTTGGCCTGATGAACTTAATAAGGTACTGTGCTAAAACTTATAGCACCAAAATAATACCATCAACACTTTTATTTATCAAATAAACATTTGGAGTGGTCACACTGTGTATTAAACAGTACCAAATATGCATTATATTGAGATCAAGCTCAAAACCTTTGCACATTACACTACACTGAGTCAGACGAACAGTTTGCGTTCAGCAAAAGTGGAACACCCAAAATTTGTTTTCTAGTGCCTCAGGAAGTAGGCCTCAATGTCTACACGTTTTTCCGAGATGACAGCTTTTTAAAAATTTATTTTTACCGTATTTTTCGTTTCAATTTCTATGTGTGTCCAAACCTTTCACTGGTAGTATATATAGTCTGCACAGTCTGACATTTGCTGAAGGTGTCAGCAAATCTGGGGCAATTGTTTTCATATTTCCCATCATGTTTAATGAATATTTTCTGCATTTCACATTAGAGAAAATGTTCACTACTGTATACAAATACTAAATACTAATAATAGCATTATAATTTCATAATATGACGATAACAGTGAAGGCATGATGTGGTGGTAGTGCACATGGCTAAGATGATGGCTTTTTCTTCAGGAAACATTGAGGAAAAATAGACATGTCTTAGCGTTTTTTACATTCTTTGACCAACAATCCAGCACGTATGCTACTGAACTGTAATCTCTGCTCTGCTGAGCTTCAAAGTTTTCCTGTGGTTGTTCATAGCTATACTGCAGTAAAGGATGTTACACCGCAGCATTTAGTTGTGAAGTGAAAGCGAGTTTAACCCACGACAGTGCAGTTACTTATAGTATATACTGTAGTGATCCCGTCTTCACACACTGCTGCGCTCAGCCCATGGCCTGGGGCGCTCTATTTGTGACCAATCACAAAGATACAGGAAACAGTGTCTGGCAACACTCCCCGCTACTCACAGAAACTACACGGACTGTGAGGAATCATCCTCGGACGTTTGAAAGGAGTTTAAAACTAAAAAGGGAAAAGGGAAAACCAAAAAAATCATTTGACTCAGGTGAGTTTCCCATCACATATGGAGATCTTGTAAAAGATTCTTTGGGTTATGATTATTTGTTGTCCACAGATGTAAAATTAACTTGATATTCTTTGCATGTAAAGTCCTGGGAACAATTGTCACTATGTGTGTTAGACGATTTTAGAAGCAGGAGACATTTAAAGACAATTTTTCATCACAGTTTTTCAAAAGAAAAATCAAGTTATTAATTCTCAATAATGTTTCAGTGCTTCTAACTGAATGAATTCCATATATATCATTATGTGTCTACTCAGCCTGATGCAGATGTGTTAAATACTGGAAAAAAGACGAGGTCTCGCAGGTTTAGAGTTTTTGTTTAGTTCATTTGAAACTGAACTCATTGCTTTAGTTCATTTTCTGCTTCAGTCTTTATTTGACCACAGGGTCAGACACACTCATCTGTCTCCATCAGTCAGTGCTGACTGGTCAGGACAGAGGAAGGAAAAGGTGTGTTTGAGTCTGTCTGTGTGAGTCTGTCTGTCTGTGTGTTTGTGTGTGTGCCACTACAGGCACAACAAAGACAGTTGGCAAAGTGCACATTCCATGGGCGTAGATGTGTTTCAGGAAATCCCACTCACATTCCCAGAGGATCCAAATAGAAACACACACATAAATAAATACAGAACGAGAGATAAGAAGAGTGCCCCATCATCCATCACCGAAGTTCATCATCATTAGTCAGCGTTACCACAGAGCTCATTTAATGTCTGTGAAAGGATCAGCTCACGTTCTAATAGTTTCCTAATCCCTATTAGATTGTGAAGACATTAAACACTTGCATGGATTTCACTTTGTGCACACTGCAGGGCATCTGAGTTCCCAACAGAGGGCAGCATCTGTTTTGACAGGCAGACCTGAGGTCACGTCTTACGCAACGCAAAGTGACCCGTGTCACTGAGGAGTTTAATTTGTCAGAAGCCTAAATATGTTCTCTGAACTTTGCAACCTTACAAGGTCATCAAACTACGCATCAGTATTAATGAGCTTCCAGTTCAGTCCCACAGCCGCAAAGCAATTACCATTCTGGAATTTTCTGACTTTACCGAATCTTCAGTCCCGAGATTATCCCCATCCCCTTTAGAGTAACCTCTAAAGAAAAGATTTAGTTTTTCCTTTAAGGCCATATTTTATACAGAACCCCCATAAATGTCAAATCAGTCACCTTCTGCTCAAAGTACTCACTTCGCCACTATCAAAAACTGCAGCTGTGTGTTCCTCCTTATCAGCTAAATGATCATGTTCATGTTCCCCCAGGAGACCATAAGAAGCTGAACAGCATTCCTTCATTGTGAGCATTTTTAACTTGGCATTGTGGAGTTCCTGTCTGGCCTTTAGAGGAGCCATTTAACATTAAGCAGTACTTTCTGTCCAATTTAGTTTCAGTTATAATTCAGGCTTCTGGCATGGCTGTGCCTGCATCGTCCTCATGACTCCACAAGCCTCTCAGTTAGGTAAGAAGTCACATTATTGCTGAGAGGTCGCCGTAGATTTGCTTGAAAACAGAGTCAATAAGCTCTAAAACAGAGTGAACATACAGAGGCAACAGGTGCTGGTGGCGCAGGTGTTTTAATAAAAAAAAAAGAACAGAACACCTCACCAGCTGGAGGAGCGACCGGACGAAAGCGTGGAAAGCTGGAGAGAAAGGACGCTCTTGTCTGTGTGCGTCTTGTGGAGAGCCAAGACAAACTGACTGAGGTCACTGCAGGAAGGGCAGCCCTGCACTGGAACAATAGATGGGATTTAAACAAGTCTTACGTAAAGTGTGCAGCCTGCAGCAACCAGTTGACCATGATCCAGTTATGACTGGAGGTTCATTAAAGTTAAACAGAGGATCCGCTTGTCCTTGTTTTGCTCTGACTAACTGCTAAAGACACTAACGATTACACTGTTTGTTCATACAGATACTATTCAAAGCATCGTCTCTATGGAGAACTTGGTCAAATCCATCTGTTCTCCTTCAAGACGCTGCCCACCAGAGAATGAAGTAAGTCACCGGCTTCTGTTCGACACAATCAAGTCCGAAAAATAAGCAGAGAGTGCAGAGACTGGGTCGTATGAACCAAAAACACAGGGAGAGCAACAGAGCAGCAATACGCAGCATCACAGTTTATGAATCCATAAACCAAGGGACAGTGTAACACCTGTGCAAAGAACAAACACCTGTGTTCAAACACAGGACACAGCAGAGGACGAGAGAGACGCAGAAAGTTGCTCCTCAGCCTAAACTAAGTTTTATCTGTGCGTCTGTGAGCAGACAGGCAGCTGGGCCACCTGATAAGTGTATATGCTGAATCCTGCTACTCATGTGGGCTGTTCTGAGCAAACTAGACCATGAAGTGCCTGCATGGAACACCCTGCCTGCTCCAGTGCCCCTGACCCAGCCCTGGCTCAAGGGTATTTACTGCAGTCACAGGTGAAGAGCTGAAGAGGTCTGTGTGTGTCTGTCATCGAGTTGAACCCAAGCAGAACAAACACAACGACATGTTTTGTAGGTTGTATTTAGTTCTGACTTTGCCCTACATGAGCACCAACAGTGATATGAGTCTGGTGACAACGTTTCTGCGCAGAAAGCACATGCGCGTCAGTGTCGGACCTAATCCATCAAACGCCCTTAATTAGAGTGTGAAAATGCCAGAGGAGGAGGTCTCCCTAATGACTCGGTGCAGTTCCCTGCCGAAGCCAAAAACGCGCACACACGCCGCTCCGCAACAAAGTGCGCCTGTGCTGGCCAGGATGGCTGCGCATTACACAGCGCGTCCTCACTGACGCGCACACGTCTGGCGAGGCGAGCTCCGCGCTCGGGTGCAGGAAGGCGACGCAGGAACCTGTCTGGATCTCAGGAGGGAACCACATGCCCTCAGGAGGGACGACATGTAGCCCCGAGCCGACGCTGTCGCAGTGTTGGACCGCCCGCGTGTGAGGAGCCGAGGCGAGCGGCTCGATCCGCTGTGCTGCTGCGAACAATGTCTGGAGGCGCCGAGCGTGTGTGTGCAGATCTCCGGACTGGGAGAAGTTGTTTGTCGGCTGTTTTGATCTGAGGCGACATGCATCTGTTTCGGAGTCACAATTACCAAGTGTTCCCGGACCGCTACTCGGGGGAAACACCGGCCATACGTGGCATCAGCTGGGTATGTTTACTTCAGAGAAATGCTATGATGTGTGGCGGCACAGAAAGATCACGTGTTGGAGATGAATAGATTTATGAGAGTTAGGATTAATTAGGCACCGATGTTTTGACCGTCATGTTCGCGTGGTCGCTTTGCAGATATTTAACGCTCCCACAGTTTCTGTAAAACTCCCGAATGAGTCCAAACATCATTGACATAAAATATATCAACACTAGCATCCAAGAGACTTACATAATCACACTTTCATTAGTGGATTTCTAGTTGTTAACAGTGTCTGCTGAGTGTCTGGCACATGGCTTAATCCCCCTGAAAGCCCCAGATTCTGTTAATGTGACAACACAGGAGGCAAATTCCAGCTAATGCACTTTGTGGTGAAGAAGTCTGCACTGCAGCAGAGGTGGAGGCACTTCTGAGGTGTAGCAGTAACCTCACTTCCCCCCCTCCTCCACTATCTATATGACACACTCCAGGTACCCCCCCCCCCCGTTTCCATCACGTTTCCACCAGACTGATTGTTTTCAGCGGCTCGGGTGTTTGGGGGAGGAAGGTAACAAAGTTTTTATTAAACTCAGGTTATAAATAGTGTATTGTTCATTGTTCACCTTCGCCACAACACCCCCACTGAGTTTACAGAAGAGTGTATGGAAAGAGAGAGGTGAGGTGGTGGCGTGGGGGGGGGGTTGTTTCCAGGTCACAGGAAGTCACTGAAGGATCCTCACTTTTGAGTTTACTTGACTCCTAATCCGCAGTAGGTCAGAGTCAGGTGTAAATCTCCTCCTGTATCCTGAACCTCCTGCTGCTGCCTGCCAGAGGTCAGCACACTATGTTACACTAAACTCTACAATAGACACAAAATAAGTGACTATCCCATTGTGGATGTGGCACACCGGGGTGACACCTGACACTCCGCATTTCATAATCCCTTCTTACCACACAAAGCGCACTGCCACAGAAGTAGTTCACCTTGTTACGGGACCGGTCTGTGTTTATTCAAGTTATCTTATATGCAGGGAACTATATGTAATTAAACTAGTATTATATCCTGCTGCCAGTTCGGTGACATTCCTGTCCGTACAGCGAGTTAATTGAATATTTTACCATACTGAAAGTACAAACAGAGCCGGAGTTGTTTTGTTTAGAACAGGTTTGGGTCTCAGAGGTATTCCTGGAAGCTAGACTGTCATTTGTGAGAAATATATTAGCCACGAGTCACAGGCTTTCTGATATGTTTTAGAACTTCCGTCTCTGTAACTTATTTATTAGAAGTTGTCACATGCGATTCTAGGAGTTTCCAGGCTAACAGGTAACTGGTGGGGTTGGTTCAGCACCACCTGGACTCTAGTCTCTGGAGAGCAGGTTTCTGATTGATGGACATTGTTTGCAAAAAAACCAAAGCTAACATTGAAGTAAATGGTAACTTCCAAAGCCATGCATGTTGTTGCACAAGATTCTCATCAGAAAATTAAAAACTCCACTGACTTGGTATTATGCACACGATTATACACTTACCAGTGGGAATTCTTTATACTATAGAAGCAGAAAAGTAGTGGTATTTACCTTATGAGCTGGATTCATTTCATACCTATACATTGAAATGTAGTCAGGGTTAAATCTATAGCCTGGTTTTTCCTAAACTCTTACCCAGGGTTTCTGCTCATTGTTGATATAAAGCTTAATAAAACTGGTTCTGAGGCATTAGATAATTCCTTCACTAGACTCAAACAATGAAATACCTCAAACAGGGGCACAACTGAGCTCATATTGCTGTCATACCAGTGCTAAGACACGGAGGAGAAGCAGAACAGAATGCCTCGCATTCATGAAGGTCTCCTAACTGCGTCTGGACAGACACTGGTTACTCCGGACCTTTCGTGTGTTCACCGGGACACATGTTCTAGTTCAGTCACAGCTGAAGCAACTGTGCACAAAATCTGTTTTAGTGAAAATTCAGCTTGAGTTTTATGTCTCATCACCTGCAGTAACATTTCTACAGTGGGAGTAAAAGAGTTTTTTCTAGTTAAGACCATGGGCAACGTGCCGGTCAGGCTGTGGTCATGTGACTGAGCTGGCTGCACACACGGGAGACAGAACCCGGCAGAACGTCTGTGTGCATAGGTTTCACACATGTGCATCAGGGATGCGAGAGCTGATGGAGACGATCGTATCCATCAGTGTCGGCCACGTCACATGAAAGAACTCCCACACTGGTAGTAAATCTTTAGTACTGCAACATTAGCTATCCCACACTGAGGCGTCGCCCGGCGTAGTGATTGGGTGTGTGGCTTTGTGAGAGTCCAGGCACAACACTAAGTGCCCTGGAGAGATATTCAATCTCAATCACTGCCTTGAAAAAGGTCCTCATACGTCACTGTATTATATTCAGTGAAAGTAATTGCCTTGGGAATTAAAGTACACAATGGAAGCTACAATGGGATCATAAAAACCCAGGCAACAAAGAGGAAGTCCAGGTTGAGCCGAAGTACAGCCATGAGAATGTCGAGTATTTGTACATGGCAGCAAGTTCAGGACTGAGATTAAATGTACGTGTCTACGATTAATCTTCATACGGTTTGGGTTTTTGAAAGCCTTTTCAGAAGGATAGTCTGACGGGGTTCAAAGCAAACCTTTCACTTAACTAAATGCGTGGCATCAGCCGGTGTACTTTTCCTCAATGATGTCTGTGTACTTTTTCCTCCCACTTGACTACACGCACTTGACACCCACCCACACCACCGGGGAGACAATGGTAACATAGCACAGGTTGAGATAATGTATTTGCGTTGACCCTCATCCCAGTAAAAAGAAAATAATGACTCTTTCTATCTGGACAGTGCAGCTTGTAACTGCACTAAGATTATAACAGACAACCAGTCCAGCTCGTTCCTTATCTGCTTTTCTTTAGTTTGAGTTATGTCGAAAAGGCTCAGTTGTGATAACATCTCCCTTTCTTTTGTTTTCCGTAGACTCCGCTGCCAGAGACCCTGGATTCTAAGGACACTATGAAGCAGGTGTGTATGCCTGTCGTAGAGTGTATTTTCTCCCGGTAGCCAACAATAATTCAGTGCAGAACATTAGGAGAGACACGGCGGCAGAGGAGTGAATTGTCAACAATTGGTTTGTAAGCATCTATCTGGCTTCTCAGCCTCTCCATCTGTTACACCTGTTGACACATGAATATGAGTCTTTAAAGTATCCTCCGCCTGGATCCTTGTCTCTCCTGTTGGCTCTGAGCGGCACTGACCTCTGCTCCCATCTCAGATTGCTGAACTTGTTCTTTTGTTGTTCTAATGTCATGCATCACTGCTCAAGCGAGTATTTTAAAAACACATTCCTAGCGAGGCAAGCGGTCACAAAGAGTCCAAAGGGCACTCCAGAGAGCCCACATTTAATGGACTGTCCCCACCCTCGTGAGCCCTACCTCGCCATACTCAGGCCCCTCGCGCTGCTTTATCTCAGCTTCTTCAGCAGCATGCCAACGGGAGAACCTTGAAAACACTGATAGGGGCTTGACGAGGAACGTTTCCCCAGTTAGAACAAGCCAGAGAGCATCTTTCCACCACCACAGAGCTAACGCCTGTTTGTGCTAGAGAGACGAGATAGCGAGGGAAGTGACACTGAGTCTGCGGGACGCTGGTGTTGCTAGTTGTTAGCGCTTTATGTGGTTGCCTAGTAAGTGTTGGCTCTAGATCCTTAAAGACTATTCGTGTCACTAGGTTTTTAATAAGCAAAGGTATGTTCCACATTTATTATGAAATGTTTTCCTTGGTAGACGTGAGCTCAGTGACACATTCCACAGGTACCGGTACCGGTCGCACGTAGAAAGTGTGTTGTGCACAGCTGTGTAGGTTACATCTACAAGGATACAGCTGTAGTGTCGTTCAAAAGTCTAAGTTACAGGTACAGGATGGAAATGTTGCCCTCAGAAGTGTGTTTTTTTTATAATGTATAGAGGAGAGAAAGTCAGATATCTGCAGAGCTGCTTTAAGCTCTTTGTCCTTTCACACTGTGTCTCAAAGTTAGAGAGTAAGATGTTGAAGGACATTCGTTGCTTACTCAGATGAAAGACTCTTTAATGCTGTGACCCATCATAGTCAAATTAATACTTTCAAGACACTTGAGACCGCAGAACAACCAGTGGAACAAGCCCCAGTCTTAAAATGCGTCACTGAAGGACGCACCTGAGGGGAAAGGTGTTTGCTCCAGTAACTTATAGTTCCTAGATAACATGATTAGGTGGCCTACATGTGGATTGTAAACACACATCACAGTCTGCACTGGAATCCTTTTTGCAAGCTTACATGAGGTTCAGGTTTAGCCCAACAGCCCAGTCCCTCTTTAAGCTTTGCTACTGTTTTTGTAAGAATGGGTTTAGGTAATGGAAAATTTCCTCATCAAGAAAATACGTTTCAGAGTTGACATGCCTGAGAATGTGACTTTGGGAGTCCCAGCGGAGAAAAGGGCCCCTGGGAATAGTGTTGACCTCTAGACAGCATAACTCCAGTGGGGCACAGAAGACGCCTTGGGCACATTTACTCTGTTGATGTCAGCCCTGGGAGCACGCCGATGTGGGGATGATAGGTTGAAGTGTGTACTGTACATTGTCACATACTGTATTCTGTTATAGTTGCACATTAGAATTAGCAGGCTCGTGTGAACTTGGATCTAACAAGCACGTGTTCGGTCCCCAATGTCCAGGTGAAGTTTTTATGGCATTAACCTCCTTTAATTGCTACAGCTCAACTCAACAAGAAGAAACATATAAAGAAATGATTATTGTTTGCAGGACCACCACCTTACACAAACAGTGCAGTGCCTTATGGAAAATCCAAAAAACAAACAAGCAACCATCTGAGTCGCTCATGGAATCACAAGACTGGTTGCAGGAGACACAGAAGGGGGAGTCTACGAGGGAGGAGCAAAACGTCAATCATTAAGAATACATATTACTAAAGTTTGGTTTTTAAAACTGCACGAAAAGGTCTAAAATAAGTCAGTTACACGCAAACAAAACACCATCTCATTGCTTCTGACTGGCTTGACATCCCTCTCTGCAGGGGTTTTAGATCTGTGTTGTGTGTGTGTGTGTGTGTGTGTGTGTGAGGGGGGAAACTATTGAGAGTTCAAAGGAAACACGTTGGGGGTGGTCAGAAAACGAAAGTTTGTCTTCACTGCGTGGCAGCATGAGAGTGTAATGTAGAGGCTGAGAAGTCTGAAAGTCGTGGGAGAGTTTAACATAGCCATTTTTTACACATTCTCACCTCCCCGCATCCCACACACACAAACACAACATTACTCTCCGACGCCCACAGAAATCTCCACTCACACTGTTGACGAATGTGCAATCACACATGATCTCCGTGCTGAGGGGGATTGCAAAGAAACTAGTCCCCCCTGTTTCACTCACACAAACTTCTTTCTATTGCCGCACCATCACACAAGTCAAGTGGTTCCAGTAAAGTAGACCCTTTGTGTTACATGTCCTCTTTCTATATGTACGTGACCCTTACACTTTGCTCATGTGGTTTTGTTGCTTCATAAAAGGGAGAACAAAATCGGAATTCATTGCTGGAACAGGAAATAAATACAAAAAGAATACAAATTTAACAATAGTGTAATAACAATTTTTTTCAATGTTTATCAAGTTTCTTTCAGATCGAGTTGTGAAGGCAGCGAGATCATTGTATAGCGTCATGATGGAAAGGAACTCTGGTCTGATCCGCGATAGAAAGTATCACCTCAAAACGTACAGGTACACTGCACTCATGTGAAAAACAGTGGTGCTTCTAGGTTATTGGGGGCCCAGGGCAAAGAAACCAATAGAGGCCCCTGTGGCTAATGCCCCAATAAAAATGCATTCAATCAGTAAAATCAAAAACTAAACTGATCACAAATAAATGTCATATAATGTATTAAAACGACCAACTTAACCGTTTAGGAAGTGTCGGTCAGTAACTTTCCTGGTGTCATTTATCTTGTCCTCTTTTGTTTCTTGTACACCTAAACGGACTAAAAATCGGATGAACAGCTACAACTGATAGTAAATTGGTGTGTTTAAATGATCTCACAGGCAGTGTTGTTCTGGTAAAGAACTTGTTGACTGGCTGATGAAACAAAATGACAGCCTCCAATCAAGAAGCCAGGCAGTTGGGATGTGGCAGGTCTTGGTAGATGAAGGAATCCTTGTACATGGTAAGAACTGAATAGCCTGATTTTTGTCAACTGTCTTGATGAAAATGTACAAATGTTACTTCTTCCACCTTTATTCTACAGACACGTACTTGCTATCAGCACCTAAAATCAGGAACATGTTAACAGTGATCATGTGCTGCCAGATTCTGGTATGTTTAATATATTCTGATGATATTGTCTCGGGCCGCACTTCAGGATTTCCCAGAAGTGCTTAAGTGGCCTGAAATTTGGCAGCTGAGGCCTCCAGGGTATTTGTTTTACACTGTGTTCTCACTCAGTGCTAGTACACACTAACTGCTGGATGGGACATCGCCTTCTTGAAGGAGACCACTCCAATCAGAATAGAAATGCTTCATCATCAAATAAGAGTGACCTCTTAGAATGCATTTGCACTCGTTTTCATTTATTTTGTCATTCCAGACTTTAGTGAATTTTATACATGACATTAAAAGTCTCCTTAAGGTCAGCTCTTCTTTTTTGAACTGATCTGCATGTACACATGTTACTACAGGGCTAAAGTTGTACCATCTCAGTTACATTTACGTTTATATTTACTGTCTCAATCAAGTGAAACAGGAGTTGAACTTCCATGACAAGGACACACAGTTCTACCGTTTCAAGGACTCTGAGTTTGGCCTGAACCTCATAACAAACGAGAAGGACTCCGAAGATGAGCTTCAGGAATGTCTGTCGCTCCTGTCTCAGCTGGGTCCCGATGCTCTGCTCACTATGATTCTTCGCAAATGGTCAGTTGACTGAATGTGATGCTAAATTTATGAGGTTGTCTGCACATTTATAATGTAGGACAGCTCTCACAGTTCATATAACAATTCAAAGGAACCAGTAGGAGGATTTTCCAGCGAGGTCTTTAAATGCATCCGTGTCAACTTTTCTCTGTGTTTAGTCCCAGTCACAGGAGTGCTGAGGACCTGGAGGTAATCTATGAGGAACTGCTCCATGTCAAGGCTGCTGCTCATCTCTCTACTTCAGTAAGTCACTATTACTGCCTGTATATCTCTGTCTTTATGATTAAGACATTATTTTTAAGTTAAGTTAAATACTCTCTTTCATAACCAACAAAACAGATCCTCACAATCATTTCTTACTATAAGAATATCAGCTAAATTATACATGAAGTTTCCTATGATTCTTGAACTATTTTAACCAAAAAGCAACCGTTGGCATGTTCTTCAACCAAAACAGGAGCTATCATTGCAGCCAGCACTCATTTCTTGCCCTCTTGTGCCTGCAGGTGCGTAAGGAGCTGGCAGCCGTGCTGGTCTTTGAATCACATGCCAAGGCCGGAACAGTCTGTGAGTGTGACTGCGTTTGGTGACGTTTGAGCTCGGGTTTAGAGAGTCTCACATACACATCAAGACACACACAGTTTCATTGTGTAGCTGAACTGCACTATGTTCTGACATGTAAGAAATGCTTTGCGCGTCACATATTTCAGATATGTTCTCCTTGTGTTTTGATTTATTTATTACTCCAGAGGAAGCGATCAGGCTATCGCATGTACATGAATGTACGTTTTAATGTTTACACATGTGAATGTCTGTCCTGTTTCTTAAGTGTTCAGTCAGGGGGATAAAGGCACGTCCTGGTACATCATCTGGAAAGGCTCTGTTAACGTGATTACGCACGGAAAGGTAGGCTTAACTGGGTCCAAAGGAAACAAATAAATCTCAAATCTGTCTCGTATGATGTCGTGATGCTGAAGACAACTGTCTGCATGTAGGGACTGGTAACTACGCTACATGAGGGGGAGGACTTTGGGCAGCTAGCATTGCTAAATGATGCACCGCGAGCCGCCACAATAATCTTGAGGGAAGACAACTGCCATTTCCTCCGGGTTGATAAACAAGATTTCATACGCATCCTGAAGGTATGTCTGACTATGTGGCTGCTATATGTCCTGCTCTTTGGCATTTTTGACAGACAATGCAAACACACATATATGTATAGTGTGTTTGCAGGCAAAGCCAAATATGTATTTGTCTGTCTGCACCGCATATTTAGGTCCACGCTTATTCTATGACCACTTGACGGGGTCATCAATGATGTTTTTTTAACTCGTTCTTCAGGATGTGGAGGCTAACACGGTGCGACTGGAGGAGCATGGGAAAAGTGTACTGGTGCTGGAAAAGAGCGCTGGCTCGGCCGAGCAGGGAGGAGCAGGGAACAGCAGCAAGTGAGAAACTTCGACGCACTCACCTCAAAGCAGACAAAACAATCACTTCGAGTGCAGGTGTATCACTTTTGTCCTCACGTTACCACCGGTGTATAACACCAGCAGTACAAACACAGCTATCAGTCATCACAACAGAATGAGGGCAGTATAAGGATCTTTTCGTCAAATGTCTTTTTAACGGGGTGTTATTTGACAGACACAAAATAAATGGACTTTAACCCTGCCTTGTTGAACGACTTCTTATCAGCTGTTAGTGTTTTAGCAAACAATAAAGTGAATTAACTCAATGCGGACCTCCCGTTTAGGTCATCCTTAACCTGCTTTACCTTATTTCTCTGTTGACTCGAACACACAGTGCAATCATCCCGTTCTAAGCAGAGCGTATTATCTGAGGAACCCAGCCAGTATTACATTCCTGAACCGGATGCCAATAGATAAAGAGCCCTCAAATGTAGTTAGAAAGGATTTATGTGCTGGAAGGCGAGTCATTTTACTCAGCTGTGATATGCTGCTGCCAACACGCTTCTCTGGTGTTTACTCCTGTAAACACTGGAGTCCGATGGATAAACGAGGCTACGCAATGATTACGTCAAAGCTGTCGAGGGTGTTATTAACTTAGAAAAGCAAATGTAAACATAGAATTGGTCATGATGTATTTATATACTGCTTGTCAGCTGCCTGTTTGAAACAATTATCGTGCTACACACTTATCTAAGATGTGTGACTTTCAGAAACCTTTGTTGGCTCTGGCGTGTTCTGCCGGTTCTTTGGACCATATTTCTACTAAGAACATATTCAAAAAAGCCTTTTTTACAGATATGCAAAGATGTGAGCATGTAGACTCTGTCTCTGGACAGATGCTACACATCTGCCCTTCTTGAATTTGACTTAGTAGTGATACAACAAAAAGTAAATCGTATGTGGAAGAATAACCAGCTGCTACATATCTGTTTGTGCAGATACACAGTAATGTCAGGAACGCCGGAGAAAATCCTTGAACACCTGCTGGAAACAATAAAGTTGGATTCTAATGGAAATGATGCAATAGGTAGGTGCCTGCAGTCCTGTGCCTTTAACTTTCTCCCTGTTTCATCGATTGGTTCATGATGAGTAGTCAGTTGATCTCATGAATCCTGTCTGTCTTCCTGCAGACCCCTGCGTGAGCGACTTTCTGCTCACCCATAAAGTCTTCATGCCCTCCAGCCAGTTGTGTCCTGCACTACAGCACCAATATCCTGCTATGGGCTAACAGTGATACTGAAGAAAAGGACACTGTGTACTTCACTGTCCTGCTGCTGCTGCTGCTATCATAATAAATGTGACGGCGATGTCCACAGTTTCCAAGTATTTTATGTACAGCGCGTTTATTTGTACACAGCAGTGTATTCTGATGAAAAACTGTGTTTTGTCATCGTCCAAAACTATGTTCGCGAAGCATGTGATGCTATGCGCCTTAACCTCGACTGCACCTACCAGGCAGAGCTGTCTGAGGGTTCAGATCAGGAGAAGGCTGCCTACACGCTCAACACTAAGCAGAAGGTAGTGAGGCTGATCAGCCAGTGGGTGGCACTGTATGGCCTTCTGCTAAAAGAAGACCCCGTTGCTTTGGACTTCTTGGAGGTGAGACTGCAGACTCGGGTTCATGACGTTCAAGCCTACCTCACTGTGTGCTCTGTGTGTCGGAATATAAACTTCATTTATGAGCAGAAGCTATAAATATGTTGCAGACGCTGAAGAGGGACGTTGCGGGGGATTTCCGTCTGTCCGGCCTGCTCAAAGAACAATTTAGGGAAAGAAGGAGAACAAAAGTGTAAATAATACTTTTTTATTGTTGTGTAAGTGTGTCTTAAAACATATTCGTTCTCCAGTTAAGTCACTTGTTCACCTTTTAATAGGTTGGAAAATGGATATCAGTCCCTGAGCAGGGTGAGTAACAGTTTGGATTTAATGTTCAATTTTTGTCATCTGTCAGTTTAAAGACACTGACTGGAGTTTCTCTGTCTAACGACAGAACCAGCAATTCGATTGGTTTGCCACCAGCGAAGAACCAGTGGGGAGGTTGCAGCCAATCAGAGCACACGATAAAGGTGCAGGCAGCAAATCAAATCTGTGATACTGTGTTTACATTAAAACACGTGTTATATTACTTAACCCTTTGACTTTTGTTCCTTTGCTGTGCAGTGTTGTATGAGATCTACAGGCCAGACAACAAACCGCTCACGCTCATGCTGCCTGTGAACACATCTATACAGGATGTGATATCAGCTATAGTAAAACCTGGTGGAGATCACATCCTGGTCAAAATGAACTCAGCAGGAGGTAGGACACACCTCTGTGTGTGTGTGTGTGTGTGTGTGTGTGTGCAATTCAGAGCTGAATGTTTCTCATCTTAGCCTGAGTTGTGTTTCCAGAAAGGTTGTGACTTATTCTTAAAGCACGTACGCATCCCGGAGGTTTGTTTGACTATGTGGCTGCTATATGTCCTGCTCTGTGGCATTTTTGACAGACAATGTAAACACACATGCAGTATATGTATAGTGTGTTTGCGTGCTTAAAGCAAAAAAAGCCAAGATTTTAATATTGCATTTCAGTGTTTTCGCAAAAGAAAAGTTGGGACAGAGGCGTGTATGTCATGGCTGGAAGCATCCAAAGGAATGTAGGGCTTTCATCAGCTGCTGTTCATAAGGTAAAAAAAAAAACAGTGAAATCTCAGTGAGTAAAGGCAAAGGGCAGAAAACATTTATTAACACAGTTATTTAGAAAACTGTCTCTTAACACTGTCCAGAAATGCACCTGAAACTCTATTACAAAAGGAGCCGGCCGCACTAATTCTGTGCAGAAACACTGAGTTCTTTGGACCCAAGCACGTGTCATATGGACTGAAAGATAGTGGAAATGCGTGGCCAGAAGAGAGTCCACGTTTCAGCTTGCTTTTGAAAAAAAACAATGTAAACCATCTGTTATCAGCAGAAGGCGCGGAGCCTGCATCTGCGGTGGTATGGGGGGTGAACCAGCGCCCACGAAATGGGTGACTTGCATATGTATGTGTGAAAGTAACATCAGTGTGGAGGCATGTATTGAGATTTTAGAGGCACATATGCTGCCTTCGAGGCCATGTGGCCAGAAAGCCACTGGGTATTTCAACAGGGACAATGCCAGGTCTCATTCTGCACTCGCTGAAACAGCATGGTTTCACAGACACAGTCTGTGTGAACTTGACTGGCCTCCCTGGAAGTGTGTGATGCATCATGAAGAGGAGGAGAGGCACAGAACAGTGACAACAGACATGTCTTTGTGCTGAGTAGATTTTGGTTTTATTGCATTGGAGAAAAAGTCCTAACTTTTCTGGAGGTGTGGGCGCGGATCTCATACTGTTCTTTGTCGGTTCACTACGCTGAAAATGAGCTTTTCTAATGTTAAATGCACACAGAACGAGCTGAGCTAAAGCTGGATGCTACTGCAGTCTACACCGCCCTGGGGCTCAATGAGAGACTCTTCATTTGCACAAGCAGTCAAGTAGAACAACTGGTGAGAGTTTACGCGCTTTCCATGCCTCTTTTTGTTTTTGTTAAGAAAGAGACTTTAAATACACATCTCACCATCGTCCATCGGCTAATTGTCTGTCTCTCAGATGCCGCTGACTGAGCAGCAGGGTCCAGAGAAAGGAACAACTGACATTCTTGAACAGATTGGCTCCAAAGACATTGCCACTGAACTCACCAACTATGACTGGGAACTGTTCACTGCCATGCATGAGGTAAGCAAATTTCGAAGTGTGCTAGCAGATTATTCTGTTCCGTGACGCAGCATTCCCTGCGTGCTTTTTCTGATTTGTAATTTGGTGTGTTGTTTATTAAAGCAGTTTTGTGTCCCCCGTGTCTCCAGGTGGAGCTTGTCTACTACATATTTGGGCGTCACAAATTTCAAGGTGCCATCACAGCCAACTTGGAGCGGTTTGTGCGTCGCTTCAACGAGGTGCAGTACTGGGTGGTGACGGAGCTGTGCTTGTGTGAGGATCTGGTGAAACGGGCCGTCCTGCTGAAGAAGTTCATCAAGATTGCTGCAGTGTAAGAGCTGGTTACATGCGGTGAAAGCTTCATCTGGCATCGCCGTGTTTTTAACATATGTGGCCTTTAAGCCTTTTAAAAACAATCTTAATGGGAGTTTGATGACTGGCCATTAAATTTGATAGATTCACACTGTATACAAAACATTTTATTAATCCCAGAGGGAAATTGTTTATCATGATTGATACACTTTTTAAACTTGTTTGCAGATGACCCATGAAATCTGTTAATACAAACTCACTGCGCCTGTCTGAGATTGGTTGTAAACTAATTATTTATAGCCATGCGCCCTCTCTGTCACAGATTAAAGGAGCAGAAGAATCTCAATTCATTCTTCGCCATGATGTTTGGTTTGAGCAACAGCGCAGTGCAGCGGCTTTACAAGACCTGGGAGGTGAGAAACCCCAGGATGCAACTCACGTTGAAATCTAAAAAACGTTAAGTGACTCACATTATACGTGTTATTTTGTCATTGCAGAGAATACCCAACAAGATCAAAAGAATTTACTGTGCCTATGAACGGCTGATGGTAAGTTGTGCCGCTTGCTCTCACTTGATGTTGTTTGAAACCTGTTGATGTGCACCTACAGCTGTCTGTTTGCTCTCTGCACCTGTCAGGATCCTTCACGCAACCACAGAGCGTACAGACTGGCTGTGGCCAAACTCAGTCCTCCTTACATTCCCTTCATGCCGCTGCTGCTCAAAGGTAACAACAGCCAGCGGCTCTTAGTTAACGAGGTTGAAATCACACCGATTCTAACGAGTGTTGTGTTTTCTGCTCCCGTCTTTGACCAGACATGACGTTCATCCACGAGGGAAACCCGAACCATGTCGACAAACTGGTCAACTTTGAGAAGATGGTAAGACCGATGGTAATGCGCCTCGGTTTGATTCTCTCCACATAGAAAGTCATCAGAACGAGACTCATCTGAAATCTTTTCCTCCCTTTGTGTCAGCGCATGATTGCCAAGACGGTGAAGATTGTACGAGGATGCAGGAGCCAGCCTTACGGTAAGTGGCACAGGTGAAACTGTCAAACAACTGGAAGACACACGTGTGGCACTGGCACGAGCATGTTGAACTAAATGGACGATGGCAGGTTTGTGTCTCTGAATAAGGCATCCGTTTGTCGCCTGCAGTGCCTTCATCTCCACAGAGAGGCCTGGCGGATCGGATGTTTCTGGAGGGGCCAGCTACTCGCATATCTACATGTAAGCGTATGTTGTGGTTTTGTCTGTAAGCTAAAGGCTTTTTCTTATGACGTTTACTGTTTGTTATGACGTTTACTGCTGTTTATACCGTGTCAAACTTCATCTCGTCATCCAGGCTCAGACCACGCCCTTCCTCTGCGGAGTTCGAGCAACGTCCGACACTACATTCAGAACCTGAAGGTGATTGACAACCAGCGCAAGTTCACGCAACTCTCACGAATAATAGAATGACAGGACGCCGACTTGCAGACGTACAAAGACTCTGTAGCAGAGAAGACATTGTAGCTGGATGAACCACACATCCACATTTGTCTGAATAAGATGGACCTCCAACGGTGTTGTATTTCTAAGTTGCCTTTACACAGCACAGCGTCGAGAGTGAATGCGTGCAGCGTGCGCGGTGATGACCTCTGATGCTGCACCAGTGGATCATATGCCATGGGTCACTCTGAATATTTCTGGTGGCCACGGTGCCGTGTTACAATATGTACAGTTTTTGTGAGAATTCATTAATTTATGCTTTGCACACTGTTATATGTAGCACTGATAGTTTCACAAAGGGCCATAAGAACGAGCACAAACTACAGACCTGGGCCATAGTTAATCACTTTAGGCCAGTTTTTGTGTCTATTCACATTAAAACATATGTATTGTATTAGATCATCTGACATGCATATAATTTCATACAATGTCGTTTTCTAAATAAATTATTTTCTCAGCTTTGTGTATTCAATGGAAGCACAACTCTTTGTAAAAAGAGAAACAGTTTATTTAAAGTACAAACCATAAAAGGTAAAAACTGAACTTGGAAGACCCCCTCGCATCCTTCCCCCTGATAAAAATGTTCTCCCCAATATGGGGTGAGAAAAATTCACAACAAATCACTTAAGGTCAGTACTCTCCTTGTCACCTTGTCATAAATATGTACAACTAATTTCTGAAAGTCCTGGAGAATGAAGATGGGCAAAGACCTAAAAACAGAGAAGAAAAAAACCCAGTGCCTTCTCCTGATGTGATCACGGAGGAAGTATTTGGAAAATATCCATCATTATAAATTATGTTTAAAGGATAATTCATGTAGACAGTGTTTGATTTAAATCAACTACACATTGGGATTTAGTGAAGCATTAGAGAAACTTGATAATAAATCACTGTCCAGTAAGAGTGGGGCATAAGAAAAAAGTGTTCTAAGACAATCAAATGTGAAACACGTGGCTATTATAATGGTGATGGTGCAACAGCAGAACCATGAGATTTCTATTTCAGTCTGTGGTACAAAGGAAAATCAGGACAGACGTCCAGCAATGAAGTGGTGAGTGCATCTAAAGTGAAGGAAATCCTTAATAAAAAACAAATGAACAGCTTCACTCTTTCGCTTAGTGAGAAAGGGAAAAGCCAAGAACCTCACCAAACATAGTGTATGTGCTTATCACATATTTTTGCCACACATAGTTCTGTTCAGTCATCAAACACAACATAAAACAACAGAAAGCACTGTGATATTAAAATAAAACACAGAGGGAATATAAATATTGCACTTCCAAACAAACACTGAGTTCCCAGTGCTTCGCTGTTCCCGTTGTCAGAGGTACAAGACATCCTGCCGCGTGTAACACCGGTACGGTAGCCTTACAGTCTTTCCTTACCCACTGAGGTGAGTATCCGACCCGCTGCCGTGCAGTTAGACAAGTCGACCTGTGTGCTGACTGCTTTGTTTCAGCCTTTCAACAGCAAGAACAGGACAGATTAACCCCAACGACCTCCTGCTACTGAGGTTACAGGGATAAACGGGACTGGGCAGTGAGAAAGGTAACAACAGATTCAAACGCTGCAACAAGCATCCATAAATACACCAGCCACACATATGCATATGTGTGTGAAGTCACACATGTATGCATGCAAGCACACACACACACACACACACACACACACTTCTACCTCTAACCTACCGACATGAAGTATTTACATGTAAAGCACATAACGTCTGTAACTGACAGTTCTACCGGAACTGAGGTTATTTCAGCTACTTCTCTTTCTAAACGTGGACAGTTTTAACTCAAAGACAATCAAAAAAATACAGTATCTCACAGTAACACACTCACACACACACACACACACTGCTTCAGACCCACAAAGAGCAGTGATCCTGCAGTGATCTGTCAAGGCTACAACTGTGCTGATTGTCACCTCGTTGGTTCATTGGGCCTGTGGTTCCATCATTTGCTCACGCACGGTCTGCATCATGCGTGAGCTCAGCCCAAACTGAGTAGGAGTAAAGACAGCGAAATGTTCTGAAGGTGAACGCAGCTTTCTTTTTTCTTTTCGCTGCTTCGAGCCTAACGTGAGGTGCAACAGGTCCGTGGTGGTTCCAGCCCCATCCCAGTGGTCTACGCGATGAAGATGACGTTGCCAGCATTGATGACTCTGGACACGACCAAACAGGATTTAAGCAACGTGATAAATAGAGTTAAAAGCAGAACTCAAAGGAAGGTCAGTGAGTCCGTCTTTGTTGTCTCTGGAAATGTATCAGTAGATTTCCTTTGAGTGCAAAAACAACTCTATGCAGCACTGTCGACCATCCTGAGGCAGAGAGAGAGAAACATCCATCTAAGCTTTTTTGATACCCGCTTATACTTTTCTGGGTTGCATGTTGCCATTCCAGGATGCAGTGGCCAAGAATCCGGGGAGCACCTCAGCCAGGTCAGGGCTTGTGTAAAAGCTGTACTAAGAAACAGATTTGGGTTTGTGTATGTAAAACGGATATTTTTATAACCAGGTTGATGCTGTCACTCGTCAGTAAACGCTGTTTTGCTGACATTTTTTGAACGTCATTCACAACTCCTGCCTTTCACAAGCTACATGTGGCTATAGTGAGATGTAGTGAACACATCATGTCATCGTTAGCACCAAAATGAAGTAGTTCAGGGTGTATTACAGGACTGGGCATGACAAGGATCCACAAAGGGAAACTCAAGAGGCATCTCGGTTCCCTTTGCTGTTAGTGTGGCCTGCTCTGCTTCTGCAGTCTCATCGTTCAATCTACTGTTTGCCTTTAGCACTGAGAAAAATTCGATTTGATATCAATCCCAACCTGCCGACAAATAAGCATAAATAACAAAGAAAATAAAAAAGAACATTCATTTGGCAGAGATGTTGTTTTTTGTCTTGCTCTAGTGCAGCACAGTGGAGCTCCAGTGGTCTCTCGTTCACCTAACTCCTTTTTTCTGATCCGCTCTACGTGTTTCTCGGTTGCAATCAAATGGCCAGGTATCGTGGCAACAGCTACTCCGATGGTCATTTAGGCCTCCGAGGCAGCCTGTGGCTTTAAATGCGCTTTCTCCATGGCAGTGCCGTAAGGTAGAGATCGCTTGAAGAAGCCAAACTGCAACAAAAAATAAGAAGATTAGAACAGACTTAATCAGTTTACACGCAGCTGTATTCAACGGCTCACTACTATTCTAATAACACGCAGCAGCACTGACCTTGTATAGGACGTAGATGAGAAGAGCCAAAAGCAGTAAACCAGCCAGAATGGCTAAGATTATGATCCACAGAGGCACTGAGTTCTCGATATCGGGCTTGTTCCACACCACTGGGGTCACCACCTGAGGATGAGAGCAGAGCTTGTCTTCATCTCCATTTAACAAAGTAAACTAAAGATGATCCCACTTTAAGAATCAGAACAGCAGAGTAATGAGTAACTAATTCACGCATAAAGACCTTAAATACCTTTTTGTGTCCGCTGGGTGCATATTTGGGTAGAATGGCGTAAGGCATCGTCTTAACACTGTACTTGGCCAGGCACTCCAGCATGTGTTGCTTATAAGCCTTCTGTGAGAAGGAAACACCAGAAGTTACGATCAGATTAAATATAAAAGCACTAGTTGCCCTCTAGGTGGCGACACAGGCCTTTTAAATCTTCCAAAACAAACGAGCTAGCTGCGACTACCAGGCAATAAATCTTACTACAGTCGCACAGATGTCTGGAGTTGCAGCAGTTCGTAAATGAGCATAGTTCAGACATGGGATCTGGAGGAATACACTGTGCAACCCACATGCTCAGTTAACAACTGTCATCCCATTTGCTGAGAAAAATATGTGAGCCTGTGCAACCCTGGTGGCCTAAAGACCTGATCCCGGATGGATCCCGATGCCTCGTCAACACAAACAAATATGTGAGCTATCCATCTTTGCCAGCCACAGATTTGAGGTTTCAACTCTCACTGTTTTCTTTCATGATGCTCTAATGACAAATGGCTTCTTACTTCCTGCCAAAGCCTGACATGAAAAAATAACCAGAAGGAAAGAGTAATCTACGGTGCACAGGCTTTTTCTCTGACACGTCTTTGTCTCCTGGAAGGGAACACATGTCCCACGTGTACAGCCTATGTCTGGTGAGTTCGTGAGACAAGGATCGTCTCCTACAAACCTCCATGAAGGTCTCCGCCCAGACGCGGGAGCGCACTTTGAGGATGGCAGTCGTCCCCTTCTCCAGAAGACCCACTTTACACTGGAGCGTCCAGCACTTTGCGTTAGAGCAGGACTATGAAGAGAGGGAGAGAAAGGAGTCGAGATGTTTAATTATTTCATCTTAACCTAAAACCTAACCCTCACACAAACGTTTACTGACACAGTTACAGGTGGAGGTCATAGAGGACAGCAGGTTGCTTCATTCTGCACCGAAATATAATAAATAATACAAAGAGCCCAATGTTCGCATCCCTGTTCTGTGCCTGCTTCAAAATAAATTGAAGGAATGTCATGAGACTGTAAAAATGCAGCATGCACCACTCTCTGCATTATTGCCCAACCACTGAGACCAGCCCTTTTTCCTTAAGACTTGGATGCTGCGCACACCATCTTAATTAGATCCTCATAATGCAGCCGGGCACATTTTAACACTTAACTGTGTGTGCTTAGAGCTGGTGCTGTAGCCAGACCACCCCCAGACTGAGAGGTTTCATCGGGTTCCACGCGGGAGCACACGAGTAGAGCAAACATGGAGGGAGAGAACCCGCCTAGATCCTGCAGGCTCCGTCTTAGACAGACTTAATGATGCTATTCAGACAGACAGTGACTGTATCCATCCATTTCCTGTTGGTGGACCTCCTTCGTACCCAAGGGCCGTCTGGGCCACTTAGGTCTGTGGAAATGGCATGACGGCCCGGTGCCAAAGATAACTCAGACCCTATTCCCACACATCCTCTGTGGTGGGATTATGTGGTCGAGATCTGGATCTTACAGGCACGGAGACTGTTTCCACAGTTACATAAAATTATTTTCAGGCCACATTTCCCAGCTACTGTGCTCACTTTGGTTGACACTGTCATACTGAAACAATTATTTGATGAGTGAATTAGTCGACTGCCAGAAAGTGAATCTGTGAAACTTACAGAATCAAGAAAAAACAGCAGACCCCATCGTCTTGAATTTATTACATTACAGTTTCCTGACTAAATAATTATTAGCTGCAGCTTCTAAAGATAGATTGTTGACTGGTAATATGTCTGATAGGAATAGTAATAAATACTTAATATTAGTTTAATAAATGGATGTTTGTCAGGAGGCTGATCCACTGCAGGTTTTTCTAACAGTCACAGAGGCTTCCTGAATTACAACGCTCTGACCAATCCTGCAGCAGGAGAAACTGCAGGACACATAAAGCATAATCAGCTTAACAGTGGTACCAAATACATCACTTAAGACAGTAATTGCCAATGCATTTCAGCATGGCTAGAATTCTTCCAACATCGATGCAGAAAAGAAAAACTATTGTCTTACAGTGATAAAAGTTGTTGTTTTTTCAGTCCTATGTACAGCTCAACTCTTCAAAGACTAAGGAGGTCATTTTAAATTCTCACCCCGTGACCTAGACCAACAGCTTCATCCAGCCACTGCTAACACCAACACACTTTAATCAAGTTACACTTTGAATGGAGACGCCTGTCCTACTGAGCGTGAAAAACAAAAGTGCAGACACAGGGGAAACGGGGAGAATGGGCTCCTTCATAGTAACACGTCATTGGACATGCTTGATAAATGAGCGACGGGCCAACAGACAAAGACATCGTTGATGGAGGGCAGGTATTCACAGAGGGAAGCAGCAAAAGCGGCTATCAGCAGGTGAGGGGATCAATAGGACCAGTGTGTGTGTGTGTGTGTGTGTGTGTGTGTGTGTGTGTGTGTGTGTGTGTGCCACTACAGGCTTTAGCTATTACTAAAAGCTCTTTAATGTTAACTGCCACAACATGCCGAACCTGTGCACTATTGGCCCTCCCTTTTAACTACATCATAACCTAATCACCCTGATCCCCGGAGCCCCATGGAAGAGTAAGGCCAGTGTCACCAATGCAGATGCAGATTTGTACACACAACTGCAAACGCAGGCTCCTCCTTCTCTCACTTACACGACACCAGCCAGCTGCCTATTATATCGCACTTTGTTCATTCGTGCACACAACATCCCTTAGTCACAGACCTCTAAGCATCTTACCAGATTAGTCAAAGGAGCGAGCGGGTTCTTGACATCCCTCCTCTCAACGTGGTGCTCATGGGCCTTCAGCGCCAGGAGAGGAGATTCTGTGGCTGTGTGCTGGAGCTAAAAGGAAAAAAGGGAGTACAAACACCCATTAGGACGATATGGACACTGACCTCACCAGGCAGAAGAGCACACCGCCCTTTCTGTCAATATGAGACCTAATGTTAGCATGACCCTGAGTCCGTCTGTCATTAATCAGAAGCATGTGAGCTCTACGCCACATGGATTCCCGTGGAAATTCACCATACTTAGCAATTCACTAGGGGAAAAAACAACATTAGATCACAGCTAAGACTGATGAGTACTCTCAGCCCTGCACAACATCTGCCAGGCTTCAGATGTAAATACAAACAACTGTACTAAGATGTTCTGACCACAAAATCCTAAAGATACAACTTGGTATAGGAGGCACTTTGCTAGATGATGAAGACGATGGCGTATATTGCTGGCTGAGGTGGCACCAAGCTGTGCAGAGTGTAGGGAAGAGCTGGAACATCAAAGCAGTGGTGGGGTGAGTGTCCTGGGTGGGGCTGAGAAAGTGGGAGGAGGAGGGGAGCAGCCAGCGGGAGCATCTAACTGTAAATCACACATCTAACTGGGAATCGGTGGGAGATCACCACCGTCTCACGTCACCTCATCTGACCCTGAGACCCCTGCCTCTGTGCACATCTGGATGTCACTCACTTTGAGGCGTAGGTGGTTCATGTTTTTGTCAGCGGTGCAGTTGATTGGACCCTCCGTGTAGAACTCCAGCGGGTAAAGGAGATTGTGAGTCTGGATGCTGAGGGGACAACGAAGCTCAAGTTCGGTGTGACTGATGCGACTGGGTCCATTGTTCACCAGCTGGAAAATGAAAATAAAAAGTTATGCGTTAGAAGTGTTCAAAGAGCTAAAGCTCGATTAGTTCATTAGCTGATTCAGCTGATTTTTCCCAGGCTGACAGCTTCACATCTGACATGTTTTGTTAACTCTACATATTAGTCACCGAGTAGAGCACTGTGCACATGTCTCTGCATAACCTGGAGCAGGTTTTCCAAGCTTTTCCTCGTGCCTGGGTAGTCGATTTGCTCTACAAGCAGTTGGATCTGCTTTCCAGTCCAATCTGCTCAGCCCCAGGGCGTCTGCACAGCTATGGCTGATTACCTCATAGATATGTTCCACTGCAGGCCCGACTTCCTGCTCCACCCCATAACTTTTAGTTGCCTTCCAGTTGGCCGGTGGAAAGAAGATCTTATCTGGTCGGGACACACTTAAAAAGAGAAGCGGGGTGAGTGAGAACATGCGGAGGGAGGCGCAGGAGACTTAACGATGTTCCACGGGTTCAAATGAGGGAATCCCAACACTCAACTCACCCTTGCAGAATGACATCAGCCTGGACAACCACCTCCAGCCTGTAGGGCACAGCCTCGCTGTGGGAGTTATTCTCATTTTTACTGTGCAGAGAGAGAGCAAGAGAAAGATTCTGATTGAGTTCACTAGCGCTGAATCAGATGCCCCGCATGTCCCGCTAACCGTCCCGCAGGTCTGTTCTGTGTTCGCATGAAGTGGTACCTGCGTATCTGAAGCTCGAACTGAACGGTCTTGTGCGTGTCCCTCAGCCGCGGCACTGTGAAGCGCAGCCCTGCCCACAGCTGCAAAGATAAGGATCACACATAGTAATCATCATGTACTTTCCATTCTACCAAACATGTAACAGACTCTACCTCCCACAATAGCTGCTGAACGTCTACGTAAGGTTTCTGAACTCTGTGTTCCCATTCACATGTGAACAATACCGCTATGACAACCTTTTTACAAAACGAACAAGTCTTTGTACTTGTGTTATTTGTCCTAGTCTACACAAAGCATGCCAGCCTGCAGCCTCGTCATTAAAAAGGGGAACTTTGCCCACAGGCCTGTGCTTCCTGTCACAACACTTCCTGACACATACAGACGTTTCCTGTGCTGTTCATTCCCAACCTTCACATGGACTGTTTTCCGTCAGAAAACAAGAACTCGAAGAGCAACACGACTATTAAACAAAATATCAGTGTCCTACGACTTTTAAACTAACTGGACAAAAGCGGGAATAAAACAGTCTAAGGACTGGTGGGGTTCTTACACTCGCACCGGATTTCATCGGGTTGCCTAAGTCACAGCTGAGGTATCGGGTCTGGTTTTCTGTCTCATAGCTGCAGGTCAGCTGGGTCAGGCTCTGGGAAGCAACAGAACAGATTAGTCCAAACCACAGCCAGGGACAACGATAACAAAGTCCCAAGAGGCATACTTGTTCCTGGAAGTTTCTTTGCATTTCCAATCACCTCATTATTGCGGGCAATACCGCTGTAGTCGGCTTCAGGGGGCAGCACCACATACAGCTCGGCCTCGTACGCCCCTCCCTCGCCCTCATTCCTGGCGTTGAAAGTCAAGGTCAGTGAGTTGTCATCGCCCAGGTAGACTTCTTTCCTGTCCCTGAGAACCCAAGCAAACAAAGAATTGATCACTAACAGTTAAACGTTTAGTTGGACAAATACATTTGGATCAAGTTAACAAGTAAACAATGAGATACTCTGTTTGTGTGCGCTGGCAGTGGAGTGGGTAACGAATTGCTGTTGTATTAATGACTATTATATATTTTCAGGCTTTGTGCATGGTGTATTTATTTCCTTTAGCATCAGCTCCAAATAAATCATCAATTAGATTCTTCTCGTTAAATGTAAAACTTCCAATGTGGTAATAAAGTCATACATGCTGCACTACACAGTTTACCCCTGTGAAACACCTCCCCCTTCCTGGCTTCCTCCCACTCCCACTACGTCTCCACAGAACAATGAGAAATTCCATTTGTAGGGCCCGCGCAGACGCTTTTAATTACACTCAACTCTCATAAAGCAAGGCAGGAGAGCAGGAGGGAAGATTTCTGAGGCTGATTTCCAGTTGCCCTGCGATTCAGTCGTCGTCTGATTCTAGCTGGCCTCTCACTTTTAAAGACAGCACAACCTTAGAGCTTCCCATGGGGACCCTTGGTCTAATAGGTTGTATGTTTTGGCAGTGGAATAGAAGAAACAACATGCAGGAATTTATTTTTTTTTCCTGAAATTCCATCAAATCATGACCATCCTGTCAACCCGTCGAACTACTATTGAGCTTCCATAATGTGCTACGGAGCAGACAGAAACATCGAGCTATTACTGTAATTGCTCTAATCGCGCGTTCTGTGGCTCAGTCTCTTGAGTTGCGTGGAACACACAAACAGCAGGTTGTTCCATATGAGATGGATCAGCCATACGTTAAAGAACATGGAGGCAGATGGTAGATAAATATAGGAATGTGAAATCAAAATGACAGAGCAGGGAAGGGAGTATCAGGGAGGCTGTTATTTCTGAGGAAAATGCTAACAGATTTCTCCAATCAAAGTGTGGCGGGCAGGGTGCTGCTGACGGCTTCAGAAGCAGGCGAGGTTGCACTCTGGCACACAGCTCCCACAGTTCCCAAACAGATCGCTTTCATCTCTCCTGTCTTTTACCATTAGCTGTTTGCCATAGCACCCTGTCTTCAGAGGACGGTTTACCCGTACTCCACGCGATTAAAGGCTCCTTTCTGGTATGCTAAACCAAACGACGTAACCAGCTGTATTTAACGGAGAACAGGTGAAGAGTTCACAGTTTACAAACCATTATTTAACCTAATTTGAGCTTCTTTTCTGACACATATATGCTCCAGGCTTTCCAGAAACAAATAAGGAAGTGAACAGACTCACCCGTGAACTTCCAGCTTCAAGTCAGGAACACAGATGTTGTCATCTCCGCAGTCCAGCAGAATCTGGGCCTGAAAAATGAACATTGGGGTTGATAAAGGTTTTCGTTTTACACGTGAAAACAATTAGACAAGAGATAAATCAGTGTAAAGGAGACAACAGGATGAGCATAGTGAGATGCGACATGTGGTATGACTAACACATTCAAACCACCCAGAACACCCGCACCTGGACCGCAGTCTCCACATTATTTACATCATCGCCGCACATCAGACAGCAAAAAACAATGTTGTGGCTCAGAGAGACAATGACTGAGTCAGTGAGATCATGACAGGCGCAGACACACTCCCCCAAACCAGCTGTCCCGGCACACACACACACACACACATGCTTTCTGTTTGCAACGTAAGAATGATGAACGGGGTCCAACCCGGAGCTCGTGCCAGAGGACAGGCTCCTGGGGAGCTGAGCATAACGCTGCCAGGTCCCGGCTCGCACCAGTGTCCCACATCACAGCGCTATGTGGCGAACCGCACTCTCACCACGCGCCACGCCACGGCAGTATATATGATCATATGGAGGGGGAGGAGCCTTACTGAGACATACGATGTGTTTGTTGACCTGAAAAGCAGAGGTCTGGGTTCTGAGATTCAAGTGGAAAGGAACAGGAACACTACTGGATAGGTGGATGACCGCTGGACGTGTGGCAGGGCTGCAGCAGGGAAAGCCCTGCGGACTGCTAAATTGCATCCCGCTGCGACTGTGACAGTGTGATGATGCTCATGATGATAAAGATAATAAATAGAAATGGAGGAGGAGATTAGAGAGAGCTAAACACCCCCCTTGTCATTACACCATTCAGGGGTTCTAATTATGGACACCGTGGTAACCACCACGCTAACTCGGCCACATGTGCGCCCCGGTCTGTGTGTCTGTGTAAGGCGGGAATGTTTGGAGCCCCATCACTGCAGTTAAACAACAACAACACTGAGATAAACATGTGACATAATGTGGGCAAGCATCATGCAGCGAACTATAAATGCTAACTTGGCAATGTGAGTGTTTCCATTAATCAAAGTCACTATCGTTTGGCCAGACGGTTTTAAGAACAATGAGAGCATAGATGCAGATTTCGATGCTAAAAAAAACCTCCTTGATCCTTTCTGGTTTTGCAGACGTTTTTTTCTTTTCGTACAAGATCTGAGAATGATGACAATTAATAAACCTTCATGATGCCATGACCCTTTGTAGAAACATGTGGAATGCGTTAAGAGGAGAGACAGAGACCGTGTCGAGCACATCGACAATCTCCCATTCTCACTCCAGCTTGAAAAGACTAAGAACTTGGCAGAGGCAATGACACGTTACATGCCTTGCCACATATTCCCAAAGCATATGTGGAAATCAATAGGGGCATCGTGTGTTTGATCAGGGCAGATTTTGGTATAATAGTCACTTTTACTGTTTATACATCATTATATTCACATAGTATTATGTGAGATTAATGAAATGTGTTGGCAGCCAGATATCACATTTTCTCTCTCTCTGTGTGTCTTCATTTAGAAACAGGGGCTTTTTCTGGTTTAAGGTTGATGTTTTGGCTCAGGCTTGTCCCAAGGTCTCGGTTCTGCAAAAGACCACATCTGTTGGAGGCCTAACAGCTTTGATATCTAGAAAGGCCATCAATGACAGGGTTCAGTCTTGAGCCAGCAGGAAAAAGGCAGACACACAAGGATAGAGGGAGAGAGAGAGAGAGGAGTGCAGATACGAGGGGGAACATAAAAACTACGATGATTGCCATTTCCCAGGCGCTTTAATCCGGTGACTGTTGCTGAACTCACAGATGGTGCACACGATGCCACATGCCCACTACTCATCGCCAGAGGAAAACTGGCTTAACGCAAAGCAATTCCAACCAGATGGATTACCCAATTGTGCCCCACCCTGAAAAATCTACCAATCCTGGAACAGCTCACCTATGTGTGTGTACCATTATGCAGCCAGGCAGGCTGAAAGCTATTCATCCTGCGACAGGAAAACACTCTGCACTGTACATTTTCATTTTAAAAACAGCCTTCCAGACACTCTGGACCGGTTCCCAGCAGGGTACTTACACACTGACATAAAAAAACAGACTGGGGACGTGGAAGAATCCGTAAGTAGCTTTACGCAGTTACTCACTGCGTCGGATATTCTTATCAGCTCAGAGAGAGCGAGTCTAAGCAATCACAGCACCATATGCGCATTATTAGTGAGCCCTGCTTCATCATACACTGATGGTGGAAGCTCTACAGGTCACTCGGGGGTTAGATAACGGTGCCGGGCAGGAGGTCAATGAGGTGTTGTGCACATTAATGTACCTTCTGCTCATATAGGTTGGTGGTCTGATAGTTGAGGATGGGCCGCAGGCCGTGGGAGTCAGCTGCAGCTTTGGGATCCAGGCTGAAGTTCAAGGATACATAAATGGGGGAGAGTTTATCCCTGAATTCCTTCTCATCCTGCAGTAAAAAGAAACACATACCGTTTTAACGATACAATACAAGGAATACAAAAAGTCATTCACAAAATCAGTCACGGGGAGCTGGGGAACAGGGGCGTACCCTTAGGTAGATCTTTGTGTGGTTGCACACTCGGTCACCGTGGCGCACCCTCACACTCCTCTGGACTGAGGGCTGATGGGAATCCAAGAACAGAGCCCTCTTCACCGCGCTTCTCTGCTTGTGCTTATGACTATCGAGTCGCACCTCCACCTGGAAATCTGGAACACAGAACACACAAATGAGCATTCATGGCATGATGAATGTTCTGAGTCACGTAAAGAAAGAGAGAGAGAGAGACCACCATAAAAACTCACACACAATGAGGTCAGTGTGCCTTAACATAATGTCACACACTATACAGAAGGAGTGAAACTGCAACTATGGGTTTTATTCATTAAAGGTAGATCACAAAAGGTATTTATCCTGCTGCATTACACATATGTAAACCTCCATCTTCAGCCTCCACACTCTTCTGGATTTAAAACATTACCATTGGCTACGTGCAACAACCTGCAGGTGTGGAAACCCGGCTTACCTAGGATGTCTGGTAGGTGCTTCCCATCAGCAGATATACAGAAACTCAGGTTGACACTGTTTGGGACAGAGGGGACAAGGACATGACGAGTGAAGCATATTCATTTATGGCAGAGGCTCAGTGTCAATAAACTGCACACGCGAGACACGTCACGTGTTCTCTCAGTTGTTCCCATGCTCCACTTTCCTTGTGTCAAATCCGTACATGGTTCACATTACAAGAAAGAAGGCGTAACAGGAATACAATGAATAACATGAGAAATATGCCAAACGTTTGGAGACGCGCTGGCATCTGACTGCAAATCGCTGTGTCTCTGTTTCTACCCGCAGCCCCCCCACACGCAAAGAAAAAGCCGAGTTAAGAAGGGTGAAATTGGGCAACGACTCGGGTTTCACTGCTGACCAGTGGATGGCTGTCTATACAGCTCTCTCCCATGACATCAGCTGCACAACATGCTGCTGCTGTCCAACAGGCTGCAACCCCAGAAGCCCCAGCCCCTCTACTAGAAAACCAGAATAAGTGAGAAAGTAACGAGACAAGTCAAAACCAAAAAAAAACAAGGAAAGGAAATGAAAAAATGAGACAGAAGGAGACGAGAAGACGTGTTCTGTGGACTAGTAATAACTTCACGTACGTATGTGCTCCTGTTTCTGCGCGCGCGCGCGCGCACGCTCACGAGGAGCGTACACGTCCTGATGTTTCCCAGCTGTGTTCCACCACCAAACAATATCTCATTCAAAGCAACTGCAAAAACCTTCCAGTCCCCTCCCCTCCCTCCCATTATCCCTTCTGCTCTCCTTTCACCCCCACAAAAAAACTCCTCATCGCCAGGCAACGTAGCATAATCAAGACATATGTGTATACAAGAGTTTCCTTTATGGTTCGGGGTCTGGAGGGGGGAGGCGGGGGGGTGGACACATGAGTGCAGTGTCAACCATGTCGAGCAGCGAGCAACCGTCATCTGTTTCCTCTCCCCTTCTTCTGGAATTGAACCCTGTTCACGTTTAGAGGCCAGAAATGTCCAACAATGCTGCTATTCAGCATGTTATTTGTCCTTTTCTCAACGGAAGATGTGAGATTCAAAGACATTCTGAATATAGGTCAGAAAAGAGCAGCGTTCAGGACAAATGCAAAATTGTGACTGCTGACGAGAGGATAGTACTTATCAGAGCTTCCTGCTGGGATATGTGGAGGACATGGGGAAGACCATCATTTGACTGGTGGGTCAAACAAATAACAACAGAGCAGCACTGTCACAGGAAACCACGTGTTTGGCCTGAATGAGCTGATCACTCACCAGGAACCAGGAATGCTGGTGTTTCCACTCGTGATCATGCAGTTCTTCTCTTCAGGGTTAATCATGTGGGGGGAAACCGTCAGAGAAGCGCTGGTGTTGACTATTGGCCGAGATCTGCAGAAACCCAAAGATCATCAAATGTTAGATTTCTGCTGTAGAAGTTTGAAGTTTGTAATGAGGTTAAGGGGTGCCGGTAGATGTATGAGCTAGCTGTTTCTAGCGTTTATGCTGAGCTGCTGAGCTGAGCTAATCGTCTGGTCACTCCAAACATACCTATAGAGGACTGCTTTATTAACACCAAAGGCGCCGACGATGAGATCTGAGGACAATAAAGGACAATACTTAGTAAACACAGCATAAATGTATTTAAGATCAGATTCCATACCAACTACAGCCTCACTCACCTGGGTATCCATTCATGTCCAGGTCTTTAGCACCTCTAACGGCAAATCCAAAGCTGGCAGGAATAGTTCCTGCAGCCCACTGGCCAGCGATCACCTGAGACGGCTTTTCCCTGAGTCCTGCTGAGTATCCATTATAGATGTAAACCAGACCCTGCCGATCTCCGCCCCCAAATGGACAGCTGATAGCCACATCTGCCAACAGGAGACATGTTTTTTTTTAGCTTTTAAGATGTTTCTTGAGATCACTTTAGAATGTTGTGGAAATTTCAAACGTATACTGTATATTTCCATAGCATGTAGTGTATGTTGTCTGTTATTAACAGAGTTTCTTTGTTTACAGCTTTATTTACTATAATTTGCACTTTAGATGAGACAAGAAATGCATCATGATGCTATGTAGCTGTATGATTCCACCTACTTCTATTTCAGATCTTACCATTGAAACCATCTTGGTTCAAATCTCCCAGTGGTGCAATGGTGCTGCCAAATCTCCCAAACGCCTGAGTGCCTGTGAGGTGGGGTAGCTGGATCTCCAGATTCAAGGGGCTACGCTGCAGATAAACATAAACCCGACCCATTTCTTCCAAGCGGCCTTCAGAGCCTCGAACCATAAACATGGGAGCGCCCACCAGCAGGTCAGTCATCCTGCGGGAAAGATCACGCAATCCTCTTTAAGCTCAGACACAGCGACGCCCGAGCTTCAAACGCTAATGAGCTGGTGGTGGCATCCAATCTACATGGTGCAGGCTAATTATTTAACACGCAGGACCAGAAAAAGGAGAAACATGGGCTGAGAACAGACAAGGAATACTCACCCGTCACTGTTGATGTCCGTTGTTGCCACTGCATATCCAAAATATGATCCCATCTGTAAACAGAAGTGTTTCCATGACTTCAGCCCATGAACATTTCATTGTCAAAAGAACATCAAAGATTTGGTTTGTAGTGCAGTAACAAACAGCCACGTTTCTGCAAACACCAGGCTTGCTTTTGGCATTTTCAGACTAAAGGGAGGCTTGATGGGTTTTTCTGTCATGAACCACGGTCTAAAAAGTAAACGCACGTGTCATTTTATTGGTCTAACAGAGTCAATCATCCCTGTTTGAATGACATCAGTGCTTTTGTATTCCCAGAAACACTTACTCAAATCACCACTGCACATTCTCCTCAATAACCGAGCTTTATGGCAAACCGCGAATGAGACCAAAAGCCAGTAAAGAAGATTTATTGGCACTGAACACACATAGCAAGAAGGAACTTTCTATGAATGAAGATCGGAGTTCTCTTACTCACCTGTTCGCCAGTGTAGTTAATCATGGTCTTCAGGTCTGTACCGTTCAGAATGGACACCTGCAACCCAGCAGTCACATATGATGGCCATCTTTTCTTAGACTGGAATTTATTGCAAAAATAATTCCCACTGTGACAATATCACCCAGGCTGTTTTCTTTCTTATACGTTTTCCTAGTCAGTTAAAGCCTGAAGCACTAGTCTCATTCCAAAAGCACCAAACTGAAAGAGCGATGATTAGACTTTCTTACCAAACCGTAAAGCATGAGTCCTTTTGGAACACCGGCCACAAAATCTGAGACGCACACAGAGAGATGAAGCAAAGATTTAGTAGGGAAAATATGCAGGTCAGGCCCAGAAGGAGCATAAGAGAATTCCAGTATTGACGACATTTCCAGCTTAATAATCATGTAAAATATTATAGCTGAGTTGAGGTCACGTTCATTACAACTGCAATATTGGCAATGCACAGCCTATTTTATGAGACTAACCTTCCACCTGATCTCCGCTAAATTCCCCAACAGCAACGGAGTAGCCTGTTGGCAACGTGAGAGCGCAAACGTTAGCTTCCGATTGCAAACAAAAGAAGATTAATGTGAGTGCGCATTCGCCACCAGAACGGCCTCTCTTACCTTGGTAGCTGTCATCATATTCAGATCGCGTCTGTTTGGTCTGGACCTGACCCATCACAGACTGCATGAAGTAGCCCGGGTAGTATGCTTTGATAATTTCCTCCTTCGCTGCAGTGATTACTTCACCTAAAGTGAAACCAAAAAGAAAAGGAGAAAAAACTCTGTTGAAAATGAACTTGAGACGTTTTGAGGCTTGTTTTTTCTGATGTCCTACACCACAAACCTTGCCAATAGTAGCTGCCTGGTCCTCCTAATACCACTTTACCATCCTGAAAATGAAAATGTGACAATTACTACTATGATGATGTAATAAGCTTTCCCCATCGTGTGAAATATAATCAGAGGTGCATTATTTGGAACGTAGTTCTTACCGTTGTGAAGTCAGCGCTGAATCCTCCCTGACAGTACCCCTGACCCACTGCATCACTAAACTCTGCAACACACAGAAGTGGAGTGGTGCATCATGGGAATATTTCATGTAGCAAATACTTAACATGGCAGAGAATTAGTCAGCAACACTTAAACAAACCCTTGGATAATTGATTTCTCTTTTAAAGACAGGGGACAGTTACCTGTGCGGCAGGGAGCATACTCTACAAATTTGGTGAAGTTACGGACTGAGAGGTAGCAGGTTCCTGTAGCATCAGAATAGGGGATGTCTTTTCCAGTCCGCCAGGAGTAGAGAGGGGCACAAGCCTGAAGGTGGAGAAAGATGGGGATAGGTGGGGAAGACGGGGGGCGGAAGGAGGAGTAGTGATGAATGGGATGAGGTTTTTCATGGGAGATGTTTTTCCAGTTGTAACAAAACTCTGGTGAACTGGAGACCAGGCTGAAATCAGTGGTACATCTGGAGCAGGGTAACCACATTACTCAACCCGGGTCACAACCTGATTTATTAGACCAAAACAGGCTGCTGAACTTTGATGTTGGAGCGGGGCACTTAGCATTTCCTTACAGTGTGGAGGTGAACATTTGCCAGAAAATGAGAAAAAGCTAATCTCAGAGACTGTTTTCTGACCATAACCACAGACGAGCTTCACTACGAGCCCAAGTCATAACAGTGGTGTGCAGCATGCTTAAATCCACCTCTTCCCAAGGTCACCTTACCAGAATTGTGTCACCATGGGAACGCACGGTGGCGCCGAACCATTGCCGCGATTTGAAATCCGCCTGGTGCTTTGTGTCATTGAGCACAATGACGCGATCGCCTGGGAAAATAAAAACAGACAATCAGACACCGAGTGATAGCAGTGTGATAAAACACGCAGCTGTAGTATCCTGACATCCTCCTGCTGCGGGGGGGGGGGGGGGGGGGGGGGG
>JAUMTR010000025.1:17791180-17857966 GCA_032270685.1 Microctenopoma stevenorrisi | reverse complement strand
GCTGCCCCCCCCCCCCCCCCCCCCCCACAGGCCCTGGAAACATCTGGACAATTGGCAGAAAGCAGGATTCCAGCTACGCTATTTTTCATACAAAGACAATTAGAGCTAGTTTGCATGGTATTTGCTACCTGATGGTCTTTTTGGGTTTGGACTGGACTCAACTGGCCTAGCTTAACCTTGCTGACCCTTATCTCTGTTTGACCACCTGGCCACTAACAGTGATCTTTCACTTCAACACTTGGACAGCAGCAGGTGACGTGACAGATGGTCTAGAGAATCGGGTTTAACTGCAACACTTTTTTTTGGAAGGCAGATGTTACATCTGTGTTGAGAATGAAACAGCAAACAAATTGATTAAGCAAGAAGGAAGCGCCATGTAGCACAAACACCAAGGGCTGACAATCCCGTATGTACATACGGGAACTGCAAATGCGAGTTCAAGTGCAATCCAAACACTCCTGAAGAACCACTTCATGTTAACAGTCTGTCCTCAAGCCACAGATGTGGTGCCTCGCAAAATAGTAGAGCAGCATCTCCAAGGGACTACAAGAGATCATGACTTATGTGGGGGGATGTGAATAAAGCAGGCTATGTGTGTCAAGACTCTGTATCCATGTCTGTCCAGCCCTCGTCTTCCCTTCTAGCCAACTAGGCAGCCTGGAACTGGTGAAGGCCTATTTTATGTCTTTGTGGAAATAGAGAAGGAGCTGGGGTCCAAGGAAAACACACACACATTTTGGACTTGCTTCCTAATAGCAACCTCCCAGTCATCTCTGTTTAGGAACACACTTCTCTCTCCCCTGCTCTGTTTTCCTTTTCAACTTTATCATATCACTCTGTCTCATTCTCCCCTATCTCCACGTCCGTGCAGCCCCTTGTCTCCCGTGCTTTCAGGGTGTGCTGCCACCCCTCGCCCTAGATGCTAGGTAGAGAGATTATAGTTTTTTTATTAGCTCAACCCGCTAACGCTATTCATCACAGTCAACCCTCCCCCCAGTGTGCAGAAGTTCATACGCGTGGAAACAAGTGCTTTAGCCATAAAGGCAATAACATAAACAGCACTTCAAACAGCTCCTTACAAGCATGTTACTTTAACTGATCTGTTTTAGCTGCATGCTACTCCAGCATACACCTTCCTAATACTTTTATAACTCAGCGGTCTTTGTTTGGATGAGGCCAAAGTCACAGAGGATAGACCGGAGCTGAACAGTGACTGGGTTTGTTTCGCTCATGTTTCCATGTAACCAGGAGGAAAAGTCAACCTGTAATCCATACTTTATAACTGTGATAAAGTATCTGGCTGCAAGCAGCCACAGCAACACAACCGCTTAAAGAAACGAAGTTAGCTCTGTGTGACTGCACTGGGTGATGAAAAGTTCTGTTTGTGGTCTGTGAGGTGACTAAAAGCTGGAGTCATGTGAAGCGCTCCCAGATGAAAACAGAGGAGATTCAGAGCGGAGATAGAGGGAAACCCGGAGACGGGGCCACATCAGCGTGTCATCTGACTGGAACCCCCGCGGGAGGTCGGTTAGCGCAGTGTGTTGATGTGATACGGTGCCTAGACCAGGTTCTCTCGGGACCGTCAGGAGCATGTAGGGGTCTGGAGTGCATCCATAGACTAACTCTTGCCTTTGAACTGTGTGTGAGAGGACAGCCATTAGTGGGGTTAGAGCCTCTCAGTGTGTGTGTGTGTCAGTGGGGTGGAAGACAAATGGTCAAATTCACTCATCACATCAGCTGTCCCTGTGGGAGTACCGACAGCAGGAGAGCAGGGGGAGACAGAGCTGAGGAACAGGGCTCTGGTTTCTCCCCCTTTCCTCCTTCCCCTCCCTCCCTTCTTCCCATCCTGTGTAGGCCCCTCTCAGACCCACCCCGCTGCCCTCGCTGCCCTATCCTTTTCTCGGATCCATAGAAAGGCTCTTATCTCAGAGGAAGAGGAAGTGGAAGGGAGCGGGCCTCTGGCCACTTTGACCCAATTAGTTAGGCTAATTAAGTGGGTCTGTGGCCCTGTGGGTCAAAGCTCAGACACACCAAGAGACAGGGATACCTATGACACCACTTTGTTATAGTAATGTACTAGATCAGTGCTCTAGTGCAGTAAAGCTCATTCAGTCGAGCATTCACTGCAGAAAAAGAATGTGTTTTATTACCCAAGTACTAGTCAGGCCTGGCAAAGAAAACAGTCCGGCTCCAGTTAATGAATCGCAGCAGTAAGTGTCATCCATGTAACAGCTGTTTGACACAGATATATTTGCATGCAGATGTCCAAGTACTGAGTGTTACTCCACCGTGCAGCAGTTCTGCCATGATCCAGATGTCAGAACCAGTTCTGGCAGTCCAATCAGTTCCTTCAAAGCCCCTTTAAAAATTTGAAGGACATTCTCCGACAACCCACAGGGGACCAACCTTCACCGTGAGCCCTCGCTGCTTGCTCGTGATATCACGCACTGTGGCCTCCAGCCAGGACCCAGGCATGTGCAACACATTTATACGTAGCGAGAAAATCTGGGCAAAGGGTATCAGCTGTGACTAATAAAAGAATGTTGTTAAACCAAGCTTGTAAAATATTTCTCCACATTGTGCACTATGGAGAGAAAGTTCGCTGAGCTAAGCATCACGTTCTCAGATAAGCAGCCAAAAGTGCCACTGTCCAACCACTGCCACTGCCACAGTGTGATTCACGCACTTTGTGTGCGAGTGTGTATTTGGAAGTAGGTTTTCAGGGCACGTTCCCCTTAAAACCTGGTAAATACACTTTTTACATAATTCCTTCCCCTTACTTGGCTCCATTGTGCAAAACGGGCTGATGGGAACTCTGTCAACACACTGAAACGCAAACGCATTAATTTGGCAGCCATATGACGACAACCATTGTGTTCTCTCAACCACTTTAACTGAATCTGATTCAACTGGAGCCTTTTGTGTTCACCTGTCTTATAAACAGGACATTTCTTTGTCTGGCTTATTTGTTTTTTGTTTGCTTATCTCAGGATTGCTCCAGGGGCAAGGCAACACAAACACAACCTGAAGGAAGGAAGGAATATCCTTCAAATACCCCATCAACACCCCATTATGCTTTCAACCCCAAAGAGAGCGCACAAACAGGAAAAAAAGGATCATCTCGAGTTCAGCATCCAGTGTAGCCGACAACAAATCAGTGGCGTGGAACACTGACCAAGTGATCCAAGGAAATCACGTGCAAAAATGCTACACGGCAACAAAGCTGCACAGAGACAATCTTCAGTTTGATCCAGGTAAAAAAGACTTACATAAGGTCACATAGAAAGCTTTACTTTAGTTTCTCTATGTAGGTTTGAGTAAAACTAAATCATAAAAAGACAATAGCACTCGTCTGTGTGTGCATCATAAGCCTTACCTTCAGTATCAAACTCGATGGTGTGGCAGTCCGATTGATCAAGACTCCATGGACAGTAAAACACGGACCCTCCTTCTGTAACATTGACCTGGCTCGTGTTGGCCTTAGGCGCTCCGATCACCACACTCACACTGTGAAGGAGAGACAGAAAGAAAGACAACATGTTGAAAAGTCTAAGGTTGCAAGTACAACCTAAAGGCTTTCCTCAACCATTGCTAAGTTTCGTAGCTCTTAGCCTGGCCTCAATTAAAAAACTGCATTCCCGACCTCCCACCTGACAGCTTTAAAGATGGTGCGGTGTGCACATTTTAACGCTTAGCGAGCTGTATCCTGACTCAGAAGCAAAACATTTTAACAGGTTGAAGCACCGCTTTACATAATCCCATACAGCCCTTTCCGTGATGTTTGTATAAATTCTCACATGGTCACACATGCATCCCCTGTGGGGTGATTCAATAGGAAAACAAGAATGCAGACAAGTTAAGTGGAGTCACAGTCTTGTTTCTACAGCTGTGACACTAAAGCGCCAAGTTCTTGCAGCTACGCTACAGGAGAGAAGAGACCACTTCAGCCGACAAAGAAAGACTTAGCAGCTACAGGTGTAGGACTAAAAACGTGATTGATGTAGCGGTGAAAGAGTAAAGGACGAGTGGCATGGTGAAGTCAGCAGAAAAAATCTGTGGATACTGAGTCTTAAGTGGACGGTTTAGCTATTATGTCACTCTGAATACACTTGACCTAACAAGCATGGCATTTGCCAGCGCTGCTGTGGGTTAGGGAGCCATGCAACCGTTGAGACTAGACAGAATCTAGAGGGCTCGAGAACGGGATAAGCACGCCCTTTCCTGTCCCAGATCTTTCCATAGTGCATGAAAGTTTATATTTTGGCTAAACTTAGCATCCTGCCCCCAAGGGTAACTCCTAAGCTGGGGCCGGGGGAAGACCGAGCAGCAAGAATGATTCAAACAGCAGTTAAACCATGCAATATTCCAAACACATTCACAAACTCAAACACAAGGCTCATTTTCAAGTTCGGAGCAACGAGAGTAGGGAAATTGGGAGCCGCAGCATCTTTTCTTGAATCAGATCTGAACAGCGTCCAGCTGTAATGGCCTAGGGCAGCTGTATAAAAGTAAGAAATGCATGCAAAAACAAAACAAGCACATCATGCTTCAATCAGCAAGTCGGCAGTTTGAAGCAGATAAACACAGATCTGCAGACACACATTCACACACAAACACAGATTGCTGGTGATCTAAAAGAGCTGCAAATGAGGAAGAATTAGCATTTAATGGGTCTTTCTGTTAGACAAGGATCAGGCTCAATCTCGCCGGCATGGCCCCACCCTTTCACCTTATCTGCTTGCTAGGTAGAGCTTTTGTACCATTAGCATTTAATGCAGTTCAGTGCTGCATAACAAATTCCTATGCAAAGGTGGAGGCTCTTGGGATGGGTATGCAAACATATACTGAATGTAATTAGCAGGGGGCAAGAAGTCCTCAGCTGTTCAGCTGAAAGAAAGATATGTTCATTGGGCTGCATCGAAGCTACAGTGAATGAAGTGGGTCCAGAGACAAAGGACTGTTTACAGTGGGAGTAAAAGCAGCACCACCACGGGATTGATGGGAATCACAGCAGGCTGAATGCTGTGCTGACACATGTAGCTCAGTACGCATTTGAAAAGCAATGAAAAGCAAGTTGTAATCGTCTCAGACAGGACACTGTGAAACGTTTTGGCTAAGACAGAATTAACCTATAGTTTTCACTTTTGTCAGTTTAATGTTGCTATGGACAAACAGCAACTTCATTCTCAGTGCGGCGATAAGCAGACGAAAAACATTAGCGGCTTCTCCATATCTCGCACAGTGAACCCCACCAGCTGCCATACAGCAGCCACTAATGACCTTCACCAACTGGTTGACAATTAAGGATTAATTAAACTTGAGTAAATGATCTGGGCTGCAAGAAAGGAATGTGTAAACAACAGCTTTGCTGGAACCAAGTGCTGGGTTTATCTCATTTGAAGCTCAAGCAATCGGAAGACATTCTACAAAAAAGATCTTGCACCACACCATAATTGCCAGACTGTAACCACTATTTTATGTGGGGTTGAGTAATTAGGGTGATGCAGACTGCTGGAACTTGCTGATGTGACATTATTGTGCGTTGTTATGGCTAATACAAGTTTATGATGAGGTTACAAAGGGAGGTTGTCAAAGGGCACATTCCAAATCTTTTTCCTCCCATTCCACATTTAATTGTGTTCCACACAGCTGCAAAAGCTGATGTCACTCGAATGCTATAATAGCCGTTTGATGGTGGAAAAGAAAAAAGTCGATCACATACGCTGAGCTGGCCAGTCGGCTGCAGGCACCATCTGCACTCATAAACACGGCCCAACAAATGATATGGCACAGGCGCAAAGGAGTGGGTGGGGGGCCGAGGGGTGGCCTGAGTGAAATGTGTGCTGTGACCCATGGAGTTTACACGGAGCCATCATCACGTGCTTAAACTTTCAAGTGGTTCCATATCAGTGAAGAAGCCGTGATGCGGCGACCAGATCTAAGCTAGGGGCATCAGTGGACGTACAGAGCGTGACAAAACACCGGCAACAAGCCGACGCCTTGGAATCTGAAGAATAACGCCACCAATGTAATCAAATAATAAAACACCTGCATCACTGGGACCGAAATGCATGGAGCTAGACAGCTAGTTGGCATGCTCTGCAAGCTGAAGAACACTCGATGAGGTCACCCTCCAGCAACAGTCTTAACTTTTCAAAGCATGCGTGGGCCCTCATTCAGCGAGATCAGCTAAATGACAGCAACGAGAAGTGCAAGTAGCCTGTGATGACTTATTCTAGACCACATGGAGCCACAGGAATAGACTTGTGTCTTCTCAGCGCCAAGGCCAGACAGAAGCCGTTTGATTCCTTACAGCCGCCATATGGACAATCGTCTATTTGCACACACACACACACACACATGTTCTCAGTGCTGCTCTCCAGGAGCCTGATGCCTGATGAGAGTAGCAGTGCCTGCAGAGATGGCGTGTGTTGACAACAGAGAGTCTACTGTGCTGAGCTGAAGCCACGTTTTTTTTGTTACCGGTCAGGTACAGTGTTTGCAGGACTGGATGGAGGATATGTGTGTCGCTGTACAGGCTTCTGGGGCAATTTATAGACATTTCCAAATCCCAGGATGACCTTGAAATGGATCCAATGACCTCTGAACCCGCACTGACTATTGCTGATCAGAATAAAAAATCCAGTCTGTCAAGGATCTGATTCCACTTTGAACACAAAACCATGTCCTCTGTATGCAGTAGGGAAACAGGTGGACAGAAAATCACCAAGCAATGTTGTTTGTTGCACACAGGAAAAACAAGCAGAGAGAATACAGTGTGTGGTGACTCTACAAAGAGCAGGGAAGGAATAAAGTAGACAAATAGATATCAAGGGCAGGACAGGAACTGGAGGCAAAGCCCACCTAAATGTCTTTGCTTGTGTACTGCAAACAAGGGCGACTGAAACGGACCGGATCATGTTACACTTGGTGCCAACAGATGCAGAACAGCAGTTACTTATTCTGTAGTTACTGAAACGTATGAATGCATCGGAGGAAATGTGATGCTACCAGGTGGACGGATCCCAGTTGTTGCAGTCAGTGTGTAGATCACAGCACAGGGTACAGTGGTATAAACTGACCGTAACACGCAGCTTAAAAGCATTCAGTAACTCTGTTTCCTGCACGAATGCATCCAATCCCACTAAATAAATAAGGTTTTCCTTTCATTTGTCATCTGTATAAGCCTCAGCCATGTCTTCCTTTATCTATATTTTAGTTCAGACGTGGCGATTTCGCCTTACTCTGCAGCTGTGGTCGCAGATTAATAACCTGGCAACTGAATTAGCAAGTTGTCACCCAGCTGATACAGACATCATTGTTGTAACTTCCTGTGCATTACCATTCGGATGGGTGCCGTTACAGTTAATGCGTGAAAAGCAGCAGCTGTTCTGTCAAAACCATCAACCACAACAAGTCAGCGCAAAAAGTATTTTACAAGTGGTGTGTGAGAAATTCTAAACATCCGAACGACTTGTGGTCTAGTCGATGTATTTACTCATACCCCCCCCCCCACACACACACACACACACACACACACACACACCACCGAATGCATCCCCCTTCCCTCCCCCTTGTGACTGCGATTGCCCTAAAATCCTCCAGCAGGGAGTTTAAGAGCTGGTGGTTCACACCTCTCCACAATGTCCACATCAGGGGGTCCTGTCCTCTCACCTCAGGATAGAGAAGCTGTTGTATTAAACATGGAGGAGTGGTGGGGGTGGGGGGGTTGTGTGGGGGTGCAGCTGTTGAAACACTTTAAGCACCCCAGACCCCAGCTGCACCCGCACATGCATGCACACACACTTGCACAGAATGTTATTTCCATCTCAACTATGACAAGTGCAGCACATCTGAATTCCAGCCAGCAGAGCACACCAGCGAATGATGGCGTCATTTGCTTATTGCTATATAAAGAATAGACTTTATCAAGTTACCACCAATGTGACTCATGTCATGACCCGGGGTTAAAACAAACCAGGCCCGCTGGCAGTCAGAGATGAAATCTCCGATAGTATGAGTCAAGGCGACCCTGACCGATGGCCAACTCCGTTCCAAAGTAGACATGGCGTCCTCAGGGCATTCCCGATAGAGCAGACGTGACTGCAGGGTCCACGGGCCCTTTAAACACATCATCACCATCTACACTGAGACCCTTTTTCCAGTGAAACTCACACAGGCTCATTATTTAAAGCCCTCTTTATTAACAGACCAGTAAAAGCCAGACATAAACTTTATGTTTGAGACAGACTGCAGTGTAGTTACCATGGCTGGCTTTAAGTATAAGACACTAATGTTCTCCTACTGGGCTGCATATCATAGGTGTAAACAAACAATACAAAACAATAGAAAATTAAAGGAGCTAGAAGAGGCAGAAAAAAAAGAGTCACAGTGAAAGCGCAGTGTCTGCCCTCAGACAAAGGGCCCCAGTGTCTGCATGCAACTACAGGAACCTGGATGAAGAAAAGCCTGGCAGCCCAAATATACAAGCCCCACTTTAGAAGCCCGAACACACACATGTCTACAGAAAAGGACACCAGTGAAAACAAGAACAGAAACGAGACCGGCCGTATACAGAGACGCACAGAAAACATGACCGAGTGAGACCCTAGTCCAGCGTCAATATTAGTTCGCCTCTAATCTTGTTTGAGGGGGTAAACTTCAGTGACACACATGGACCCGCTGACATCCGCATATGCTTGTCATGGCCGAAGCATCCATGACCTAATCCGCATCACAACATGTAACGACATCGGAAACACGTGCGTGGGCTGGAACATCTCCATCATCGCACAGTGACGTAGCTTTCTAATCAAGCGTTATCTCATTTGCCCCTCCCCTAAAAGGTGTTAGAAATGTAGGCTTCTACATTTCAACATCCTCCCTCGCTATCATCCATGAGTCTTTTTGGCAGCCATCCGAGCCTGTTTCACCATTTCATACATTCCAGGCCCGGTCTGTTATTATTTGCAGCCATTGACCTTTGACCTTTTCTATCTTAGTATGATCCACTCCCTTATCCCTGCCTGGCACTGGAGAAAGCCCATTGCTGTTGTTTGATTATTAAGTGTTTGAAGAGAAGGTCGGACCTCAGAAGTCCTTCCCGTGATGCAGAGGAGGATGAGCACGGTGACTGATATATAGTCTGCAGACTGTGAGGAGTTCATCTTCCCTCCACATGAAATAACATGCACACACAAGAGGTGAACATATATCCTTTAGCTCTTCCAGCGTGCATCTGACAAGAGCCATCACACACAGTTCACAGATCCTATCCTCAGGCGTTCTTCCATGGTGGGCTCTCTGCCAGTGTCCAAACTTAATGTTATTATGTCAGGCCTGGGGGCACGACAGAGACACATATATAAACTTGTTGTCAAGCACTAAAGAGGATGAACGTGAGGCTTTGTGTGTTGGTAAGCCTGACAGGGCATATGGAGCTGGGACTCTTCCTCCCTTATCTCTACATCTGCCATCGTGTCTTGTTCACAGTTGTACCGCTGCCTGTGTAACCTGTGACACACACAAGTTCTGTAAAATTGTTAGTAATCCGTTTGGCTTCCGACAGTTCACCCTGGCAAGAGGAAACTCCCTGTGCAACCCTCAGCTGACCTATCCCCCGGATTTCAGCTTCCCCCTGCATATACAGCGCGTCGGTGATGATGATGCGATTCCAAAACCAAGTTTCTGGCTGTGGGTGAGAGGTGGCACAGAAATGTCGTTGCGGCAGACGGCTGGGTTGCAGGAAGCTACACTTGAACATTGTACATGCTCTGCACATACAAACCATTGTCTCCTCCATTAACATGCAGTCTCAACTGTAGATAAGTAAGTCATCAGTAAGATGACGTCTACTCCGTCTCATACTTAATGACACAAGAAGAGATGATGGGGCAGGGAGGCGGAGGGGGGAGGTCTAGGTGATGGATGAATTAAAAAGCCTGCAGAATGACATCAGCATAGAAGGAAGTGGGTGGGTGGGGAGGTGTCGGAGGGAGAAGAGGGAGCCATGCCATAATCTTTACATAATAAATCATATCACACTCCCAAAGCCCCTTCTTCCCTGGCAGAGAAATGAATACCAATAACAGTAGGCTTTTAAACAGACAGTGAGGGCGCAGAGGAAGAGGGGGTTGGTGTCCCCACGTCTGAGTGTCTGCAGTCCAGGGAAGTGGGCTGGAGAAACAGGGAAACTAGAGCTGCTGCTGGCGACCCACGCCACACAAAGCCCTTTCTGAAATCCCAGCATGCTGCTAGTGGAACAGTGGTGCTCAGCAGACACGAACTCGGACAGGAGGTCTGATCACGTCTGGGTGAAACCTTGACTGTGGCTACATAAGCTTTTGTTAATGATTATTGCGATTACAGGGTTGGGTATGTGCAGCTCACCAGACTGTGCTGAACAAGCAGCAGCAGCACACTTCTCACTGCATCCCAGTTCATATAAAGACTACACGCTCTGTACTATTATTTTCTCCTCAGGCCACTGGGCTATCAGGCGTGACCACAGGCATGCCATGCCAAAATCTCTCAAGGAAGAATGCTGAGACAGTGGCAGCATGCTGAGTGGGTGTCACCGGGATCACATCCCCATAGAGCCGGGAAGCATTACAATCAGAGGCAGAATTTCAATCCAATAGGATGCTTGTAGTCAACAGGCTTTTTTCTGGCGTTAGAGGCAGGAGCGGAGCAAAAGGTCAGAGTGAAATGTCATTTAGAAAGAGCAATGCGATTAGGATTTTAGCGTGGTTTCAAAAGGTTGCGTCCTTTGTTTGAGCCCATGACACCTTGTGATGAAATAGACACTCTTTTATATTGGCACGAGTATTCTTTAGTGTAGGACCAAAAGTGCACTTTTACGTACGAATTCAACTATATCGGCGTGCGCGCCGTGCGTAACGCGTCTCCACAAGGCACCGTATGCCCAAAACCTTGATCTAATGTGAGAGCACATAACATCCCACCCATGAACTGCGTTTTCCTGGTCGGAAACTTTCTGTAACTAATTCAGGGGGACATCTACATGTTCTCAAGTTTGACAGTGGAAAGTTTACGCAACATGAAACATATTTGTGTACAAACGGGTTTCGTATGAAATGACTTTGGACTGCTGAGTTTCTTTTTTGCCATAAACCATTTGGAGACGCACGTTACTACTCACCTGGAAGAATCCGCCAAGTAAAAGTCGACAGCATATCCGAAGTAGCTCCCGTTAGGTCCGCTGTAAACAGCTGGGTTATCCACGTCCAAGTTGAACGCGACGCAGACAGGCTGAGAAAAAGTGAGGAACAGTCCGATGATACAAAAGCCTGAGCGAGCGAGGAGGTCCGCTGTCCCCGGCGTCTTTACGCGCAGTCGTCCCAGTCCCATTGTGAGACGAAATAAAGAGACACAAAAAAGTTTGTTTTCGATTGGGGTAAATCCCAGATTTTCACCCTTCAAGGTCCGCGGATCAACCCTGAAGACAGAGGTGGGCTATGGCTAAAACTGCATCCCTGTAAATCAAATAACCGGCCACTATCTCATTAATGCTCCGTCAGCTCCTCTCTGCGCGCCTCTGCCTCTCTCTCTCTCTGCCTCTCTGTCTCTCTCTCGCCTCTTCTCTCCAGGCCCACGCCTTCTCTGCTCACCTAATCACGATACATGCAGGGAGTTCCCACACTAGAGACGAAATTTAGAAGAGGAGGAGCCTGTGATTCCCTAATAAAAAAAGCGCTCACATCCAACGACCTATCTCTGAGTTTATGTTTAACTCTGTGTGTCTCGTTTGAACTTTTAGGTCCAGATTCTCTCTTATCAGTGACACTCAGATTATTAACCTAAAGAACAATGGATCCAAATCCTCATTTATCTCACACTTATCTTGCCCTTTCGAGGCTGAAGTTGCTGTCAGAGAAAGGTAGGTGATGGGAAGGTCAGTCTGATACTCACGTCCCACCAACTCTTGTTTGGCTCTTATGACATGTTCATCTTGTCTTGTTTTCACCGACGACTGAGGAATTGAAGGTTTCTTATTTTACACCAATCGAACACAAACTGCCTCTGCTCTCATTATGTACTGTACAGCTCTCATTATGCAGCGGAGGCCTATTTGTACAACTCCACACTAATTATACCTTCATCTCACGCCCTGGCGACTCAACGTGTGATCCATATGTATTTCTATCTAATTACAGCGTGGATCCGATTCGGGCGCATGATGTCCTCTGGTGCTCCTCAGGGGGGTGTGGGAAGATTTCGTACTGCTGCCTCTGAGTCACACGAGACCGAGGAAAGTGGTTAGGCTGCGCAAAGCAACTACTCACTGCAATGAGACCTTTAATAAACTTAGCCAGGCCGGGCTGGAATTAGTGACTGTTGGTTTAGCTGATTCACTTGAAGCCTCGGGGATTGAACGCAGGGGCCAAATTTGGCTGTGTGGCAGTAGCAACATGAACTCTCTGTCAAGTGCTGCTCGTATTTATAATTAGTCTGAAGCGCCCCGACACAGGGAGCGAACTCTCCGACCATAGACTGATGGGTGTAATCCAGAGTGTCTGGAGGGGCCAGTTCACAGCTGTTGGGGGCACTTGATGGTTCAAAGACCCTAATCCTGGAAGGGGGTCTGATTCTCTCCCTCTGTTTTTAGGATGAGACTCTAGATGAATAAGAGTCAGAGTTCAGGGCATGGTTGACAGAGACTCAGAGAGACTGCATGTTGCTTTAGAGTCCAAATGTTCCCAGTAAAGATTTGTTCTTTCAGAATGAGACGAGTTCAAATAATGAGCCACTCAGCTGACGCCACTTTCATTTTGCGTGTTTGAAAGTTCACTGGCACTTGTGGCAGTCATCAACAGTCAACAAGCAGGAAGTCTTGTGTAAAGGTAGTTCTAGGGGGTCGAGTCAGATACTGTGGGAGCAGATAATACTGGTCTCAGGCCTTGGTCACTGTTTTCTCTGTACAGTACAGTTGTTTTGTTCTGTCTATCTGTCCTCTCACACTTATCAATTTGACCTCCTATATTATCAGGATTTGCACTAGTGATAGGAGAAATATTTCTTTCAAGTGCTTTACCCCTTTTTCTCCTCACACACACACACACACACACACACTGCATGTGTATCATCCAGTAGCAACTTAACCTAAAGACCAGCAAACACAACTGTGTTCCGTGGAGTATATTTGGAGGGTGAAGCCAGGAGTCTGTTCTCCTTTTGGTGATGCATAACTAGGTCTGGCTTACTGAACAGTATTTTCCGTCCTGCTCTAACTGTGATTTCCGTTGAAAAGGGGGGGGGGGGGGGGGGTTTATTCCAATGCCTCTGCTTTGACATCATTACTCGGCCACTATGGCAACAGATATGAAGTGCAGCAAAACACTCACTGAACATATCACAGGGTGCTACACAGCTGGTCTACTAGTTTAAATATAGACCTGACACCTTGACACTCTGAAAGGGCGTATATATGTGCAGTGCAGGCACACCCACACGCGCACACACACACACACACACACATACATACTGTAAATTGACGTCAATGCTAACTTAGCAAACTCTTTTTAGCAAAGATCAATTCTTAAGCATCAGTTTATTTTTAGCGCTGAATGCATGTTGAACTGTAGGTTAGGATTGTTTAAAATACTGTAAAGGCTCGTTTATGTGGGTGAATGAAGCCATGATCGTGTGTCTCTTTGTCCCAGAAATGATGCCTTGAAACATTTTTTAATTCAGCACATCACTATATCAATTCGGTCTTTAATCCCTTAGGCACCAGTCTCCACCCCTCCCTCATCTCATTTGTCTTTGTAATGGTTGGGCTGACACTGATGGGCTCCATGGGGGCGGGGTGGGGAGAGACACCCTGGTGGCTGCCATTAGGCAACTGTAAGCCTTTTAAGTCACAGAACAAACACCATTTTATCACTCGGGAACAGGCTGCAAATAAAGGCCGCTGAAGGCATCTCAAGGGTTTGTGCACACACGCCACCGGTCAAAACAATCAGGAGAACGTAACTTGTGTTTGCTCCTTTCAGCAGTTTGCCGTTTTCTTTTCGGATGCGTTGAATTTGTTGTTCATTTAGCTGCGGATAAAACGTCTTGTTGAGCAAGGAATTCTGGGTAATGATGGAAAATGTGGTTTCTGAACTGTTGAGTCAATCAGAGATCGGCTCCCAATCGTGTGAGTCTCTGAGAAGAAGGAGCCACTGTGGTCTACACTGAAACCTGCATGAAAGCTAACTCGAAATGCCCATTAAAACACACAAACGAACTTTCCTTCCTTCCTCCCTACCTTTCTCTTTTCAGCTGGAGATAGACATCTTACAGGCAGGAAATTCCTCCAATGTAAGGCTTCCTGTTTCACCAGGTACTGTTGTGTCTCTGTAACACTCACACAGAGACACACAGCTCACATACATGCAGTTCCTTTCTCTTCTGTAGAATTTCCCAACCACGTACAGGGTGATGCACATTGCTTCCGCTGAGTTGCGACTGGATACTGGATGACATATTTCTCATGAAGGGGTGGAAGTCCTGAGCTGACCAGTGTTGCTGAGTGGACTGTCCATTGTTTGTAACACAGGATCTTAGCAACGTGGTTGCTGCGTGAATCATATGATTGTTTTGAAAGGAGAAAAACCTCCTGCTGGCTCCTTACAAGGCAAAGATCGCCCGCCCCTTCTGCGTGACCCGTTTCTGTTTATGAGCTTTTACTCTTCTATTGAGACAAATTGAGACAATGTGTGTGGGGAGCAAAACGATCCCAACAGTGTCCATTGTTTAGTTGCCTTGTTAAAACACCCACAAAACTCTTGAAAATGGGCAGTTGTGTTTTTTATGTACATCTGTTAATCAGTGTGATGGAGCAGTAAAGCTCCAAATCCTGCTGCTGGGTGCAAACGACCCCACTGCCAACTCCCCAAGCCTCGCTCCACACTCCATAACACGCGCACAAGTCTGACCTGTGTGCTTTTACAGCGAGCGCTGCGTCTCAGGCCTGCCTCACTGAACTTGTTTGCTGAAAAACACGACTTTTTAAGAGGCGAGCATGAAACGCTTGACATCATTTGATGGGAGGTCACCGCGGCTGAGTGGCCAGGCTGACGAAGCAAAACAAGACACAAGCAGTCGCCTGCAAAACTGGGCTAATAAGAAAACCCTCTTAAATACCAGCATCCACAGTGAAATGGAGAACTGAAGCAGGATTTCACCAGGTTAGGTCAAAACCAGGTCACAGTACTTTCATTTTGAATACGTCTGCACGTTTAAATTGAAATATGACACGTCATGTGCAGAATTTTGCCTTCAGGTCCCATGTTCGGGGTGTCACGTTATATTTGGACGGTCTATTTGTCTCTCAGAGTAATGTTGACCCCGACCCCCTCCTGTGTGTTGCTATTGAGGCGGGTGTGCTGCGGGGCCACTGCTACGCTGCAGGGTAAAAAGAATTTGGCTGTAAAGTGTGTATATGTGGGGGTACAGCGGGAGTGGGCAGTGAATCAGTGTGATCACTAGAGAGCCTCTGGGTATTGTTTCACCCTCACATATACACACAAATATAACCATTCACACATTCCCACCAATTTGCTGCTGCTGCTGCTTTCCCACACCCACTCCCCTGGCCAAACATGTCGGACACAATGCATATGGAAACAGTCGCGCCCAGTTTCCCATGACCAAAACAAACTACACTTAAGGTGAACGTAGATAAGTATGGTCAGTGTAAACATGGACTTTTTTGGAGCTTCATGTTTTTGTTGCAAAAGCAACAGAGCTCAAATTTAAGCACTGCTGTTTTTATTAGATGTATGACTGAAGTGGGCGCAGGCCACCAAAAAGCAGTGTCGCTGTGCCGCTGGTGTTCATTAACAGTTTTAATCAGGAGATATCTTAGCATGAGTGCAGTGACTGTCTACAGTTCGTCTTCTGAGTGACATATTTCCTCCACTGCTTGAGGCCTTTCTATATGAAAACCAATGGCTGACGATGGTAGAGAGAAAGGAGTGTTTGTAATGAGACACGTGGACAGTCATGTATCATCTGCAACGCCATTAATGTATTTTATCTTCCTTCCTATAATTTCACTTTCATCACTCACATTTCTTTCTCATGCACAAAGTGAATTCGCTGAAGCAGAGAACAAAAGGACTTCTGATCCAGTATAACTTGAATGAATGGCTGAAGCAGCAGCTAATTGCTAACATTCAGCTAAATGCTAACATTCAGCTAAATGCTAACATTCAGCTGGAGCGATTTAGACGATCTTACATAAGCTTGTTAGCATCCGAACTTGCACTTTTAATTGATGGTAATGTTGTTAGTTTTACAGGTTGTTACCCAAAGTACTGGAACTTTTCTAAATGAAATGGAAAGTGAAGGAGTCATCAAAGATATAATAGTTAAACCTGAGGGCGGCACAAATGCATTTACTTGATTTCATAGCAAACCACCGCCAATGGCCACATATTCTAATATAATAATAAATTCTTATTTATTTCAATAAAGTTATTGCGAGTCATGGATCAGCTGATCAGCTTGCTAAGAAGGATTCTTTATTTGTGGTCTACGGATCAGTAAGTAGAACAAGTTATCAAGATATTTTATATGAATAGTAACCAAAAACCGAATAGACTGGCATTACACAACCTGTAGCTGTCAACATGCTGTTTCTGGGAACTCACTGCTATTATTCCCACTTTATCTCCAATCTGGCTACATCCTGATGTATTGTGTTCCCGTCCAAACTGTGCTTAACATGAGCAGCACACTCTCAAAAGAATGTAGCGTCTTTCGCGTGTCACCTTCTGTAAACACGAAGAACCGACGTTTGGGATGGTGAGTCACAATACCCGTTAACAAGATACACCTACCCCCCTGACACCACTTAATCTGTCCCGCTCCTCCTTATAAGTCATTGTTGATGTTAATACTGTCCAGACCACCGAGGTGTCAGGCACATTTGTGCGGCCTTATATAGAAGCCATCAGAGGTTTATGATCAGTGCATTAGTAGTATCAGTTGGTGTGAACCAACATGCAGAGGGCTCTCTGTCATCAAGTCATAGCAAGGTCACATCTCAAAGTAGTGCACAGAAGCAGTTCTTTCCCTGGACCCTGAAGTGCACGGGCCTGAACGGAGCAGGGATAGTAGGAGGGGTCCTGGCAAGTGATTGACACGGTAAAATCTTTTTTTTGGCAGCAGATCGAGATTGATTAAGGCATTAGAGAAGCTTCGGTACACAGCCTGCCCTCTGCCTGGATAGAGTTACATCTCAAACAAACCAAAGCACGCACACATGCAAACAGGGTAGCAGGAAAGTGAAGCCTTTTCTGTGACAAAAGGGTGAAAGGTCAGGGAAATTATCACAGTTCAGCTGTAGGTTTTCCCCTCCACTTCCAACTCATTGAAGCATCTCCACCAGACCCACCTGTTGTCTAACGTTGTTTGTTTGTTGAGATGACTTAAGCTGAGCCTTTAAATATACGAGCAAATCATGAAATGGAATCTATAGCCAGCAGAAAAGAGCAATCCATGCAGGTCTTTCTATTGTTGCTGAATCCAGCTCTGGGGCACCTTTATGGAAAACCATTGGAGTAGGCCTTTTTGCTTTGGAACAGCTATTAATATTGAATATGCTGCAGCTTGTACGAGAGCACTCCTCGCTGTGATGAATCCATAATTCATTTAGTCGTCTGTGGAGTAAAAATAGTTTCTCCATTTTGCATTTTACTGCGCTCAGTGAGGGTACTGTAAGTTGATCCAAGTCCGTTTCTGCGACGTAGAGCAGCTGTGCATTTTGCCTTTGCGTAACACCAAACTTGTGGATGTCACATTGATTGAGCGATTGTGTAATGTTGCATTTAACACAGGCTGCATTATTAGGAGTGTGTCAAATAATCCCAGATTTCCTGCATCATGCGGACAAATCTCATGTTTTGTTGCTGCTGATGAATTTGCTTCCCATCTCTCGTCCGATGTGTCGGAGTGACCACTCTATCTGAACATAACAGATGTTGCATTTGAATCATGCATTTACATAATGCTGATCTAGCTGTATTAAAAGTTTAATGCATAGAAACTGACTGCACAACTGCTGATGTAATGTCATGTAGCTTTACGCTTTGTTAAGGACCACCCACAAACTGCTGTTGCAGTTGTGTGTCCCCTGTGGAGAAAATGACAAAATATACATTTTACCAACAGAGCTTCAACTTTTATTTTACTAAAAATAACAGTGGAACACCCAGGTGGAAAACAACAGGAAGACATTATTTGGTCAGTAGCTAACCTCTCATTACCACCACAGGAGATGGAAGGTTTTTATCACAGATACTGTATACAAGCATGGATGGGCCTAAAAATGTCTGGGAGTGACCAGACTGGAGCTCAGACTGAAAGAGTCACCTTTTAACTCAAATTAGTTACAAGAGTTTGGATAATGAATATAAAACTATATACACTCGGCTACTACGGCTTCAAATTTGGTTAGTTACCCTTGTTAGTTCTTCCTACCGTGGCATGAATGGCATGGAATGAATGAGAAGTTACCAAGATATTCACTGACACAATACAGCAATAATAACCAGCTGGACTGTGATTATGGTTTTTATCATATCCCTCCTCATTTTCATTCCTTTCCTCACAACATGCAAATTGTTTCCAGAACCACTCAAGAAGTGACGACATCGTCCCGAAGGCTGATTCATCACCACCTAGAGACTAAATGTCTCACTCCAAGGAGGAATTGACCATTCATGGTACCTCACGTACTAAAGGCTGCTGAGCATAAACACTAACACTTAATGTTTGTGCTAAAAAGCTGATTCATTCTCCCTGGTGGATTACTTCAGGAGAGACTTTGCTGCTGATGCCTTGTGACTCAAATCCTTTTCCAAGTGTGATTCTAAATAAGGCAGTGTACTTCCCTGTATATTTATTGCTGTGTTCCCTTCTCACTAGTAGTCTTTGTCTGTTTGTGACATGACAGGCGGAGAAAGAATGAAGAGGAGTCTCGGTTCTCACTGGCTGGATATGTCAGGTATTATTAGCACGGAGCGTAGTGACATTAAAAAAATGTAGCATTAAGAAAAGGAGAGGAGAGGAGAGGAGAGGAGAGGAGAGGAGAGGAGAGGAGAGGAGAGGAGAGGAGAGGAGAGGAGAGGAGAGGAGAAGAGAGACGGCTGTAGAGAAGGTACAAGGTCTTATGGAAGTCGTATGACAACATCTGATTCAGAAAATTATTGCAATGAATCATCTGATGCGATGTCTCAGTCATGCAAATTGCACAATCCCTCCCCTTTCAGATGTAGTTTGTCTAATACAGTGCACTATTACACCATCCTCCACTACACTAGAGCCTGCTGTCAGTAAACTGGAGCCGGACGGTTGTCTGTGTGACTGCATGTGTTTGTAGTTAGGTGTTTTATCCGTTAGGCCAAGTCAGTCAGACAATCAGCGCAACTTTTTCTCACACACACAGCAGGCTCATTCTTAAAGAACTATCTCAGTTAAGTGTTATGCTGGCCTCCTCCATATTTACTTTACTTTACTTTACTTTGCTTGGCAGACGCTTTTATCCAAAGCGACTTACAAGGAGCTAGCGCTGGGTGTCTGGCTCAGGGACACACCTGGTAGGGGATGGATTAGGAGTCAGACGGGGTTCGAACCCACAACCCTCTGCATCCCAGTCTGACGCCTAACCCATTGAGCTACCAGGCCGCACTTATATCAGTCCGCGGTGCTGCTCTTCAAGTGCGTGTTGCGAAATCCTGCGTGGAAACAGGGAGTCGAGGCCCGTGTCAGCCTTCCTTCAAGAGCAAATAACGGTTAAGAGTGTATCGACACACTTCTCGTCCTTTTTGCCTTCTTCCACACCTCCTCCTCCTCTCCTCTGTCCACTGGTTCCCTCTGAAGCTGTGCAGACCTTACGAGTCTGGTTTCTATTAGTCAGCTAGCGCAGGCCTCTGCGTGCATTCTGCCTATGTACGGGAGCAGTTAAGGCAGACATTTTTTTTTACAACACAGCCCTCCTTGCCTCGCACCATTGCACATACAGTATATATGTGGGAGAAGCCCCCCCCACAGTATCCCACCCTTGCAACTGAGAGACATGAACAAATTGGAACATTTGAGTCTTCTGCTAAATTTGTTTATTAGTACATTGGTTTCCATGAGTAACATGTAGGAGTGGACTCCCTGAGGAGCTGTTGTCTTGGGCGAGTCCAGCTTTTGTGGACAGATCCACTTCATCTCCTCATGATCTGGCTGAACCACAGCCACTGAGGAGTTGAGTTAGTTTTGGAAAAATGACTTTGTTGTCCTGTTATACCCCATACCCCACGTTAACAACAATGACCTCCACATGGATGGGCAGAAAATAGTACTAAAATGATGTACTGGTGTGATGGTGGGACGAGAAAGACGTTGATCTTCTCGTCTCCATTCATTAATAATTCCATGCATGAAACCTTCTGTCTGTGTCTCTGCTGTAGCTGAGGAAAAATTAGGACATGGCAACAGTGAATCTATCCTTTAATTTGGAAACACTGCATATACATTTGAGTCCATCTCCAAAAATCTAGATCCTATAGTCCAACCTATGTCTCCTTTCACTAGACCGTCCACTTTGCTGCCAGTGTAAAACACCACACCCACAGTTTGTAATAGACTTTCCACAGAAAAAAAAAAATACCTTCATGACATCATCTGGGGGATTTTGATATTGTGATATCAGACTTTGCAAAGCTTCTTCACAGGCACACAGGACTTTAATAAGCTGATCTCAGAGCGGCTGTGAATAGAACATACACTTGCTAACTACAACAGCAGAGCCAATGTTTGGACTTTCTTCACCCAGATTTAGCTTCACCCTGCCCGTGCTGTACACTCTCGTGCCTGCTGCTTCAGTTGCTTCCATGTCTCTCAGTTGTGGTGCAGTCCATGCTGATGATGTTACTGAGGGGAGGTTTTTGGACGAGGACAGCAGAGAACAGTGGGAGGGGTCAGATGGCTCTCAGCTGAGAGTCCTCCACACTGATGACACAGCTACGGAGGCCCTTCCGTGTGCTCCCAATGAGTAAGGCTTTCCTTTGCTCATAACGGGCTATTTTCATACCAGTCACATTATGTGTCCTTACATCTTGAACCACAGCCTCCTACAGCCAATTAAGGTTGCCACACACTTAGCAAAAAGCAATGAGGTAAAGTCAGTGCGTGGAAACCTCTTGCAGCTTTGTGAACTGCGAAAGGCCCTTAGATGTGATGTGAGATACGCTGATTTGAAACAGACTGAGAAGAATTTATAAAGCATTATGTTTCCACTAAGAGAGATCTTTTTATCCACGGCTCTGCTGGAAATCTGCAGAAGCTTCTGAAGATGATCAACGCGTCACTCTGATAAACCCCCAGACAGTCAGTCAAAGCCAGATATTTTTAGAGAGAGCAGAGTAAACCAGCAGGTCCACACTCCAGGTGTTGAGCAGCAGGTGAGGAGCCAGCTGGCTCCGCCGTCTCTGCCAGGTGTTCACGTCTCACTTCAGAGACAGACGAGAAGATGTGAGGTGCTGTTAGGACACACACGTGCACGTATCGTGGAGAAAACATGCACTGACCATCATTATGATTAATGGATACAAACCACTTTCTCATCCCACATCAGAGAAACTCAAATAAAAATTAACAGTTACCTCAACTGCTCCCCGCGCCCAGTATCTGGAGCATCTCTGTTTACAACAGTGTCGCTGATCTGAGGGTGGTCTGCACTTGCTGTGCTCATGTTGACCACACTGTACACTTTAGATCATTAGATCATCGGTTGAACAGACAACGGACTTCTTTGTTGAAGGGGTCTGGTCAGTGAGACAGGAAGTATTGGAGCACTACTTCTTTGTCCTCGTCTTCAGACTGTGACTCCACTTGTACTCACTTCCACCGTCTGAGGGTCGAGCTCAGGAGGCGTCTGTTCAGCGGGGTGTCAGTGCTGAGTCGAACACATCGGTGATGCAACACCGGTTGCGGTTGTACAGGGAACTATGTTCAGTAACTTTTTCTTTGCTCGTGTTGTTACTGGGAGGTTGCTGAATCTTTCTCTTGTGGTGAATGACTATAAATTAAACTCTCTCAGATGACTGTAGAGAATCTGATACTGGGCACAGATAGATTTTACAAAAGACCTTTTGACATTATGGAAACTACATAGACCACTCTCACACCTCACTCATTTACAGTAAATATCCAACTTAATGTGAGTTATGTGTGTGAGTAATGCTGGTTAGTTTATCTGAACATAATGAAACATAAAAACAGCTACTGACTCAACCCAGAGGTTTTATTATACAAACAGATTTGCAAAATGTCGCGACAGCAGTAAAATTCATTACTGTTTACCAGACTATAAAAACAGGAAAAAAAAGTCTGGGTTTGTTTCTTCCTGTGTTTCTTTACCACGTCGGTGTGAAGATGTCAGCTGGCGATTACATCATTCTCACTTCTACCGTAGTCCAGACCTCTAATTACAGAAGGAAGTAACTACATAATATATCAAAGACACAACATGTTATGACTACTTTGCAACTTTAAAAAATATTTATTTGGTGAAAATATGTTCCAAAATGTTTTTTAATGTAGCAGACCAAACAAGATTACAGCCGAGGAAAAGTCAGGCAGTGCGGTGGATTCATTTTGAGTTTAGCACCAGTTAACGTTGCAGGTTTAAGTTTTCAGACGAATGATTCAAAGTTGTCGGGGGTTTCATTCTTATCAAATCCAGAAGGACGTTCTCCTCTGAGCTTCTGTAGGCGTCCTCTCCCAAATTTCCCACAACCTCCTTTGCATGCGAGAGCACCCATGCTGGTTGAAGGCACAGAGTACCCTCATTAACACAGCATGGGATCTAACTTTCCTTATTGTCTAATAGGCACACACCCTGCTCTAATAATAACGTGAAAACCTTCCACAATCCCCCGTCAGTATTCTGCATGCATCATTCTCCTTCCTCCCGTTTCCACCTCCTTCTCTCCACCATCCCTACTTTAATCCCTCTTTTGCACGTAATCTAAAAACATGCCTTCCTCCCCGATGACAAATAAAGAAAGAAAACATTAAAGCAATGAACGAGGAGCAGCTGTTAGTTCAGACCCAACAAAGGTACTTCTCTGACTCACTGGCTTTTACCCCATAATCAGCAAAAAAAAAAATATTCAGGTGGGGGTGAACAGACCTTCAGGTGATTCAACAAAGGCCGCGTTGATTCACCTGCCAGCTGCTGATGAGGGCGCCTGGCTGCTCAGGAGGGAAGGCTGTGATTAGTAAAGGCCTGGGAGGTGACCTCCCCTCCCTGGGTGAGCGGTCACACTCTGCAGGAGCCTAATGAAGGGGCCTGCATGCAAAGAGAGGCCTGCAGGGTCAGAAGCTGATGTTGGTGAGCAACTACAGAGCTCTTTATTCCGGTGACACTGGGCACGTGCACGAGCCTCTAACTTCACTCAAATTACACTAAACCTATTTGCTAACCTCACTTCTGGGATTTGGCCACGCAGAAGGGTTTAATACAAGCAGATTTTGAGGTGTCTTTTGAGTAACAGTAGATTTTAAAACACAGTAAATGTTTGTTGGCTGATTGCAGGAGGGGGACATGCCAACTGATTCCCCCTTTTCCAGTCTTTAAACTAAGTTAAGCTAGTAGGCTGCTGGCTGTGACCATCACAACATGAGAACAACAGAGTAGCTACACAGTCTAGGGAGTGGTTTAGTATAAACCCAACTTTAATTACTTATATTCTAGATTTTGATTATATCACATGATGTTCATTGACATTTCTGGTTCAATTAGTGTGAAAGTGAAGCATTTACATTGGTAGATCAAGAGAGAGAAATTAGAAAATGTGTTTTCACTAAAGTTAAAACAACTGAAGAGCTAACAAACTAAACCTTTACAGGGTTAAAAGCACTCTCCCATGGCAACTGTGGGGGGAAAGAACTCATTCAACTAAGAATATGAGAGGATTACCCATCACTCAGCGGGTTGTAAGCTAAGGCTGGTGCCCAGAAAAGGGCATAAAACTCACACAGCTAAAACGTAGCAGAGATTTCCCACATGAAACGGCGACATTTTAGTGCCGTACGATGAAGGAAAAACACGACCACCGTGGGAAACAGCAGCACAGAGTGCAGCGAGGTGGGACCGGACATACAGTGTTAATCATTAACGTTCTAGCAGCTCCTCACTTCACATTACTTTTGCAAGGATGTGGCAGTTTGCATTCCTCACCCCTCTCTTGTGCCCTCCCATGAAGCTTCATCTCAGGGAGGAAGAGTTTTGGGTTTCTTCTAAAATATCTCTTTTTCACGGGAGTCAAGCGAATCTGTTCTGAGATCACAGCACAGTTGTCGGATGTTTCATTTGAGAAACTCCTTGTTGGTCTCGCCTTACTTTGAAGCCCGGACAAATCAAGCTTCCTGGTAACCAGATTTCTTCACGATTCCCTCTGGGGGACGGTGGGAACGGCGTCACCCATCACACTCTGGGAGTGTCTGGTCATCAGAGGAAGGAGAAGGAGATCAAGTTGACACTGTGCAGGGCTGTGATCTCCTAAGTGTGCCCGCCTGCTGGTGCATAATCTCTCTCTATCAGTTTACACAGCTCAGGTGTCTCTGCGTGTCTGCACGAAGTCTTCCAAATCCTGCAGCAACATATTTGCTCCGAGTTGAGTTTCTAAGCTGGGTGAAATGCGTGAAAGCACATCTTTTTTTTGCCCCTGAAACATTAATCCTCTAGAAATGACTAATGAGAAAGGAAATGCATAGCAAACAAAAACATTCCAGTGCATTAGAGAGCTTAACCCTGTGTTCATTTAACTGATCTGTTATCTGTTACTGATTGCCAACACTTAAAACACCACACCAGCTCACAGACACAGAGCGGATTTCTAAAGAGCCAAACTCTAAATGACCTCACAAATCGCCGGGATAGTTCTCAGCATCCAGACAAACTGGTTAGACCTTAGAAGCTTCCATTCTGTCCAAAGGAAGGATCCTCTTTCCACTAAAACCCCTTGAGAGGGGCTATAAATAATGTTCTGAAGTCATCCCTGATGTGTAATTAATTTTCAGCAGTAGATCCCTGGTGATGAAGCAGTGCTGTGTTATGACAAGCCCCTCCATCAAGCCCATCACCTGTTGGACTCACGCTAGGCCCATTTTCCCAGCAGTAACCCGAGACCAAGCCGAGATTCTCAGCACAGATGGGCACTGATGAAACAGCAGGTAAAAAATAGCATTTGTGAATTAAAATCCAACGCAAAATCTACTCACACGTGAATTCTCTTTCACAAAAACATGAACTTCCCAAAGCAGTAGCTATATGGCAACACATCATATAGCACAAGTGTGTGTGAAGACGAAATACCATCTGAAAGTCTGTGTTTTATCTAATCACTGTTTAGAAAAAGAACAAGATTTAGTTACGGAAAACACAAGCTTTCTGGTCAGCCTCATGCTAAACACGCCTCTAACCATAAACTATTCAGATTATTCAAAAAATCCTACACACACACCACCGCTCGCTGCAGCATACATGTTTCCATCACACCATGAGGGTGCTGAGAGGGGGAAAAAGTCCCAGCCCACCCCACACTGTGTGGAAACTCTTACCCACGCAGACGACAGGACAAGTCATTGTTTTTACAGGTAGAGCAACGAAACCCTCTGGTACAGGAAATGAGGTCATCGGGATAAAACAATCTATACAGGCTGCTACTGAAAGGCTCCATTACTAGAAATGTCAGCACATAGGCTGGACCCTGCTGGGAACGACTACGGCTGCCAACTTTAGAAGAATGAAAAGCGCTGTAAGAATTGGGTTTTAATTAGGCTGAGGAGTGATTTATCATAATTTCTCCAAATAGGAGATAAATCATGTTTTACAGGGACTTTTACATGATTCACTTAATTCTACTTAAGGGAATAGGTCACTTGCACAGGAAGTGATTTTACATCCTTTCCCAGATTTCCACAAACATGTGTCCTTCTTTTTCCCACCAGTCCTACAACTCAGCAACCCTCAAGTCAGTTAGACATCGAAGTGGGTAATACCAAAATACATTCATGTGCATGTAAATGGTAACGTGAACATGGCCAAGAAACCATTGGATTCAACTTTTTTGAGATGACATGACCTGGACGACCCTAACCCTAACCTTCACAGAAACAATATGTGTAATATCAATATCAGAATCTGCACAGTCCACTGAAATGTAGAGAACTAATCACCGTAAAGTTAGAAACCTTCTCAGTCTGTCGGCCCTGGGGGATGTGAGAGAATGATCTGCATATATTTATCGTTGTAACATCATCATTTTAAAAACTTAATATTGCCACACTTGGGGGAAGAAATCACAATCAATTCTCCAGGTCCTTCTGATGTGAAGTCACTTCTCTCCTCAAATAAAAACATTCACAGGAGGATGCACGCTGGTTGTTGTTAACAGACTTTGTAAGTGTATAGAGATCTAAACCTCCACCCCAAAGAAAGCTGGGCTCACAGCCAGCTGCTTAGCTAATGTGATGTTTTTTTTAAATTACAGGACTCACAGGAAGCAGGAGCATGTCATATTTAGAAAAAGCACATGCACGGAACAGAAACTACATGCATTTGTTTTTCGCTCACAAACTTCCAGATCATATGGTGCTGTTAGGGAAGTTGAATGCAGCGATGACGGACATGTCCTTGGGGACCAGCAAGGAGAGCAAGACGCTCCATATTTCGCACAGCTGTGGACACACAGCTGTTTTTTCTGATTCCGCCGGGAGTCGCTCGGCTGTGCTGCCATGCTTTGCTTTCATTCAGTTTAGTTTTCTGCTTGGTCCGGCAGTGCCATCTCTCAGAGGCGGATGACACATTAAGATTTGGCACATTCAGACTTCCTTTAGACATGGGATGCATTCCATGCCACAAAAAACGATCATATTTGTGACGCACAAAAGATTCTAAAGCTGATGTAAATATCATGTTTGTACAGAGTATGCTCAGGTGAGATCTGTATTGGAAAGACAGAGGCCCACAGGGGTCATGACGTGGCTACGAATAGTCTCTGAACTGATTGGTATCTAATCAAACAGACAAATAAATGAAATATAAGAACAATGTGAATCCTTACCTATGTAAACAACACCAAAGTAGTAGTTAGTTTTCTATCAAACTAAAAGTCAGTGTTTTAATTTTATGCTGTGTGCTCTCTTTTGGATTCAGGTGATGCTGCAGGTGCAGTGAGTTCCATAACTGTACTGTGGAATACACATTTGTGGTAAAGAGAGATATACGCAACAGAACAGCTTCAACATCTTACAGCACACTTTCAAATATGGTGAATTTGTTTTACACACCGTTGTACTATTACCAATATGAATCTGTGAATATTATACATATATCCAAGAGCAGAAACAATAAGAGTGAATTACTTTTACAGATATGCACCGAATATGTTTAATACACAGGACCATTTCACAGAGAAAGTTTTTCCTGCCCTCTTTGTTCCTTTCAGGCGGACATTTGAATCCTGTCTCCTGAGGAAACATAATGAACTTTGTACTGCAGGGTCTGAATTTCCCTCCTTAGTGAAAACACCATGAGCCGGTTTTATGAATAGTGCCATTTAAAAGTGATTGGTTTCACTGAAGGCCTAATGATGCCACAGTGCTGGCGTCACAGGGAAAGAGAGAGCATTCTTTCCAGGCACTGGAGCAGCACGTTCAGTCTGGCACACTGCAGCGAGGTGGTGTGGCAGCGTTCCACTTCACCTACGTCACTCCTAACGGCCAGTTGCTCACCGTGGCTCTGTCCAGTCACAACAGTAAAACCAAAGCCCAGAAAAAGCTGGTGATTTTGTACATCTGTCAACACGCTCCGAGATGACTGTGTGAGCCGTGATTATTGTGTGTTTTTAAAGCCTTTTTTAAAAACTTTCCACATGCTTCTGATGTGCTCCATCATCAAGCCTGAAACTATGAGGCCCTGCTGAACACTTCCGCCCATTAGGGAGGTAAAACAATAGAAAAACCAGAGGCCGGAATGGTTCAACAGATGATGCACGGTCCTCTGAGCTGTGTACCGCTGCCGCAATTGTTCCAGTGGCTCCAGAGGTACCATGTTTCTCCGTGTTTGTGGTGTTTGTTTGTGCGTGTGTGGGCCAATTCTCTGTCCTGAGTATGGCACACACACACTAACACAAACATGGTGACAATAGGAGAAAAAACTAAAAGTTAAGTCAAGAGACCTACTCAAAGGTGAAACCCAGCAGTTTACTGTTACATCTGCATAAAGACTAAACGAAAGAAAGATCAAAACTAAACCAGTGGAGGCAGAGACAACAGCCCCAAAACACTGGAACCTACAATTTACTCAATGTGACTCAGTAGCATCTTTAGTCAAGCTCCTCATGTCTGACACGCGTCCACAACCTTCAGTTGGTAACACAGTGTGACTTCCCTGTATGAATCAGATACCAATAATAACGCTTAAATATAAGTATTTAGTGTCAAACAGGGGAGTAAGAACTGAGCCTTTTAGACACAGTTGTTTTTGTAATTACTACAGAGGACAGAGAACTATTGGACTAATAGTGATTTGCAGGAAACACTTGTGTTTCAAATGTTTGGTTTCCAAGCGTGAGAACAGGCTTATTTTATTACAACATTACAAGTCGAGAAGTACTGTAGAGATCCAGTGTCCTTTGAGATAACATTGTCCTCTGTAATATATTTGCCCTCTTTATGGTAGAACAATCACACAAGACACACAGTCGTTCCTGTGACTGTTATCTGTATTTGCTTTGCAAAGCCAGTTGAAGGGAAGTCAATTTCAGAGCACTGAGTCTGCATCCTGCATCACAGAGCAGTGTGGTGATGGCAACACTAGGTTTCATCATACATAGCCAACAGCACCCAACACTGACACTGACAACACTGTAATATCATGTTTTATTTCAAATTATAATTGTGAAGGCTGATAAAGAACAGCAAGGAACAAATCATTTTACTTTATGAAATCTTTATTTCTAACAAAACGAACCAACGAAAATGCAAATCTCAACATAGAAAATTATAAGAAAATAATAGGAAAATAAAACAGATAAATAAAGCCTGAAAAACAGTAAGACAACATAACTGGAAAACAACACAATATATTTACCAGGTTCATATCGCATGAAGGTTTCAGTTTAGTTTCTGTGTAACAAAGGTTACATAGGTGAAAAAATCTATCTACCTAGTTATGATCCATCCATGATCACTAGGGTCTCAGAGAGCTGACGTTTACCTCCAGTCGCCAGGTGAGAGGCGGAGCTACACCTGGACAGGTCTCCATTCCAGGGACACATGGAGACAAACAACCATTCAGTCACCACTCTCAATGGTGAAAAAGCTAAGCTCTTTGTTAAGTGGATAGTTTTTAGTAATGCTTGCTAAGCATGCTTGCTAATGAGTTAGCCTCATACCTGCCAGGTAGCCTGTTTGACTACGTTAAAACTCCCTAAGTAACCACATACTTTGAGATAAAAAAACAGCCACAAACTCCTTTACTTACCACTGCCTTGTCTCCTTTTCTCTTCTTCTTCCTTCCTCTTCTATCTTCAGCTGGCACTGAGAGGGGGGGTGGGCCCCGTAAAGGGGGTCTGTGAGTGCTGCTGACAGTGCTGCTGTCAATGACCTGTTTTCACAGTCTCATTACTGCTGTTCTGATGCGGTTCAAATCGTGTTGGTCCTCTGGGGCCCCCTTGGCCCCTGGGCCCTAGGCAATTGCCTGCTTTGTGCCTCTGGCCGAAACGTCTGGGTCCGGCCTGTAGTCAACACACGAGGGACCCGACTAACCCAGCTAACAGCTTCCTGCTATTGAACTGAAAGGGAGACCGAATTCTTGTAAGATGTATGATCGGCTTGTGCAGGGGCACGACTGAAAAAGAAGCATGTGTTTTCCTGCTGCCAATGATGGTTATGATGAATAAAAGCCAGATCAGTGACAGAGGGAAGGTAAGTAGGCTGTGTCCTCATTTTGTCCTCAAGAAACGCTATAGAGACGACTTACAGGTGAACATGTTCTCCTCCCTCTGTGCTGTATCCGAGTGGCACAGATACCACGCAACTTCAGATTTGGGAGAAAGTGTTCAGTGAATGAAAACTGTGTGTCATGGAAACTGCATGTGGAGAACCACATACACGTTTATGTACGCTGGCTAAATGCTGCCACCTAGTGGTTAAATAAATAAGTAGACTAGCCTGTTTGTTGCACTGCATTCATATTTGATTAAAAGTCTGTGTCATGCATGTTTTATGTTGGGTAGTTTAGGCATGAATGACAGTGACGAATCTAGTAAATCATCCTATCCTGAACACTTCACATCATCAGTAACCTGTGTTTAGTATGTTAGTAACCTATTCAAATCAAATTTGTGACAAAATGTGACATGTAAACATTCACGTACTAAAATCACCAAACATCAAACTTTGTTCTTTTATGAGAATTTTATTGTTTTTATTTTTGTATAAAACCTTTTTGTCAACTTTAGGCAACAGTTAGCATGAGAGTAGCTCTCACAGCTTTTAGATGAAGTCTAAACTTATCGGATTTCTCAACAATCAGCACACCCCTTTCACACAGAGCGACAATTACATAGTGTAGTGGAGATAAATCGATGCAGTGGTCCCAAACCTAAATCTATTAGTAGAAAGCCAAAGACAGAAAGCTCAACAATAGGCAGCTTGTAATCATCTTAACTTCAAAGGTGTTGCTATGTCAAGGCAAAGTCACACGGACACAAACAGCCACGGTAAATCTACAGCCTCACAATAGCTACAGGAGACTGTTTTGTTCAAATCTGATGGATAAAAGCATCTTGTAATCAGGTTTGAAACCACTGCTCTGGTGCAATTCTTTAGCAGGTTTATATTAAGACAATAAAAAACAGAAGGCAAAGGAATAAATCAGACATCTCATACACAGCAACACGTCCTGTGTCAGGCGAGCCAGAATTTTAGGCATCAAAACAAAGGACAAATTTAGTGTAAGAAGAGTCGGCACACTTACGCACATCAGTATTAATCAGACACCGCTTGAAAATATATATATGTAAAGACCAAAATTGTTACATGTAAATGGCATTTACATACTCCTCGTTCCGTAATTGCCAGAATAATGATTTGCAGTGCACTAGCTGCTGTGTTCCTCCTCCGAGGCTCTAACACCTTCACTTCAGTCATCGAGGAATTGGATTCCTCAAGACTGTGCGACACAAAGATAAAAATAAACCGGGAATCTGAAACGCCAGCATCTTTTCAGGAATCAAATATGTATCACCACTAATACCCCCCCCCTTCATGATACAGTACATACACACCGATGCTTACACACATTTCTCTAAAGTAGGCATACACATGCATCCCGCGCGCACACGCACCGATAAAATGTACAAATTCAGGTTGTTGTCAGTCTGTTTAGTAACATCACTTTAATTCGATAGAACTACTTTAAACAGCACATGCTGTTTTTTTTTTTTCATTTAACTCGACTTTTTAATTCTAGTTTCTTCATATGAAATTTAACTTGATTCAGAATCAACTCATTAAAAGAGGACTAGGAAGAGCTAATCTAGCATTTTGTCCTGGCGCGACAAGACCGACTACATGGCATCAGAGTGTAACAGTACAAAAGAAATAACAGAAGAAAACTGCAAGGACTCTGAAACCAACAGCATCTAACCCACAAAAGACACCTTATTTAAAGAAATAATATCATAGGCATCGCAACAACGGGTAAACTAGTTTTTTTCTCTTTTTTTTTTTTTGACAAATCGACTGCATTCGCACCAGCAGCCGAGGTGAGCAATAGCATCAGCTAATGCCAGTGCTAATCCGCTGCTCTGCGTTGGTTAACCTTCATGTCTCGGCGTATCGGAGCCACAACCTCCGCTGCCCTCAGTTCATAATGCACACACACACACACACAACAAAAAAAAGCAGCAACATCGGCCCCATCTTGCACATACAGTACACAATAAACAAGTATTTCCAGGATTACTATTAGGTCTATTTTCAGTGGAGGATTCTATCAGAGGCCTTCTTTTGGTTTGACTACAGCACAAATTGCTGTAATGAAAAGTGAGTTGGTAAGTAGCTCAATACGCCAGCTTCTCACGCACTATGAAACGATTTGTGTTTAGTGTTGATAGCTTTATCACCGGATCGAAGGCTTGTGTTGTCTGTTTGCTGCGCTGGAAATTAACAAAGCGCAACTTGCTGTATTTCTCATCGACCAATAGCTCCTACACACAAGTGTGGTAACGCTTTTCCCATTAAGGCCACATCACCAACAGAATTCCGTACGAAGTTGGCGTGTACAGTAACTGCATCCATATTAGTTCTGGGGAGTGATCTGTATGTGCTTTCAGCATCTCCCCTCCATCGCGTCGTGTAATACTCAAGTTCATTCTGCACAGAATTCGATGACAGTCACTATAAGAGATTGCAACCTGTGATCATTCTTGATGATAGCAGTAATAAATGTGAAACATGTAATCTATTCGTCTTAGATTAAGCTATTGTGCAAAATATCTGCGGAGAAGATGAAATTAAACTGCAGGAGGAGGCAGCGGGCTCACTTCTTTCTCCAAGCAGCACGCCCCTTGGCGCCCCTCTTCAGGGACACTCTGCTGATGACTTGAGGGGCTCTCCTCCACTGCTGCCGCGCATTCCTCTGAGCGCGGGCTGGCACGGGTCAACATGTTACCCAAACTCTCCCTGCAGCTCATCTTCTCTGGCTTCTCATTCTCAGCCTCCACACACAGGCCTCCTCCTGCGTCTTGTTTCCTTGCAACCTCCTCTGCTCTGGGCAGTGTCTCAAAGGCTTCGGGGTCTATGGAGCTGAGCTGATAGTACAGCAGAGAAGTGGAGTCTTTGAGGAGATCAGAGGGGCTCTCCTCCTGGTTATCAGTGATGCACAACACTGTGGCCCCGGTGGGGAATGGACCCTGCAGGAGGACCTGCTCCACACCTGGCACCTCCGCCTGCTCAGACAGCTCTCCGGGCAGGAGGCAGAGAGGCTGCTCTGGGAGCTCACCGGTGCCCAGCTCCTGCTGCACTCTTTCCCCTTCCGCCTCCTCCCTCTCCCTCCTCTCCTGCTCCTCTGCGCTCTGCAGGTGCAACACAGCTGTCTCATTCTCTCGCTCGAGTACGTCCTGGTCTGCCAGGAGATCCTGCACCTCCACTACTGTCTGCACCTCGCTCTCGTCTAGCTCCGAGTCTAGGCCAGTGAAAGAGGACACGTCTGGGGACGTGGGGCAAGTGGAAGAGGGGGAAGACGCTGGATCAGACTCTGTGTACTGGTTCCCCGTCGCTTGTACCAGCATCCTCCTCTTCTCCAGGTCCAGCTTCATGATGGTGTGCAGGTAGTGGGTTCTCACGCGCAGAGGGTTGAACTCGATACGTCCCGCTACATTGCCACATCCATCCCTTGAGCAGCCGCACGGGAACGACACCCGATCCACCTGTGCAGGAAAGCAGAGTAACAATTTCAGTTTCACCTTTGTGTCTCATCAGCAGGAAGGGTCAGGTAGAGTAAATACTTGGAAGGTAATGACCCATTTACATGGGTACTGGAAAGACAGGGACATGTTATCTGTGTTTGCTTTTTTCAGGACTTTTCTAATTATTTTACTGGCTGTGCCTAGTGTTGTGCAGTACCTCTGATGCATGTTTGCTTGTTGACTAAGTTTCTTTAACCTGTTTAAACACAGTCTTCACAGGCTAAAACCAAAAGGTGCTTCGTTCTATGTCGTTTAATTTATTTAGATGCAACTACTGTGGATTAAAAGCTGAAATTCTGTGTTTTCATCATGTGTTTTGATCGTAAACACAAAGGTCTCCAGCCTACCGCGGAAATGAACGTGCACTCTGGCTTGAATGATTGGAACATCAGGAACAGGTGTTGTGTGGCTGAAAGGACAAAGACGGACTACATCGAACATGTCCAGACATTTATTAGCTGGTATCTAATTTGCGGTGTGTAAAAAGATGATGCCATGATGACTGCACAGAGTTTAAGTTTAGCTGCACTGATCTGACTGAGAGACAGATATATCATATGGGAATGGCCTTCTGTGAGACTAAATGAATGAATGAGAACTAAGAACTAGAAACATGATGGAATACACGTGAACCTCCTACTGTGCCAAACATGACAGGAAATACATCAATACCACACAACAGTATGAGGCAGAAAATCCAGGCGGAAGTAGCAGTCATTTTTCATTTTAACGTAGCAGCTGATAAAATTCATTTTATTTCAACAGCCTTATACGTTGCTTTTACAATCATACGAGTTAAAAAATTTAAATCTGAAATACTTGCAGCATGGAAACCTGGCAGTGCTGCAGTGCAGTCACATTTATGCAGTCGTGTCTTAACATGGCGTGATTTCCTCGCTTCAAACGTTGCATGCGGATTTAAGCCATAGCAGTGTGACAGTGAGCCAGCACATACAATACCTGGCCCCTGAAACTGAAGCAGCGAAATGGAATGCATCCATCAATTATTTCCACCTGCGCTTTTTCTACTGTGACAACGAAAAAGGCCTGCGGGGAAATGAATGTTTCCACATATGACTTCAAATGAAAACGGAGCAGGCTTTTATCGAGCAGTGCTCACTGATTCATGCGTGTCTCAGAAAACTGCACATCTTTTTTGGCAGAAGCCAACAACCCTTACCTGGCACTTAATGCCAGCCTGACTGCAGCCGCAGTGGCGGGGGTCGCAGTACAGGCGGCAGTCGCATCCGCATTCCTCCCGCGAGAGGCGGATGGCTCTGAGCTCAGCCTTCTCCCGCGCGTCTATGCGGGCGATGCCAGAGGCGCGCAGGAGAGCTCTGCGACGCTTCGTGGGCACCGGCTGGAGGAAGAAACAGTTGTCCATCTCCACCCCATCCATATCGAGATCCTCATCTGATACATCGTCCAGAGTCAGCAGGTCAGCCTGGGCGCACTCCACTGTGCCGTTCCTCGTCAGCTGTGGGAGACAGTTAGTGTAGAACTGGGAGGTGTGGACAGCACTAGACATCAACATCCCAGCAACTGATGCGTAAAAAAACAGGCTGTTCTGCAGCAACTTTACGTCCAAGTGACTATGGTGGAAGAGGTGCAAAACTCTTTTTTAAAACTACAAGTTATAAATTCATAATATTGTTGTAATAAAATTGCAAAAAAAGCATAGAAATGTTTAGAAAAGTGAAAGTACTACACATGTATTAATAGCTTAGTAATACTTGTAAATTCTGCTGCTTTGCTCCATCAAGATGGAGCTGCTACTTTAACTACTTTATATATACATATATTTGTATTTCATTTAAGTGGCCTTGAATCTGGGAGTCACAGGGTAAATCTGAGGAGCTGTGAAGTCTGACGTTACCTTCATCTTGCGGGCATTGAGCTTCTCCTGGCGCAGGTGTTGGCGTAAAGTGTGGCGGTGGCTCGTTTCCTGTTCACGTGCAAACTCGCCCAGCGTGTAGTGTCTGATGGAGGAGTGGTGGCGGGCCATGCCCAGGGAGCTGCCGCCCTGGGTGGGCACGCTGGTGAAACCCTGGCGCCGAGGGAAGTAATACACCGTCACCACATCAAAGCGGACCCTTTTACCTCCCGGTGATGGCTTGTGGTGTCTGAGGATGGAGGTGGCTGAGGTGGGGGGAGGGAAATTTGGATTGTAATGTTACACATGACTGATTAAATACTTTCATTAATTAACAGTTTGAGTGGGTTTTAGAGTAAATTGCCTTTTTTAATGTCTGTCTTCTGTTGTTCCTTACGGGTAAATGAAATGCTTGAAGGGGGATTAAGGCTGTCGCAGCTGTCGGCACTGTCGCTGCTGGAGATGTCATCGTCAGAGTCCTTGGGTGTAGAGAATGGAGAACTATTGTCCACCTCTTCATATCTTCTTTTGAGGCCGAGGGACGAACCTGCCTCCATGGAAACTAGGTGTCTGCGGGCACAAAGGCGCACACGTCGAACCAAAAGAGCCACACACACAAGTGGATGTTTGTAAAACCTTGTCGCTTATTAGAGGCACAGTGGACAATGTCAGTCAGAGACGTGAATAATTTCTATCATCAATCTATCCTCAACAAGGTGTCATCAGCTGTTTGGTCCCTTTCGTGTGTTTTACAGCACCATCATTTCCTGTCTGCGCCCCCTCCCCTCCCTCCCTCCCTCCTCCACCTCATATCAAATCCTACTTTGAAATCATCAAGTCCAGAAATGTCACCATGGCAACTAGACAAGCATGGCTTATGAGAACGGCCTTGAAGCACAAAACTCCCTATGGCTTTGCGCTCTCTTTTTTCCCCTTCACTCCTGCTGTAAACAGAGCAGAGGGCAGGTCGATACAAGCGAATTTAAAAGGTGGAGCTGATCAATCACACGAGCAGGAGAGGTCAAACAGGGTGAACGAAAGCAGCTGGACATAAGACTTGCAGTGACATATTATGTTCTGTAGGTCTGTGGTACAACTCCACTGTACAAAGTTTTTGGCATTGAAGACACAATCCAAATAGAGGACGACTCATGGTGAATCTATGGTGTTAGGAATCCTGATGAAATGAAAACTATACTTCTTCTAAGGTTACTAATAGTTCACAGTGTAACTCTACATGTACATCCATTTTTAAAACTGGGCCTGTGTTTATATGTCACGCGATGCTGACAGCGGCATATGAAATTGTCATTCTAAAAATGGGACCACTCGAGATGAGCCATTATCTACTCAGGTTTTTATAGTCTCAAAGGCAGAAGATTAACATTTAAACGATACTGTACGATGCAGCTTGTCCTACACAGACAGATGATGTCATAGAGGGACCATTCTTGAAGCTGCCTTGTGGACAGTGAATAATGCTGTGGTGACTTTCCCCGGATGTCAGTGAACTATCACTGACATCCGTGAGCTTGTGTGCTTTATTTTTTATTAATGGCTTTGCTTCTGTGATTGTGAGGTGCAAAATCAAATCAGTGAAATAAAAGCTAACAGCTTCATGATGAATGTGGGTTTTAAATGTATGTTGCAACACCTGAAAAGGAGGTAGAGAACACAGATTCAATGTAGACACCAGTGTGATTATAAAACCCATCTGATCCACTGTGAACTATGTGTTCCTGTTCCTGTTCCTTAAAACGCCACAGCATGTTTAAAGACCAGTTTGACTTCAGGGACATGTGTGTAGATGCTGAGCTGTGGACATGCACACTATGCCGGGGGAGGTCGCATGTTATCACTCTGACAGGCAAAGCCCCCCCCCCCCTCTCTCCTCATTATTTACACACACACACACACACACACACACACACACACACAGGCAAACAGCCCGGTTAGTGAAATACTAAACCCTCTTACCTGAAGCAGAACAGGGACCCTTATTCCGACCAGCTCGTAGGCGGTTTTCCTTCCAAACGAGCGCTGCACATCAATCTTTAAACGCCCTTAGCTGATGCCTCTTTTGTGCCAAAACCCTTCTCCGCGAACACCGGTAGGCAGGCTGGAGCCGTGGAGCTATGCTGACCCTGGAAGCCTGAGCGTGATTGTCAACCTGCAGCACTTTGTGTTTGACTATATCTGACTACTTAGGCTTCATGCTCATTGTTCTGCACGCCGAGGGACCAGGAAGAGACCGGGAGCTGTGTGCAGGACGCGCAGGCTTGCGTTAAATGTCGCATGCCTCTCTATCTAAATGACAGCAGCAGTGATAAAGCAGGGCGGTATGCTGTTGGTTCAGACTTATGGCCAGACGCTTTCAGTGCAACCTGGATACTGGTAGCAGCCGAGTGTCGGTTCTTCCTGATAAGAGTCTTGAAATGGTTGCAATGGAGAAATCCGCTGACATCTGGGTTCGTTTATCCCTTTTCTCTCGCCGGGGCGGGTTCAGTCGACCGGGTTTACTTCGCCGTCTTCTCGCTCTAACGCGGATATCGCCTGGTTTCGGTGGGGAAACGCTGCAGGTTTTCGGACGAGAAGACGCGGTTCTCCCGGTTCGCCCCGGCCTCGTTTGTTACAATGTAACAATGGAGGAAGAAATGTTCCCCTGTCGCCGTATATATACACTTATTGTGACATCACAGGCATGCCCTGCACTGGGGCATGCTGGGAAATGAAGGGGGATTTTTTCTTCTTCTGGCTTCTTTGTTCGCATTGAGCAGGAACAGCCGTGCTAAAATGTGACACGGATGTCAAAAAACGCCAACTCGCATCTTGTCCCAGTATAAATTTGCACAATATGACATAAATACTATTGTTCTGTCAAATCCCCCAGTTTCCATGGCAACACAATGACTGTCTATAGTAGCCTCCATGTCAGTCCAACAAAGGGAAAGCTGTGTTCAATAATATGAAGAAAATCATGTCACTTTACCATTTTATAAAAATATTTTTTGCAAAGATTTTAATAAGACAAACCGATGGCAACCCGTAAATGGAGAAGTATTTTAATAATGCTGATGAGACAGAGCAAAGATACGTAATATGTCAAGCTATCAATTTCATGAGAGCAGCAAAGTGAACTGAACATAAATGAATCACATCTTCACAACATGCAGCCCTGACATGCCCAGCAACCAAATACCTGCAACATCCACAAACAATGATGAAAAAATGTACATTTGTTAAAAAAGATCTTTAAAAAAAACAACGCAGCCAAAATAACATAATTTCTTATCAAAACATTTAGAACAACGCTCTATTAAAAAGAATGTTACAAAACATAATGAAATGCTTAACAAGCTGACAGGGTATAGGAAGCACACAGGCCAGAGACAGTTTGCTGGTGTGATCACTAAAAGACAGCGTTTCATCATCCTCTCTCATCTTTCGTCATAAGCGCTCCACAGCATTTATAGTCATCTATTTGTTTGGGAACAAAAAAAAAGCGTTCCTTAAAAAGAACCATTCAAACCAGTGAAAGGCTAAGCCTGTTAGTTTTCAAAGGAATCGCAGATGTTTTGGAAGACAGCTGGATTCCCTAGGCTTCCCTTAATTACCCGATTGCTGATTTTGATGCCTCTTGTGGTTCTTTGATGCAACTGTGTGATAGTGTTAGGTGTACTGTATTTCTTGCAAGGTGGCTTAAGTGGATCCCGTAAGCATGAAGACAAGACGTCATGCCGCACTGCAGACTGAAAGTCAAGTACTTTCAATGTCTCTGTTTTTAGACTTTTTCTAATTTAGGATTTACATAAATAAGAAACTGTTGATTCTGAAGAATAAAGCTTTGGCACACTGTTCACCTGATAAGTGACGGCAACTGTAGTGCCACTGGCCTCTTTTATGACACACACGTGACAGAGGAAAATGCAACTGTTGAAGAGAAACAACGGCAGGACATGAGGGAGGATGTTACTTCACTGTGGTAACAGAGTCGCACCCTCAAAAGTAAGACAATAACGTTTAGTGAGGAGAGGACCGGGTGCCTTAGTCGCATGTTCCTCTTACCAGCCTCAAGTTATTTCTCGAGGCATCTTCACATATTCCAAGAACAGTGAGCAGTGTGGTCTAGAGGGGCCGACTGGTTCAGGTCTAAAAGAAGAGAGCATGGCTACGCTATTCTCCTGCCCGGTGTTCACTTCAGGATGATGTGGTAACCGTCATTTGTGTCGTCTGGAAGGAGAAAAGCGTAACAAGAGAGGCTGTTATGGATACACTTGCCATAATAAAGTATGTGAAATACAGAAATTAGATAAATCATCATTCACTCAAATACCTCTCATCGTGTCCAAAACAAAACACACCTCATCCTGGAAGTTCAGAATCATCTGTGAAAAAGAGAAAGTGGGACAGAAGCTGCTTACTAACGTGTAGTGACAACTAGTCCCTACTGGTGTCAGGTCATCTTCAACACGTGGCAAAGTCAGGTGAGGCCAAAAGAACAAAATAAAACAAAATCTTACCTCATCACTGACCAACACATGGATGCCAGTGGGACCCTGTTTAAAAATCTGATTTATCTGTCGGGGTGAGATGTTGAAGAGCTGAGCTATCTTCTCTGTCAGCTCAGCAGCTGTGAGCTCCTCGAGGTAAATTGCATGATATACTGCAGGAAAAAGAAGGTACAAGCACAAATATTGGATATTAGATGGTTAATTCATGATCACGCCAGGATTTCATTGTATCTCAACACTTTATTAACAAAAGCAAGAGTCCCTAACCCTAACCCTGATAAAACCCTGTTTCCGAAAAATAATTTAAAATGTATATGGAATTGGAAAATAGAACAAGGACAACATTAAATGTTGAAAGTATAGAAGTTTATTTGATCACTTCTTATTTATATAATTATAACTCTTTAAGGAGTAAGACCGCATTAGAAACACTAACCAATGAACATGGTTGATGCTGCATGCACAAAAGTTCACACCAGACGTCGCATAAATATGTCTGAGCTGAAGCTGTTCTGTGGGGAGGGATGGTCTGAGATAACTCCTGGACTTTACACATGTCCACAGCTACAGCTAGAGCCTTATGGGTTGAATCAGTTATTAAAACTCTGTTTCACACACTTTTACCATCATCACTACGTTTTATTTGTGTGTTCACTGAATATATGACAGAACGTGAGTGGTTCCGATTTGTTGACGTTTGTGTCTCGAGAGAAGATCGATCACATTTCATGACCAGTTTATGCAAAGAACTAAGAAACTGCTTTTACTTTTCTCTGGACTGAGCTCATTTAAGATGGGCTGAAGCTGATGAGTCAAAATATGAAATACATTTTTGATAAGTAGTATAAGTCCGATGGTCCGCATGCAGTCCGGACCTGTCACTGTCATTTAAAATATTTATAAAGCAAAGACTACCAACAAAAAGAGACGGATGTCCTGAAACATGCAACAATGGGAAAGATGAGCTTTTAAGATGAAAGCAGTAAACTGACCAAAGAAAGTGTTGGCTGCCGCATCTCCATTTTCATGTTTTGGTTGCTGTTCCCGCGACTGCTGAGACTCCTGGCAAACATAAATGGTCAGCCTCGGACGTACCACCCTACAACGCACACAGAAAAAGCAGCAAGTCGGCCATAAATGTACGGAGACTTTTCTTGATATGATCAGTAAATTACAGGTAGAATCTTACAAAGGACCCACCGTCCCTTCAGTGCATTGAACAGTCTTATACCATCTGCTGGCCCACAGATCTGAATGACATCCTCTCTGGTCAGCTTCAGCAGATCTGCCCCTGATGCACAGAAACAGGGCTTTACCAACGCGACTGAAACCCTTTTCTCCATTTCACCTTCCTTTCCATCTTTTGTGTCTTTTAAGAAGCAGTTATAAGAGACACCGAGTTTAATTAACAACGAATCTGTTCTAAGGAGTTATGTTACCTGAGAAATTGGTGAAGAGCCGACAGAACTGTGAGAAGCGGTTTCTGTGAAGCCACTGTTGGGCATCCTGTGGTGTTGCTGTGGGTAACAAATTCTGAGAAAAACAAAACAACAAAAAAACATGATCCCAGTTTAAAACCAGTGACTGCAGGAATCTAAGAGCATCTTAGGGTTAGATTATGAAAAACCTTACAAAAATATGATAGTATGGACACTCACATTTGTCCTAATCCTCAAAAAACACTAAAATGAGAAGTGCAAAACACACACACACACACAAAAGTTAATACGGACAAAAATTATGTCAAATTTCTCAGAAAGCTGAAGTTTTTCCTAAAAACACAAGTCACAGTTTCGCTACTTGACAGATAAGAAATACTTTCTTAGCAGCACATCAACTGTGTTCTCAGTATCAATTATTATTAACCTAGAGGTAATTTATTGGTGGGTACAAATTACGCAACGATTTAATTTGCACAGAGGTTGTGTCATCTTTATTCATTTTACTTCAGTTGCCGCCCCGCCCCCCCGCCCCAACTTCCTTTTAGTGCATTTGTGAATATTACTACGCTGTGGCTCAGTGAGGCGTGACGTAGCCAGGCAAGCACAAAAACACTCTGTGAAAATGCACTTGTACTCACATCTGCCACCTGAATGACAGGCTCAGGCTGGTGGTTTGGTGATCCATTTCTAAAAAGAATTTTAAAAATTTATCAGAGGAATAATGATTTCCCCATTTAAGCCTCATCAAGGCTAGTCTAAACACCACGCGTGACCCTCAATAATGCATACAGCCACTGTGCTAAATTAAATTCAAATGGTAACTAGGTTTCATACTGAACTATTGGCAGGAATTGTGAAACATTCATACCCTTCTGCAACTGGGAAGGTGGTGTGTGTGCTGTTGAAGCCAGGAGTTGGGGAGTTACTGACATATGTGGCCTCAGGCCAGGGAGAGCACTAGAAGAAGAAGAACACTTTGTTACTGTGGAATCTACATTTGCTGAGAAATGAATGTCTCCTGCCACCCGTGTAAGCTGCAGCTTTACTTATACGTAACCTCTGTGCCTTAGACTGTTATGTGTGTCATCCACAAGCATTGTATTACACGGTTTCTATTCTATGCCTTCATTGTGTGTTATACTTAATGAAAAAGCAAAGCACATCAGATCAGGTCTTGTTAGGTCAATATTCCACTGTGCTGGCAACATTTACCAAAACATTTGTTTAAAAATCACCCTCGCCAGTTACAATAGCCAATCTGAAGCGCAGCATTTTAATTAATGGCAATTCTATGAGTAACTTGATGACAGGCCAAAAGGTTGCCTGAACTCGCCTGATCATTGAGCTCTCTGCAGGCTGGTGCGTGTACTTGGCCGTCCTGTTAGCGTCAGGAGTCAGAACATCCTGGTTAAACTTACTTTCAAATGATATGAATAATTTGATTTCATAAAGGCACGTAGCTTGTTGTCAGTTTCTATGATATGGTTTATTTCAGCATATACCGTAGGAGTCACATGTTTTTAACATTTAAATGAATGTAAGCATCAGATCACATTTGGTGGACTCTCAGCATTAGAGGACTGGGACTAAATCCCCTTTATCAGGACATCTCTGGCTTTAAATACTTCATTTGAATGCAAATTATAACAAGATAGTTAATTGACTATTCATGGATTGGCATTAATTTAACACGAATGATATGCTAACCTCCGTCAGGATAGTGGTTTCATAAGAAGGCTGGTACTTTTCCTTTTCCTGTGGTGCCCTCTTCTCCATCTTCTCCCTGTCGGTCTTCTGCTTCCTATCAGCACCTTTTGGCTGAGACGGGGCACGGAATCATGAACAACACAAGCAGATACCAATATAATAAATGTTTGCACTGCAGGTCGTCCATGTTTTTCATGTTGTTCATTTTTCCCGTGCTTCTCATGCCCCTCACCTTGAAGACTTTGACCTGGCAGGAGGCAGAGTGGAGGTGTTCTGTGTACTCTTCATTCTCATTTTCTTTAAATGTGTCGATCTGGATGCGGAAAGGCACACCCTTTTCTCCTCCATGCTTGCGCATGGTGAATTCTGTGCTAATGCAATGAACCTTCAGAAAGACAGGAATGTGAAATCAAATGATGAGATATTCAGTGAAATTAATAAATAAACAGACCGTGGCAACGTTTGTGGGTCAGTATCGGTTCACAAGTATCTTGTCAAGCAACAGATGGGTAAAGTAAATATAATAAACTATAGTGCTATAAAATGCTTGCTAATTACTAATGAACGTTAATTAAATGAAACAGCAGTTTTGACCATCATGCTACCTGGATAAAAACTGAGGTTCTTTTTGATGGGTCCCAAAGGAACTCCACAGTGTTAAGCTGAGTAGGGTTAGCCCTGGGGTCGATAATGCCGACTGACATGGGGATATCTGAAATGGATCAATGTAAAACAAGCAGTTATCACAAGTGTTCTTAATGCACGTCTTCTGCAAATTATCACCTCTGTCATTTTAGGCTTCACGTTGACAGCGGACAGTTAAACCCTTGGTTAGTTAATAGAACTAAAAGGTCACACGGAGACTTTATGTCGTACTCTTTCCGTACCTTAATATGTACAGTGAAAAAACTCATGAAAGTAATACAGCCATTCAAATGAGTGCTCACCCAGGTCAAGGATGCGATCGCCTGGCCTGTTCCATCTCCAGCCTTCCAACTGTTGGTGCTCCGTGTACTGTAGTCGTCGGTCATGAAACACCACACGAATAATGCTCTGAAATTTTGTAAAGAATTAAAGTGATTTATAAATGTAATCTAAACAGCCATTGGCCTGTGCACATACACTGTACTATAACGTGTTTGTGAGCTAGATTGCTCTTACCTTAACCATTTTACCAGTGATTTCTGGAAGTTCCCCAATTTTCCGATTGTCTAGCATTCTAATTTCATAGGACTGCCCTGCAATGACAAGTCCACATAATGTTTCACATAGGACTGATACTATATTCAAAGGACACATAACATTAGGTGATATCTTGGAGAATACAATTACAGAAAGCTGTTTAGCACACAGTGAATGGGGGTCAGATGCCGACCTTGGTTGAGGTAGGTGAGCGTTTCATCGTGCAGCTTAACGGCTGGCGAGGTAGCTGCACACAGAACATACTGGAAAGGAAGGATCTTGTTGTCTGTGTCTGGGGGCAAGTTGGACTCCTCCTGCTTGAAGATGGGGAGGGCTAGTACATCACTGGAGAAGAGGTTAAAAAACTCTTGTTAGTAAGCACATTATAAAATGTGTTAAATGAAAAGGAAAGTCCGACACCGCCTACCATCACCAGACAACATTATGCGGCAGGTTTACGGTGTTCACCAGCTTTACAGTTGATAATAAAGGCAACTTGGGCAACACCACTAAATACCTGGGTATCCAGTCAGAGTCTCGTTGCTCTTCTCAACAGAAGAATTCTTCGAACAAACCTGCACTTTGCAGCTTGTATAGCATCATATAACTAAGCGCTTAAACAACCAGAAAGGGCAACAAAGGATAAGTATCTTTCTCCACTAAAGTGCCTTAGTCAGCAAAACCAAAATGCTTTGCGGTAAAGATTTTATGTCAATCACAAATAATTTCAGATTGTACGACTTCACCAAATACAAAAACACAGAACTGCATGAAGATATAAGCAAATAATGAATCAGGACTATGCTGCACAGTGATAAAAAAAAATGTCATCTCATGTGAGATTTAATCAGACTTTTGTTCATCTGCTTGTCACAACAGTGTACAGCCTTGCTGTTCATGTGCATTTGGTGGTATATTAACCATACTATTTGAGATTTTCACTTACACCGATGTGAACAAAGCTGAGAAACAAAAATCTAACAGAAGCCTTTTCAAAAGATACCAAATACCCTTATACAGGAGTTGTGGTTTCCTGATGCAACCTCATCAAATGCTTAGTTTTACCTGACAAACAGTCCATACGGATAGATCTGCAGTTTATTATACTATAAAGACACAAACATTCAACATGTTATTTCAGATTTTGGGAAAATAAACCCCTAAAAATGACTCAACTATTGTACAGTTTATCAAATAGTTAAATCGACTGTAAAAAAAAGAGAGTAAAAATCACGCTGTTATAAGTTCAGGGTCAAGCGACAACACAAACTGGTGACATTTAAGCATAGGTAGGTGATACGGCTCAGAAACTGGCAACTGAGGGAGACTTCACTTTGAGAGTGTATGATATTTTTACTACTTTCAAACACCTGAAATGGTTTTTAAAAAGTCACAAACCAGATGGCATATTTTGGCAACAACAAGACATTTAAGACAATAGGCTCAACCCATTCAAAATTCATACCTCATGCTGTATGCTCCAGCACCAAGTTCCTGTCCAATGCCCGAGAGACTGGCATCAAAGTCCTGAACCAGTCCGGACTCTATCACTTCATCCGTGAGAGGCAACTTCAGAGCCCACGCCATGGTGACGATGTACAGATGTGGAGATGCGGAGTGCAGTTCCGGTTAAAACTTGACCCAAGTTTTACACGTCCCACGACCTTCCGATCTTTGATGGAAAAAGTGGAATATGAAATGTTTTATCGGCGAGTTTGGTTTCCACTTTTAACCAGTAAAAATACGGCGACACCTGTGTTTAATCGATGGCCACAAAATGATCAAATTAGCAGCCTGTATGCCTGTCAGTAGGAGATTCTAATGTTCTGAAAAACTATAAAAGTTGGCTGATTTAGCTATTCAACTGTGAGCTGATTAGAACCAAGTAACTTGAAATTATGTACGATATTTTTTATTAATTCTTTATATTTATGTATGTAATATTACTTAAATTAAAGTACTTAAATATACAAAGCTTACCTTTAACTGAAAATAGCGTCGCTACAGGCTAACACCGTGAGAGTTTCGTGCCATCATGTCGCGCTCCTTCGCCTCAGCACTAGAATAAACATGTCGAGCTAACGTAGCTACGTAGCCTGCCAGCTAACCCAACTCGTAGGATGCTATCCGTTCTTTACCTCTGCTGGTGCGGATTCACGGGGAAAAAATCGTCTTGGTAGTCATATCTACAAACACAAATACTTCAAATGTCAAAATATTTGTAATACAGCTAATAGCTTGCTTTTGTTTGTTTATCTAGATTAATCGTGAAAAGGAGCTGCCGTAGTTTCCGCTTTATTTTCTTCTTCGTGTCGTTAATTCAGCACAATTCACGATTAGACGTGGCGCTCATTACCGCCACCCATCGCTTATGACCGATAAGACATGGAGTTGAGTTTTTTTTTTCCATGACAAAACCCAAAGAATCATTTTTGGGGTCATTTTGACTGCAAGTTGATTTTAACAATAGCCAATGTAAATGAATATATATAAAAAAAACACACAAGAACGAGTGAATAATAAAGACGGGGTTTATTAGATTTATCTGACAGAAAACAGCAAAAAGTTTCCAACTTTCATTTCCCCCCTATCTCTCCAAGACCTGCATTTTTGGCTAATAGCTGATATCTTGTTTTTCTAATTTAGCTCTTTTTTCTTTGTGGTTGACTTAGTATATTGACTTAGTATATTAATCAATATTATATACTGAACATAGTATTCTTAACAAACAGGATTAATTAATTTTATGGTTAGGTATGCAATATAGGTCTACTCTAAATCAGAAATGTAGTGGAACATAAACTGTACCATTTAACATAGCATTCAGAAATTCAGAGAAAATAGTTTAAAGATGAATGCATATTAGCTTTTATAATTAATCTGCAGTATTATACATTTCCTCTGCATAACATTTATTTTAATAGTAGATGTTACTTGTCATGTCGACAACTGAAAAATGTCCAGTACTGCTACATTTTGCACAGCAAAGCTTTTCCCTCTTCTAAAAATGTCAAAACAAGACATTAAATGACAAGAACTGAACCCTTGCGCTGTACGCAATTTGTGACCATTTAACCTTCACTGCTGTCCCTAAAGTGCAAAGAATTCTTGATGATTTAGATAAGGAAGAAAACTGCCATAGTGTTGTTCATAGAAAGTAACCTCATACTGCACATGCAAACACTCTCTACCTCATTCATATTGAAAGTCGAAAAAACATTACACCACAAAACCCCTCTTGTTGGCTACTTTTCAATTCAATTAATCAATTTGATTGATATTAAGCTTAGGAGGATTAGTAGGAATATCTAAAAAACAATCTGGCACTACTGTTTCTTTCAACTTCACAATAGGCCAATTAAGCTCCTTTTATGCAAATACACTTTATCTAACTGCAGATGAAAAAAATGTCGCAAAAGTGTCGTCAAGCCATTAATGGAACTGTCACAACAGTGAACAATGAGAAACACACGTTAATACTCTCAGAGTATGATAAAACACACAAAAACAAGACAGACTGTGGCGAAAACCACACACGTGTCACCCGCACATTCAGCGGTGTATTTTCAGATGAACTCACAGATAATCCTTATAAAAAAACTTAAATAAGTTGGCATTGCAGGTAACAGCCTGAACTACAGCTTTATTTTGATAAGAACTTGCTGTTCACGGAGCATCACAGCTGACCCTCTCTATAAACGCCAAACAGTCTGACACATCTCTATTCCTGTTGAATAAAATCAGTCAAGTCAGAAAGGAGGAAATGACGACACATTTTAAGTGAATCCCGTGATTAGGCCTCACAAATATCAAAATGACGATTGTCCCAAAACACCCGCTCGGTTGCGGAGCCCACGGAGGGCAAAGTGATGTCTGGCAACAAATTCTGATGAAAATAAGATTATAGATCACTGCCTACGTAAAGCCAGTCAGAATCTTATTTATGTCTGCAGAGCTGCTCATGCAGTACAAATACTATGCACATATAAAATAAACGAGCAGCTAAAATGTTGAAAACCTCCATGTTATTCAAATATTTGCGTGATGTCATTGTGTCAAAGTGACAAATATGTTATTAAAATACACACCTACTTCAAATAAGACTATAAAAACACTTGTATAAAAGTTGTTTTTTTACATTACATTATTAAAACTGTATATGATAAAAGGGCCATGCAGTTTGACTTAGTACCTACCATGTAGAAGTAGTGCACACATGTAGAACCTTAATACACACTTCAATTCATCTTTAGTACTCACGAAACTTCAACCATTCCTTCATTTTCTCAGAAAGTTCAGATCCTTTCACCCTCAATGGAGTTAAAATTATGTTTTACAACACTGTGTTGTTGAATCAAATGTTCAGCTTCCCAACAAAACAAAACATCAGCGATGATCCCTCACAGAACGAGGTGACTACTGGACCTGGAAGACATTGATCTTGCTTGTGTTTTTCAGAGTCTGTCGCCGGTTGCAGAACCAAACTCGTACAACCTCACGGTCATAGTTAAGCTCTCTGGCAATTTCTGTGATCTCCTGACCCGTCGGCAGTGCATTCTTCTCAAAGTAGGAGTTAAGAACCTCTATTGCTTGCGGCGTGAAGCTGGTACGCCGCTTGCGTTTTTTGGAAGGTTCACCACCTACAAACTCCATCAGGTTCTGCTGGCCTTTCTGGTTCCAGTGCTCGGCTTCAGCCAGCCACTTCTCCAACACTGGCTTTAGCTTCTGAGCACTCTTGGGGGTGATATCCAGCTTTTCAAACCTACCGTGCAAAGAAAAAAAATCGTGAGAGCAGTTGTGTTTCAGTTTGAGTCCTGTGAATTCACACGGATCTGCAGGGACATTTTTAGATCATAAATCATATGAACAGGCCTTAATATTTATGCTCACAGATGTTAGTTACCAAATATAAAGCACCATGGGTCCATGGTTTAGTGTCCTGTCCAAGGATACGACCCCGCCTGGGGTTCTGGGCCATGGTTGCCCTAAATAAATAAACCTACTAGATATCTATATGGGATTATGTTTACTGCATATTAAACTGTATTAGGAGTTTATTATAACAGAGTTTGATGTCACTAGTTCTCCATGAAAACACGTTTCCAGCTCTGCTAACACAACTGGAACACAGACTAATGTTTGCTGATGCTCTGTGCACCTGTGTGACTGTTCCATTAACAAATAACCATTTATAGATATGATAGTTATTACTGCACGTACCTGCAGCCAACAGCAGATCAGTTTAGTTTAGCGTGAAGAGAGGAGGAAACTGCTAACCTGAACTCTGTACGAAAGTAATAAACCAAACCAGCAGCACTTCTAAAGCTCACAAATGACCTTTTTATTTATCTAATCTACACAAAAACTGCTGAACAATGAGCAGAGCCAGGAAAGTTTCCAGCCTAAACGTACTACGATCATCTTGTGATGGTCTTTTGCACGACTGCACTGACATAAGAAGTGTAGATGAGCAGATGTCTGTATGCCTTAACTACACTATGTTAATGTTTTGACAGTATTTAAAAGATTGTGAACATGTAAAGCAGCACGCAAATTAAATGTATTCACCCTGTCACTCACCAGTCACTTTCAACAAAATCAGTATTTGTTGTGTTTGTCTTTTTAACAAAATATAGCTAAAGATAGCTTCAACAGTACCTGCAAATGGCAGACTGGCTATAGGCCGGACCCTCGGTTGCAGTCAGAGCCTGTCCTACTTGTGTCTGAGTGAGCCCCAGGGACAGTCGGCGGATCTTGAAGTTCTTGGCAAACTCTCTGATTTCCTCTAGATTAATGCCTTCCTCGCTGCTGACTACCTGCTGGGGCTCTACAAACGTGATGAGTCTGGTTAACATGATCTATCTACTTAAACTGCATCTATGTTTAGATAGGAGAAGCTGTTACACATACTGTTGACAAGCTGGCCCACTTTCGCTATGTCTCCACAGGTGATGGGGACCGCGGAGGAGAGCGTGGTGGCCGTCTTCAGCACAGACGGCTGTGGGGCGATGACAACTGGCGACTGACTGACAGTAGTCACTGAAGCCTGGGAGAGAATAAATTCATTGAGTTTCTATTCTTTCAGGAATAGTTAATGACCTGAAAAACAACTGACTTATCTGAATGCAGTGATTTCTTTGTTAGTTTTATTACAGCGCGTTATCTACCTGCGTGTTAGGTTTGCTAAGCGTTGGAGGAGCAGCAGCTTTGGGCAGAACAGCAGCAGAAGTCGCCACTGCAGCAGCGCCGTTCCCCACAGTGGCAATGATTTGTCCCTGTGTGTTGACGAGCAGCTGCGGGGTGACGGTCTGGACCTGGAGACCCTGGAGGGGGAGGGTAGGAGCTCCAGATCCTCCAGCTAGAGAGGCTGGGTTCACCAACAGTGGGAGGGTTCCTATTACCTGCAAATATTATTTGAGTTTAGGAGAAATTCATAGAAATAATTGGACGTAACCCTCTGTGACAGGCTTTTTTTTAACCCTCTGTGAGGGTGGTGTTAAAATACTGCATTTCTCTTTCTCATTATCAGCTTATTACTAGTTCACATATTCAGCTTAGAGAAGATTAAACTGTCCACTGCTACCTCCACTGAGCTGAAATAATGGTAAGAAGAAGAAAGGTTTGACAGGATAAATCTTAACTTGTCTCATGTGGCTGTGGAAAGTGGTGACGGTGGCTGTATTTTATGGCACCCACCTGTCCCTGGGCATTTGTGATGATCTGGCTGGTAATGCCAGCCATGTTGGACATGGCACTGGTGAAGATGGGAGTGGAAGTTAGGGAACTAAGGAACTGGGGCTGCGCTCCCAATGACGCAGCACTGATCTGAACAGAAAACAAGAAAATCACATGACTCACCAGTCAAATGGAAACAGCAGTAAAAAGGTCAAATGCTGATCATTGACATTCTCACAATAGCAGGATTGATGGAGAGTCCTGCAGTCTGCAGCGCTGCCACAGAAATGCTGGGCTGAGCGACCGTGGTCGTAGCCAAAGTCGCCTGGGCTGCTGCCACTTGAGCAGCGCTGACCTGCGCACTGGTCACCTGTGTCGGCTGAGACGGGACCTGCTGCACTGAAGCTGCTTGAGGCTGAAACACCGCCTGATTATTTGTCTGCAAGTGGGGTTGGACCGAGTTCAGGACTGTCGCAGCTGAGGGAAAATTCCAGTGCATGCAATGTGTTATTCTTCTGAAAGTATGTTTAGAGGGAGACAACAGCTGTCATTGTTAGTTACAGTACGGCCTCACTCATATTCCTGAGATCAGCTTTTGCTCAGTATACTAACATGGTGCATAAAGACAGTGCTGATGTTTTGCAGATATAATGTTTACAGCTGAGGCTATATGTTGTGTTCATGTCTAAGCAAACTATTGCGAAACCTGATTTCCCCAAGTAAATTTCTCCCAAAGAGTTCAAATAACCTCGCATAACCAGGTTTCTTGAGTGCATGCAAACACATTCCTCGATCACCCAAGAAACCTGATTCTCCAACGAATCTGGTTACTTGTTGCGCAGACAGCTTTGCTTTACCTTGGAGGCCAGCAAAGGGCAGCTTAAGGAGGTTTCCAGCTGCGCTAGCTGCAGCAAGGCCAGGTAGTGTAGCTACATTTGTGGTAGGGAGGGTGAGAACAGCCAGGCCACCCTGCCCACCGATGGATCCCGCCATGCTGAGGGGGATGAGCAGTGGCTGACCCAGCGATCCTGTCTGGGCCATCATACCAGTCATCAACGTGGCCAGACTTTCCTGGGTTAGCACCTGATGTAGCGTACGAAGAGGTTTGTTTGATTCAACATTCATAAAGGGACGTTTAGAGCAGATATAGTTGACTTTTTATACATTTTTTGGTCAATCCCGGGAAAAATTTACTGAACCAAACAGTAATAAATTGTTTATTGAATTTTTGGTCTAATACTCATACATGTAAAACACTCCTGTCTCTACTCCATTACTGAGTCACACAAACGAGTTGCGTTGTTGGTGCATTTTTGCTGCAGCAGTGCTATGCATTGGTCTGAATTCCCCCCTTATTGTTGGAAACGTTTCCACAGCCTTAGCATGAATTCTGTTCCACAGTCAGAGACTTCAGTAAATCATTACTGTAGCCCAGGGGTGACAAAAGACATCAATCCCTCTGACACGTGATTAACAAACAAGAAGTCTTTTAGAGGCCTTTCTACTCTTTTTAAGGTCAGTGTACCCTAAGCTCTTCTTCTTTTCTAACTTATTTTAGATCAGGAAAACATAAAGATGTTCTTCTTATGATTAACAATGAATATAGAAAAGTGTATTCATCAGTGTACAGACTCATACCTGTGGACAGCCTTGTACGGTGATGGGCATGGCAGCCTGGGCCTGCGGCAGGGACACACTAATGGGAACAGCAGGAGTCAGCGTTTGGACAGCAGGGGCTGGAGCCTCTACAGACACCACCTGCTGCTCAGCCAGCGCTGCAGGAGCACACAGTTGGTTTTTACTGACATTTGAAGTGGTTTTCATGGCTGTTGTTAACATTTCGGTACCCTCCATAAGTACTGGAATTTTTAGCCCAATTGTTTTGTGTTTGCTGTATATTGAAGACATCAAGATTTAAGATTCCAACATGAAGATCAGACACATGTTCATATTTAAGAAAATAAGAAAAGGGTGCAAAAGTACTGGAACAGATATAATTAAAGTAAAATGAAATCCGATTTTGTTGCATATCATTCATCGGTCCACTTTCAGACACTCTGACTCTCTTTCCACATTCTCTGATTTGTGTCAGTGTGTTCTGGACGCCCGCTTTGCTGCATGATGACAATCCACTCATCCCAATTATGTTTATCACGTTCATCTTTGACCTTGCCATTCCTATACTTTTCAAGGGACCTGTATGTCATGTATATATACATAATAAGTCAGAACTCACCAAATCCCGCGGTGCACTGTGGCACAGTGGCGCTGTTCTGGGTCCTGCCGACCTCAGGATGCTCTGCTGAGCAAGCCCCTCCCTCCTCTGCTTTGCTGTCAGTCTTGACATCTGATGAAGGCAGAGGCGCATCAACCTCTACCTCAAGCACATGAATAGTCTCATGGCCAGACATCACAATGACCTGCACAGCGATCAGGAGAAGAGACTGAAATTATCCACCTGAGAGGAGCTTCTAAAGGTTTTCTACTTCTTTGTTCTTTGTTTTCTTACAATTGCATGAAAGCTAAATTTATAACAAATATTAAATCATTTGAATATGGTCAAAAGTCTCAGTTCAACACCCGAAGAGTCACAAAAACAGCAGTGGTAGCCAAAAACCAAATATTTTATTTATTCACTGCATATTCACTGGTTTAGCTGTATGTAGTAATTTTGCGTTTGACTTAACCAGTGATTCACAGTATGCAATAATGAAGGAGTTACAAGAGAAGCAGCAAGACAACCTGGGCTGGAGGACAAGGTGCAGAGAGACAATGCAGGAAGAGAGAGATGCATACCTGGTTGTCTTTGGCAGGGAATTTCAAAGTGCAGGATTTAAATGGCTGAAAAAAGACTTCTGCAGTCAGACAGTGAATGGCTAAGGAGAACAGAGAAGCCAAGCACGTTAGGACACAAATGACCCCAAAACAAAACACAACCACAACAGAAAGAAACACAAATGAAAAGAGCATGAGTACACCGACACACAATGATAAGAGCATCAGCCAACACGCAGCTCAAGCAATGCTTCCTTCAGGCTCCCTTCCATGCATCCGTGAAAAGCATTGCTTTTCTTAGCTGACTATGTCTACACACAATGTTACTAGAGAGAGAAAAAACACAATTAATTATTAAGCATGGCAGTTTAAGGACCGATTACCCTGTCAAGCATAGAGCAGCAAGTATTAATAGGCGATAAAACAAATGTGGGTCCTGATCTCAATGAATTGCTGGGTGAAAGTTAATCATTCCATTGTGATATGGTACGTTGGCACATGGCGAGTGACAGGAGCAAACAGCAGCAACAGACGTGAAGACAGCACAAATTATCAGGGTCTAACTCAGCTCAGTGTGGCTTTAGTGGGAGGAGGAGATCCTTAGAAGACAGGTGAGAGTTACCTGCTCATTGACAGTGAGTGGGGCGCCTTTGGCAGGGAGATCTTGGGAAGTCATGGCTCGCTGCACCACCACGCCGTCTTCCTGGCATTCTGAGCAAACAGACACCGAATAAGCAGACTGGTAAAGATTTAGCTTGTGATCACTCAATTGGTGACTTCTCCGTTTTTCATCTTGCTTCGTAAGGTTCCAGTTTGTGGAGAACATACAGGGTGAAGAGTGTTAGACTTCCCTCTGACTTCCTCTCATTAAATCTCTCTGCTTCTAGCTGAAGCAGAAGCAGAGATGATGATATGAGGAAGCAATGAGGAACTTTCCCAGTCAAGTGTAAGAATAAAGATAAATCAAAATCAGAAGCTTTATTGTCATAGACATTGTATAAACAACTGTTACCATTGCTACAGTATTCCCATCACTCCAGTAAGAAAATAAAGAAAAAATTGTAAATTAACAGTAAACAATGAATGGAGAGGAGTGGTAAACTAGACAACCAAATAAATAAATTGAAATTGAGCGCGCTGTCTATGAAAACATCTATGGTGTAAACAACCAGATAAAACAATCTAAACTTAAATGTCCTAAGTTTTTTTTAGCAAGAAGCATAAGAGATAATTTATTATAGGGAGGTCATGCATGTAGGCCTGTTCCCTCAAACTATAGATGAAAAATGGTGAAAGTCACCCTTTAACCCATTTCTATAAATCTGCTTAGTGTCTATGCCAGAATCTAAATGACATAAAGTTTGATGACAGTGTCTGCTGTGAGCTGTGAGCCTCCAGGATCTGCACCTAAGGGAAACATGCTTGTTGAAAACGAAGCACCACGCAGAGAGAGGACTGTCTTTTTTATTCGTGGCTATTTCTGTCATCGCAGGACCAGTCTATTTGGAGGGGCCTATATACAGGCCACGGTGTGTGTTGCACTTGAGCTGCAGAAAACGGGGAGGGGGGGTCGAGACGCGCTTTGTCGTGGACACGAAGTGGTTACAAATTCATCACGCGTCCGAACGAGACTCGAGGTGATGCGTGTCCCGCTGCAATGGCCCCGTTAGAAACGAGGATCTGTCAGAAACTTCAGCGGGTGTTGATGGGGCTCCCCACCCCCATCCTGTCCAATAAAAGTCTCTCCGCGTCGGCCACTTTTCGGCGACAACGCTGGATCCGCCAAGTGCGAGCGACAGAAACCGTCTCGACCCGCGCCTAGAGACCGAATATTATGTATTTCCCTCTCTTTATCATAAATATATAAATTATGCTAATTACGAACATTGCATATTAACCAAAACTCATTTCCTTTCGCCATTTCGCTGCAGTGCGCGTGCAGCGGGCTACAGTACAGTCCGGTTATTATATTCAACTTACCGCGTGAATGCAGCTTATTTTCTGTAATCCCACGCTCTTATAATCGGTCCTTGTCACAGTTTGTTTCGGTCACACATAATTAAAAATTCATCTCAGCTCCTAGACAGGCGCTGTGGCTGCACACAAAAGAGGTATTTGCATTGATAAGGAGGTCTGCAATGTTAGGATCTCCTCTCTCTTAATATTTAATGTCGATGCCCTTTCTGCAACACTTCGGGTGATCGGGAGTCCTCGAGGTGTCTCACAAAATCCTATTTGAGCAGTAAAGTCGGGTAAAATTGCCACAAAATTGGCCTATTGCACTACGTCATGAACATAATTTATGCAAGGGAAAAATCTTGCATTGAAAAATGTCTGCCTCGACTTGAGAGGTGCCATGGTTCTCTTAAAGGGGACGCGCCTCCAGTGAGAGCTGAGCAGCGGGAGCAGCAAAGAAGCAGTGGACAAAACAATCCTGCTCCTCCTGTAGCTGGATCTGAGTGTTTGGATTTTAAAAAAACGACCTGTTTACGTGAATTGATTTGTTTATGTGTTGAAAGCCTAAAAATAACCCTGTTATCAGCCGAACTCCTGACTGACTGTGGTGGTATGTAGTGTTTGCTTAAATTGGTTCAAACTGGGGGAAAGCGTGGCTTACTGTGTAAGGACAATTCAACAATTATTACTCAGAACCGCCGAAAAGCACATGTAAGAAAGTACATTACATCACACCCTGGAAATGAGAAGAAATGTACCCGCTGTGTTTTGTTAGTTTTGTTTGTATCAAGAAGAAAATGTGTATTTTACCAGTCCAATTCCTGTTGCTGTGTAAAACATACATATTAAATGATTAGCAATTCTTACAAACCCATATTTTATTCACAGCAGAACATAGAAACTATATCAGATAAATATATATATAGATATATATATATATATAAACTTAGAAAATGTAGAAACGAATTGTGTAATTTTGCAAGACAACAACACCTCTCAGAAATAGTGACACAAAGGCAACAAAAGGCTGGAAAACATGTTCCTCAAAGTAAACATTTAAAATACTTCGATGCTATACTTTAGAATACTACACAATGCATAATATGACAATCTCAATGTGCACAGGGCTGAAATGTAATATCACGGGTGATCTTGTGAACTACCAGCATTATCAGTGCTCAGGTGAAAAACCTGCATCTCTGGTGGTATGTGGGGAATTAGTGCCTGTGAAATGGGCACTTTCTACATCCGGGAGGGCACCATCAATGCTGCAATGTGCAGGTTTTAAAGCAGCATACAGTGTGTTTTTTTTTTTTTTTTTTTTTTTTACAGTTGTTTCGTACAAACATAGAGTACGTTTGATTTGAAGGCGCAGTCACACTCTCGGCCTCGCGCGCGCTCCATATCCCGCCTGTAGGGGGCGCGCGCAGACGATACACTACGTTCGTCGAGCGAGCCACGGTGACGTCACCACTACCACAACAACAAGAAGCTGAAAAACAAGGAAGTGGATGATTGTGAAGCAGTCGTAACCTGTTTTAAAAAAGGCCGTGAGAAGATACGCAGAGTCTCCGTTTAAATCCGACATTCTTCAGCCTCCTGACCAGACCAGAACAATGAGCAACAAAGGTATTTCTCCAGACCGCGTTTAGGTGATTAGTCAGCTGTTAGCAATGCGACGCTGCCGTTAAAGGTAGAGGTGAAGGGCTGTCGTTATGGCCAGGAGCGGGCTTCCCGTTTAGCTACGTATATGACAATAAACTGGTTAGCACTACCGCTTCACAGCCGACCAGGCGCCCTTACGTGTCGGCCCAGAGATATCCTGGCGACATGTTAAGCCTTTCGGCCAACGATAGCTGGGATTGACACCAGCACTTTACAGGAAAAAGCGTTTTAAGACCACAGACGAATGGACGACAATAAACCGACGCTCTCCGCTTCTCGATGGAGCGTCCACGTCCCCCCCCCTCCATCCTCTGGTTTCTTATCGAGTAGTGAAGCTGTTAACGACGAACAGCTACGTTCACTGTGACCTTATGTTCTCGCAGCATTGTTAGCCAGGTCGCATATTTTTACTCGGCTAGCACCGTGGATACGCGCAGAACTGAGCTATTTCAGCGTTTTCCGTCACTGCTTCCCGTTGTTTTCCTGAGGCGCCAGCGTCGATAATCTAACTATGCATCAGTATTCCTGAGGACAGTTGTTCTTAATGTCAGCTCCTGGTGCTAATTTGCTCGTGTTTGTAGAAAATGCTAACACGTACATTTAAATGGCGTCTTTTTTCAGGGGCAGTTTCACGACAGCTACTTCGATTAAATCCGTCGTTTAAATAATTTTTACAAAAAAGTGGCAGAAATTGCCGGAGGAGATAACTAAGTAGAAGTGCTGGAGTTAGGTTACTCTGCATTTGCAAATTGTCAGTATTAAATGCAGTGAACTAACAATTGATGTGTTGTTATGGATTGATCACCTGTCGGTACGGAAAGAGGGTCAAATCATCTCATTGTGTTGTTTTAGTTTCATTTCAAGTTTCTAGGTAAACGAAAGATTTGGCAATATTTTTTCAATTTATTTCTAGAATTTAATTTTTTTTTTTTTTTTGCAATTTTTCACCTTTTGACAGATTAAAATATCTGGACTAGAAAAGCACATGCATTCATGTGATGGCATCAATTTCAATCTTTTGTTAAATTATTTTTGTGTTTGTGCTAAGTCCATTTTAGAGCACACTGTACATTTGGTACTACAACAATATGAAGTGGGGAAAGAATGTTTTCAGAATTTTATATAAAAAATTACTTGCTGAACTTTAAACTCTGTAACACCCACTATTCACACTAAACAACAGTTACTTGCTTTTAAGTGAAGTGTTTGTTTTGCAGGTTCCTATCCACAGCAGTCTGTGTACCCTCAGCAGAGCTCTGCACCTGTATACCCTCCTGCTATGCAAATGTCTCCTCAGGCACCTCCTTACACAGACACACCACCTGCATATTCTGAGGTAAACCTTACATTTATAAGTTGTGCAATTGTACAATTAACACTCCCAGAAACCGTTTAAATAATCTTTTTATGTGTGCCTGCAGATATACCAGCCCAGATATGTGCTTCCACCTCAGGTGCCTGGACAGGTGCCTCAAATGTCATCACCCTACCCTGGTGCTCAGGTGTTTATGCCCATGCAGGCACCCATGCCCGTTGGGCCAGTGGGCCAGAATGTCCCCATGGCTTACTATCCCATGGGAGCTATGTACCCGCCTGGTTCAACATTGATAATGGATGGTGGCTTTGATGCTGGTGCTCGCTTCACAACAGGCAGCAGTGTTTCCATCCCAGTGAGTATCTACTTAGTCGAGTGATTTGTTGTTGTGTTTTTGTACGAGCCAGCAGGTTGGGTGATTTCGTCATTTTATTTAACATGCATCTATGTTCGTGCTTGTTTCTCCACGTTTCTAGCCACCGCCTCCTGGACATGCCCCCAATGCAGCTCAGTTGGCTGCCATGCAGGGTGCCAATGTTGTAATGACACAGCGCAAGAGTAACTTCTTTCTGGGTGGATCCAGTGGAGGTTATACCATCTGGTAACAGCAACTCCTCAACTCCTCCCTCATGCCTAAACCGTGTCCCCGTCCCAAACGATACCACAGTTTCCTCCCCCATCCCATGCGCCTCCCTCTTCAGGCTGCTTGGCCATGCCACAATACTGATATCACCTAACGGAATGTAATATTTTAGAGCCCTCATTAAAGGTACAGTACTCCACTTCTGACCTAGAGATCAAATGATAAACGCGATTGCCTGGAGAGGACAAATGCAAATTTTTTTTCCCAAATGTTGTAGAATTCATTCCATAATTATTCATTGGCTCTAACCTCCGTCCAGATTGGGCCTCCTTCAGGCATTTGTAGAGAGACTTGGTCTCTTGATCGAATGGATCACAAATTACAATAAATACGTGTACACCTGTAAAGTTACTTAAATTAAATGTTGAAGTGTCAGACCCACATTATATAGTTTAGCTGCTTTATGGTGAAAGTGAATCGCAGTAACAAAGTTTCAGTCAAAGCGCAAAAAAAAAAAGAAATCTCCACTTGTCTTTTTTGAAAACTTTTAGTGTAGTTCAATTAATAGATGTGTAATAGTTCCATGTATATACCAGTATAATGAGAAATTACATCTCTACTATACAAAAAAAAAACCTGCATCTTGGATGCTTTTAGCTAGAATTGTCTTGTCTTTTGCACAGTCTCCAAAATAACACTGACAGATTGATAAATTGAAAAATCACTTGTAAATTAACCAAAGTGGTTTACTGTACCTTGTTGGGCAACTTGTAGATGAACATAGTCGAGTGCCAAAGAGCACTGGGGATATCCCTAATTTAAAGCAAATTAACTTCAGTAAACTTAAAGGAAAGAAATTTAGAAATAAATCCAAATAGTAAGTTGAACGGGAAAGGGTGGTTGGTGTAACATTTTAGCTTATTCGTCTGCCGTTTCGTTTTCAGTCGGATACCCAGAGCCTGTCTGTATACTAAATGTTTACTGTAAAGGTTTCAAGAACTACATTCTGTTGCTGAAGTATAATTTAGTATCACCAAACTTCTTCGAAGTATTTATTCTTGTAGAAGAAAGTCACCTGTGTGATGGAATACATTTATAGTCCACATTTTTTAGGGTTGATGGACTTAAATATTTCAGTGTTTCTTTTTCTTCTTGATTACTTTTTCACATTAGAGTGATTTACATGCATAGTTGGGCTAATGCCTGTGGTACATCTGGCTGTACCGAAGATGTGGTCTACACGGCACTTAAGTTCGGTTGTGACTTAAAATTTTAAATGTCACAAATTAGAAGCAAACATATCATTATTGAGCAGTTATGGTATTGTTGGTATATATAGTAGAGCCTTCACTCTGACATAATTGCATTTGTCAATTAATGTGTCACTTTATATGGGACAGTTGCATCTCTGCATTGTTGCATACTTTTGCACCTTTGCTATATACAAATTTCATTACTTTTTATCTGAGATGCACTGCTAAGCAAATCTGAGAGGCTGCAAACACGGGGCTACTTTCTCTTTTTTTATTCTGATTTAATGTGTTTTTTAAAAAAAGCTGTGACATTTTACTAAAACATTTTTACATTTAAAATTAGATTGATTTGATTCATCACGTTTATTCCATTTTAAAGCAATGTCAAGATGTGTCGTGTTGTGCAGTAGAGCATGGAAATGTGTGCAAACTGTTTGCAATGACGCTATATCACTGTCAGCATAGTTGTGCTGCTAATTAAATAATTTTAGAATCTTTACAAACTATGTTCTCCTGCAAACTTCAATAAGGTAACTGAAACTATGGGAGTCAATATAGACGCCATCAATATTTGTTGATCTTCTGTAGTTTAATGTCTTGTAGCGTCACTTAATCACTGGGTATCCGACATGCCATATTAAGTTTTAACAGCTGTGGCCTTCAGAAGACAAATCTTGTTTGCTGGCGACCAACGTTATGGATTTTAGTGTTAGAATCATTGACTGGTCCAGAAACCTGTTCCTTTTATTCGATCGACCTCCTCTGTGACATTAATACACAAAACTACAACATCAGACATGACTGACGAGTTGCTCAAGTATTTTCAAAGTGATGTGTATCTTACAGAGGCCACAGCTTTCAAAACTTTCCAAATACAACTCAAACAGATGTTTCCTTTTTTTTTCCATCTCTGCTCTTGTTCAAGCAGCATAACGGTGGCTTTGTCTCAGCAATGTGAAGTACTGTAAACTCCAGCTGAACAGTAGATGCTATGCCAACCACAGCCAGCAAGTGGATCACTCTATGTTGAAGGATTATGGACATTGATAGTTCAGGGATTCTCTTTACAATATTTTGTAAAATAGATGTATGTACTAAAGTGATGTGATGGACTTTGGTACACATTCTATCTTTTAAGATTACTAAAGGAGATGAGTGTCACTACGGTTTGCTGAGACATGTCAAAGATGGAATACTTTGAAAAAAGAACTTAGGTGCACTTAACTTTTTTATACTAAACTTAAAATTTAAAATGTAAGTTTAGAATAAAGGTTATTTTGGAAATTTGAAATGCTGCATGTTTGTCATTTAATTTTATTCACATCAATTCAGTATATTGGAACAAGACAAATACCTATTGTCCACCATATTAACATCTGTAATTTAGTTTTAATGTATTTGATTGTTCAGAGCGGTTCCCCTCATAGGTCCGGTGTTCCTAATGGTCTCAAGTCTTTCACGAATCATTATCAGTCAGCTTAGGTTAGTTCTGTGTCAAACAATAAAACCAACATTTCATATCAAAAAAAAGATTAAACAAAACTCTGAAAGTGTGTTTTTGGCTACATTCACATTACAGGTAAGTAGGTGACACAATTCTCACCGTCCATCATAAACGCAATATCTCAGGAAAGCCTGGAGAAAACTTCATCCGCTTCAGGATGAGCTGAAGAGAATACGAGTCAGGACAGACAGGCGCGTAGCCTGCAACTCGATTGGTGGGCAGAGGCATACATCCGTGAGATGATGTTTTTGTTGTCCTATCTCATGAAAGCTTTTTAAGGAAAGTACAATTAGAATTTTGCACATTTTACTGCTCACATTTCAGTTAAATACACAAATGTGGCACTGATGAATCGAATCATCATTCAACCAAATGTGCTGCAACTGAAGACAGTCAACACCTTTATACAGCTCATCACATTCATACCTTGTGTAAACAGTATGGGAAAATCAACTTTGAGTCCTAACAAGGACTGAACATATGTTATGCTACAATGGGACTTTGTACTGGAATGTTTTCATGTGTCAAACCAACTTATTGTAACGTGTAGTATGACATTGCAAGATACATTAAACGTCACTGTAAACATGCCATGTAATGCTGTGTAATAACTAGTCCAGAAACAAGTTTTATTGCCTTCCATATTTACAACAAATAGGGAAGTCATCAGTAACAATTTCTGGTAAGGATTTACAGAACAAAGTGAAATACAACAAATGTTTGGCTGTTTTCAAGAGCAAGACTAGCCTATGAAGAACAGCATAGAAAAAAAATGATCATTTTAAAAGCACATTAATATAAAAGTAACAGCCCCCAATGGCACCATAATATGTTTATACAGGGGATAAATAAATGTGACAGCATATTATAGATACTAAAGAGAGAACCTGGCATATGGCTGTTAAACAGTAGCACACACTATTCTTATACTGGAGTACTTGCAGATATTTACTGATCATGCAACTGTGATGGTGGACATTTTTAAATCTCACCACCTGTTTCACGCCTGCCTCTGCTAATCTGCACACACCTGTTGTCCACTCCACCTGCTCCACATCCGTCAAACTTCGTCTCTTAAGGCTATAATCTTATCTTTGGTTCCACTTGTCCGTCACTGGGATTTTACAGAACTCTCAAACATGGTTTTTCTGTGTGCAACAAGTAGCTGCCACCCTTCATAACCCAAAAGATAAAAACTAACAAAAAAAGTTCTTCTTTTTCCTCTCACAGACTTTTCTATTTTATCTCCAGCACTCTAACCCTTCCACAAGTTCATATGAAGTATTCCTTCTTTTCGCTCACATCCTGGTTACTGTAATCCGCTTCAGGGTCCTCTCCTGGAGCCAGTTCTCCGGTCGTCCTGTAGTCCCCTTTGTTGTGGCAGAGATACCGATAAAGCAGGATACCCAAAGCAGCCAGAGTCAGCAGGATGAGAACAATAACCACTGACAAAGTAGAGAAAAAAGTTCATTAAATGCTGACATTTTGAATGTAAAGAAATAATAATATTCATAATGTTCAGTCAGGTACCTGCAATAACTGTGGAGTCTGTGCCAGAGGGGGCTACTGTGGTCATCGCTGTGAACAGAAAATGAAACAATGCGGCTGTTTTTTAAAGCCATCGGTGACGAGAAGAGAAAAAGCACAAGGCATGTCATGACATTATTCTTCTACTAGAGGACCTGGGAGGAAATTAAGTACACTGTGTCTCAAAAGTGTGCAGCTGCTTTGAGTGGCAATAATAGAAAACATAAGAGCAAAGCGTGTAGGCGTTACCCTGAATCATGGTACTGCCTGCTTGAGAGGGTAGTAATGTAGTAGGTCCTGTATCTAACGCTGCCAAAAAAGAAAAAATATGTGTCGATGAGACAACACAAATTGTGAGGTTGTAATATCACAATACAGCAATTAAAACGGAGTCACTCACAGCACATCTGAAAAAAAAAACACAGCACACCTACCTGTTGCTACAGATGTGTTCAGAAATACCGAGATTGCTGTTGAGGCCACCATATCTGAACTTGAGAGATAAAAAACGCATGTCAAAAAAAATGTCACAGGGCTCAATCTGCCGCAAACACTCAGCTACAGGCAACTTGTGCAACTGCCTAGCTATTGGCTGACAAAGGAATTTTAAGTGTTGTGACACAATAATCTGATTATTAAGGGCTGAAAACAACAAAATGAAAAACCCACAATGTCTGAATCTGTTGTGATGCATTGACTCAGTCAGAGAACAAAACATTTGTAGTAGAAGTGTATGTAGAACTGAGATCTTCTGAGTAAAAAAAAGCTGTACTTACATAAACACTCCACTATTGGTAGAAGTTCTGCATTTAACATTTTATTAAAGTAGTAGAAGACTTTGGGGTATTGTGAATAAATAGTGTCACACAGCAACAGGGACAATGTCGTTTTTACTGATTTAAATGTAAGCTCACACACCAGGGACTCACTTTTAACTGGCAATGACTCAACCCGTGCTGACTTTTTAATTTCCACCCACGGTGGTGTTGGAACCAGCTGTTGAGCTGATACTCCCTGTGCAATTATCCGACACTCCTACTGAAGAAGAATCTGACTGGCACATCTAAAACCATCCTGCTAACAGACTCGTAGTCGATCAAATTGACCAACAGCCACATGTTCTAGCTTTGCTTTGTCCCGTGACAGTAAACTGTTGTTGAAACACAGCAAATCTTTACACGGAGTACTCTGGACTCAAACTGCAAACATGTCTCAGACAATACGACACAATCGGTTATCGATTAATCGTTAAGTTCGTTACCCACGTCGCTCTACGCCTGTTAGTTTTATCCGACATGGAGATTTGCCGGTTAACACCTCCGTCCTCCATTGTTACCGACAGACTACATTACTTCGCCCTTTCGTGGGTCGGACTGACCTTTTTAAAGGAAACCAAACTTCTCCCTCGCGTCCCCGTTTATTTAGCTCACCTGACAGAGTAACTCTACTCACAACAAGCAACGCGAGCCACGTTTTCAGGTGAAGTATTGTCCTCAAACACGCAACAGTCGGACGGACATTGTTCATCACAGCTGTCGTGTGAACTTACCTGGGCGCAGCGCAGCGTCTAAAAAAAACAGACTAATTCACTTTTTTTCCTCGAGCAAACTTCCGCGCCGGACAAACTCTCCGCAGTAAGCTAAGTTGGTGGGTAATTTAGCCTCCGTGTGACTGTGAGGCGTCTGAAACTGCGTGTCTGGCGCACGGTAAGTTCTGCCCCAGCACTCGTGAGTCACGCAGCGCACACGCCCCTCCCTTTCCTCCGCATGTCCCTGTCAAAGATCGTCTATAAGGTTGATTTGACTGTTCATACAAAACGTTTCAAATAAAGCAATAAAGACGGGAGCTGTCGGGTCCCACGATCAAAGTGACCTGTTTATTAGGACTGTTTCAAACAAACTTGTCAAGACACCTCTGGAAAACATCTGGCCACCTTAGTGGCTAACCCAATAATGCTAACTTCTGCTAGGTAAACCCTATCACGTGTTAGCATCGAGCTAACACACAAGTGAGTCTGATATTGTCACAGGAGTTACTGTGTGTTGAGTGATATTTTTCTTTTATCAGTTTCTGGTTATGTGTCGTGATGAGGACATTAATATGAATGGCACGCAATTATTAAGATAAAAAGAAAATTAGAAATCAAGTCTTTCTCCTGGCACCAAAAAAATAAAACGCATACCTGTTTTAGTTTATGGACATCAGCAATCTTTTAGTTGAATTAGCATAATGGATTACAATTTGAAATGCAATACTCCCATATCTTATCTTACTTCACTTTTGTTCACGTTAGTGGCTTCTTGTGCTGTCTGGAGGGTTAATGTCAGTTCGGTCTTTCTTATTTTGTTCATTCAGCAAAGCACACTGGGTGGGAGATGACAGCTGAGTATTGCACATAATCAAAACTTTGATGAGCGTTTGTTCCATAAAAATAAATCAAAATGAGTGTTAAACAGGGGGGTTTGGTGTCTTTAAGATCTGTTCAGGGAAAGTGCAAAACCTTTTCCATTTGGATTCAGCCACAGCATGTGAAATACAGTATGTGTTCCGTCCGCTTCTGGGACGTGCAGTATTTTGTTTACTTGGAGCACAGAGTCATCAGTTCAGACTGGCACATGTGTCGTTTTCCTATTTTTTCATTGAAGTTAGTTGAAAACACACACCATATCAAACTGGCACGGTGTCGGTTAGGAGTGAGCGCAAAATACCGTCACTGCCTGATTAATGGCAATGTATTTCAGGCTCTATGTACACTCTCAATGTGAAGTCTCTAAGCCAAAGCTGGGATAGATGTGGTTACCTGCTCAAAGTAAAAAAAACTTAAGATGACCTAACTGATCTTTATCTGTAAAATCAAAGTGTACCTTTAAAAATTAGGCTATAAATAGAGCCTATGTTCTGTTTTCAACAACAAAAACAATATTGCAGGTCACCTTCTCTCTATCACACAAGCATGGTGGCACTGAAGCTTCAACAAAGCTACAAGCTACAAAGATTAAATCAGTTTAAACCGATTCATTAAAAATCTTAGTCCATATTTCTCAAAAACATCCTTACAAGTAAAGAATTCAGAGACTTTGGTCTCAGTTATTTCACAAAGCTCATATGGTAAATTCAATTTAATTCAATTCAATTTTATTTATATAGCGCCATTTTACAACAAAAGTTATCTCAAGGCACTTTATAGTGTGAGGTTTAAGACCTTACACAATATATCAATATATACAGAGAAAACCCAACAGTCCCACTTAAGCAACAGTGGAGAGGAAA
>JAUMTR010000025.1:17679083-17790766 GCA_032270685.1 Microctenopoma stevenorrisi | reverse complement strand
AGGGGTGAGATTAGCGTCACTGCCCTCCTCTATGTTGGTGGATGCTACCTGGCCAAAAGATGGTGGAATCATTTCCATAAATCTAGTGACTATATTTTCATTTAAACATCTACTCTAAAGGATTTTTTCCTAATTAAAGTTGTCTCCATTAAAGTAAATTCGAATGTTATTAAGAAATGATCTGACAACAAAGGGTTTTGAGGAAAAAACTCTTCTGAAATGACTCATGATCACAAAAGCAAATAATCATAACTCTAAGATGAAACAGTACCGAAGAGAGCAGTGTGTTACAGGAACAGAAGGTTACAGAAATTAGAGCCGTGGGAGACTTTTGTTGTTTGAGAATTGTGGGGAAAAGTGTTATAGATTAGAGCTTGTTTAAGACTTTTGTTATGAGCTTGTGCCACCTGCAAGTCACTGTACGTGTAGCAGACCATTTTGTAGGTAGTCAAAATATGTGAAGGCCATTGGGAGTGTGACTCCCCACTCTTAGCTGTGCCTCAGAAGATCACCTAAACCAAGAAAGGGCAGAGCTTAGAGGAGTGGAGAAGAACGATATTATCTTCTTTGTGGACAGTAGAGAGTTAGATCATGAAAGGCTGAGCTAGGATGCATTGCTCGTGTATGATCTCCAGATATCTGTAATAAACTTTTGTGTCAAACCTAATCACTCTCCTGTATTTGACTCTGCACCGAGACCCTCAACTTATGAAGAACGAGGAGACGGTGAGCGTATAGGACTCTCGTTCTTCTGACAGCACCTTTTGGGATTTAATTTAAATAAGCTCCCAAGGACACAGCTCTAAACTCTTGTCTTTTAGCATTTCAATGACTTCATATAATGTTGCTGGCATTTGTTAAACACTGAAATCTAGACTGCGCGAGACTTCACTAAATTTGCCCCTATCACCTAAACCCCCATTTACAGAAAGGTAAGCAAAGCTACACAATTTGAAAGCAATGCATTTTTATTATTTATGTGTACACACTTCATAAAAATTCATGTATATGTTAGCCTCAAATAATTCAAATTAAACAAGACAACAAACAAAATAATATAAAACAAATCATTGTAAAGAATTAAACAATAATTTATCTTGACAGTGCAAATTTGATTTGATTTTAAATGACTGGGAATATATATATATGTTTTCAAATTAAAACTGGAATAAAAAAAAAATAGGAATTAAAAGTACACTTTTTAACTTCAGGTTTCATTCTCCACAACACTGTACTTCTTTGTCTGCCATGACCATTATGTAGTCAGTATAACAATGTAAACCTATTAGTGTGTTTATATTTGCAAAAGCAACAGTTGTTGAAACGTTAAAGATAAAGTTTTACCCAAAGGCACCGTATACTGTATTTACAAGTAATTAGAAAAACTAATGGAAACAAAACAAGTGCACTGTGCATCATTCATGACACCAGCTGGACATTGTGGCAGCAGTGAACTTAAATCCTTTCTGTGATGAAATAACAGATAAGTAATTATGCTCCTTGTTTGCATGGACAATACACCTTTAACGATTTAAACATCTGTGCTTTTGGAGTCCTGGGATGCAGGTCTTTCTGCGGGAGCATCCTAGATCGGACACAAAGAAAAGAGGAAACGCTGTCAAACAGCAGAGTCGTGACAAAAAATACAAAGAAAATATCTCGGGTGGGTACTAATAAAATGGCAAACCTTATGAGGAATGTTCGGGTCCTTTTTGTCAGAGTTAAACCCAGAAACGCCACCATTCTCCAGGCCGTTCAGTTTAGTGTCAAGTGTTACAGGGCTGTCTTCTCTCTCTACAAAGTGCAGTGGGCCGGCGTCTCCAGCCGACAGCGGCTGCTCTAAACTCACTGAATCACAGGATTTGTTCAGTTCACAGCTGCTCTCACTTGGTGGAGCTTTCTCACCGTCTGCTTTAGTGTCAGATTTTGAAGCAGGACTCGGTTCAGACTCCTCTTTAATGACCTCCTCTTTAACCTGACTGTGGTCTTCTCCTGACTTCAGCTCGTCTGCAGCTGTCTCTTCTAGTTCCAGCTCTCTGGACTCAGATGTGAAACCCTCCACAGGTGGTGACTGTGGGGAGACTGCAAGGGTGCTACTCTCTCTGGACAGAGTCCCCCGGCGAGGTTTTTCCGGGGACCTGAAACTAAATCTCTGGCCAGCTTTAGGACTGTAGCTCTTGTGAAACTCAGAAAAGCTGGCTTTCCAGGCTCTAGGTGAGATCAGACTTCGCCTCTTCAGGGAGCCATACCTGAAATATTTAGCAAGAACAAAAGCAAAGAAGCGGTTTGACTAATTAACTTCTCGCGCTTAACTCATAATAAAGGGCTCTGCTCTAAACCGTGAGGCACACAGTGTCCAAGAATAAACACATTTTAAAAAAGACTATACCGTTGTAATCCTTTCAAGGCAAACGCTTTGTCCGGATGTTGAGCCTGCAGCTCCTTCATGACGTTCAGTAGATCAAGGTTGAGCTAAAAGAAAAAGGAAAAGTGGTTAAAAAAAAGTCTGAATTTCGTGTCCAAACCAAGTTACCTGCTCATACGACACAAAGCAAAACACACCGTGCTCATTTCCTTATAGAAGATGTCTCGCAAAGATGACACAGCTGAGAAGACATGAACGTAGCATCCGATACGACTAAAGGAAAAAAAAATCAAAACGTTAAAAGAAAGGTGTTGCTGTTGTGGTAACAGGTAAAAGTTTCCTGTCACACCTGTCATAGAGCACAGGCAGCTCCTCTTTCAGCTCGTGGTTGATGAACTCATAGACGTTTTTAGCTTGATTCATCTCTTCCTCTGCCTGAAAAGGAACATGAAAAAACAAAGTGCCAAATCAGCTTTGATTTATGTTTGTGAACCACTGAAGCCTGAAATACACATTATGCGTGTCATTACTGCATTTGGGACCTTGTTTATCTTGATATCATCCCTCTTCTTAGCAGCCTGCAGTGCCTCCAGGTGGTGACGGGAAGAGTCGTAGTCGACCAGCTTTCTTCCCCTCTTGGCAATTTTCTCCTGCAGGTTAGTAAATACAGAAGATCCACATACAGTCATCTGTGTGTGAGTGTGTGTCTGTGTATATATATATGTGGTTTTTCTGTGTTTGCTCGCCGGCCTCTTCTCTGTCTGTGCAGTCAGCTATGTTTTCTTGAATGGTTGCTTCTTCTTGTCTTACCCTAATATCTGGGAATTGGCCCACATAGGACTCCATGGTGTGTATGGCCTGGTCTAATAGCTTCACCTCGTAGTCGTTCCACAGGAGGTCCTCCGCCTTATTAAGAAGCGCAGTATAAATATTGTATTAATTATGTATGAAGAGTGGGAGAGTAAAAAGAGGAGGGTGTAGGTCCCCAGGCAATGTTTGTATCTTGCTGCTTTTGATCATCCTGTCCTAACCTCTACAATGGCCCCTAGGTCTTCCTCTGCAGCCCAGCCACCTTCATAAACATCAAACAGAGACTGGGAAAGACGTCTTGAGGCTTCACGCATGTCTATAAAAAAAGAAAAAAACCTGTATGAGGTCTGGCGAAGACCCGCATCGATGATTCTGCAGCATCTACGGGCAAAACACATTTACCTCTAACTGTATTAATGTAGTTCCTCAAGTCCTTGTATATGCGGTTTCCATCAGTCTGTAAAAACAGAAAAGATTTGCATGATCTCCCGTTTTTAGATTTATTACCTTTGTTAGGTTTGCTGTGTTTTTTTTTGTTGTTTTTTTATTTGTTCGGGCTGTTTTAACGTGGCACAATAAACACACCTCCCAAATCAATATTCAACGATTTTCTCATTAAGGAGGAGGATGATTACCTGCTGGTCATTAAACTGTTGGAGACATTGTTCAAACTGATCATCTCTGGTCTCCACAGTCTTCCCCAGTCTCTGGCGGACCTGCAGAAAAGTCACACGTGTCACAGCAATGGCAGTGACATGAGGATCTTTGCTGAAGCGCAGATCTTTGACTCGTTATTTTAGAAACTCTTGCTGATGTTTCGGTCTATTACCTTCTCCTTGCTCCTGCTCAGCTGCCTTTGAAATTTTTTAGCAAAGTCACCAGAGTTGCCTTTGGGACTCGTGCTCTCTGCCATTTTTATGTTTATTTCACCTGATGAAATAAAAATGGTGAAGAAAGAACATTACTAGCCATATGTCATTGTTATGTGCACATTTTTCAACATTTTGATAACATAAGATAAACCTTTTTACCCCAGATTATTTGAGCATATCTGGGTTTAGCATTATATATACAGGGTTTAGCTTTGATGCACAAGATGTCAATCTATTAGTATGATTACTGTGATAGTATTACTAGTAGTAGTATGTGAATTTCCCAATAGGGATGTGATGGGATCTATCACACACACTACAATTCAGAGGGAAACATTGTAATATTAGATTGTTTTGTATTATTTAGGGCTATTTATTTGTATTAATTAGGGTTTCACACAGAAAGTACAATAATACATTGTTACAGATTACACTACCTATATTACTAAATATTGTGTAAACCTTTTTTTTTAAACATGCACAGGGACAGTTTTTTTCATTTAGACACTTACAATATATTTTGCTTTCATGATTATACTCGAGCATTAATTTTACTATCTTTTGTATTGTGGTATTCTTAATTAGAACAAGAAAATATTCAAGGAAGTGAGTTTTTCAGCCCTGGTCGCGTTTCCCTCTTTCGCACTTTGAAAACCGTACTTCTCTAGTGACTACAATACCCATAATCCCCTGAGGTCAAGTCAGCGGCGAACTTTGATCCGTCTGTCTCTGGTTCTTCTTCCCTTTATGAGAGACTGTCACACACCCGGTGCCGCTCGCCGAGCTGATGGAGAACCCTCTGGTGAAATGTGCCGTGACAGACCTGGGCATCCAGTGGGCCGCGTGGGCTGTGGCTGCAGCCTTCAGAACCGAGAAGTTCTACGATTTAGCCGGTAACGTGAACGACTCATACGTACATGTTTTATCTGGGACGTGGTTATTTCAAAGAAAAAGGTTGATCCAATAGCAACCGGACTTGTTTGGTTCCTTGAGAACGTCTCACTCTTCCATTTCAGAGGGTTTTCCCAAGTCTGAGAACATGTTTTGCAACTTGTCTTGTTATGTAGTAGAAGTCTAAAGCGAATCACAGCCGCAGGTAGGTCATTTGTTTATCATAAGTTAGTTCTGGGCTTGTTATAGCAATTAGAAACTGAGCTTTTGATTGCACTGAATTATCATGACTACAAAACTTGTGTAATCTAGAACCGCACTGTTGTAAAACAGGTGAGAGCTCCTCCCCCGGCGTAGTTAAGAGGCGGCGCACAGATCCAACAGGGGCGTAGAGCACAATCCCGGGGCCCGCAGACAATATGGGGTTTATGTGGGTTTCATACTAAACATGTGTGTTGCTTTGCCATTAATGTTTTTAGCAGTTTTAGAAGAATCAATATTAATGTGATTTTCGGCTATTTTTAATTGCTGGATAATGTGTTATTGTGAAAAAAACAGTAATCTTGCCTGTTCTACTTATCTGCATATGTACAACACTGTGCTAAGATCTTAGAAAATTGATGTCTTTCAGCAATTCAATGATGTCCATATATATTTATTGCTCAATTATTACATGAAAACAATGAGAAACACTAGAAGCGGTTCCTTGGCTGCTCTCCATTCTCAAAGATCATTCCTGATCAGTTTTTTGGGGGGCTATGGAAGTATCAACTTGTTCTGGTCCTTGGTCCTTGGTGGGCCTTTTAATCAGGTTTTTACAGGTTATCCACTCCTGTTTTAGGACTTCTCCTTGTTCCTCCACACTAAATATGTGTTTTTTAATACTGTGTACTAATTTCCTTTATTTCCTTGTTAGGGATACCACTGACATAACTTAAATAAATATAACTATATAGATATAATGGAGCGCGTTCATGTAAAAATCATTTGAGTCAATTTAGTCACACCTAGATTCTGCAGCAGGACATGACATCAAATACAATAAGCAGCCATTAGTAAAAATTTCAGGAGCACCAGTTTGGTTGTCAGGGATGTTTTACCAGCTGACATCTCTTTAATCAATTTGACATTTAATTTGTCATGTCCTGCACAAGACAATTCAGTGCTGGCCACTGGAGTCAGCAAGAACGTTTTAGAGAAATGAATCACTAGCTGCAGCCGTTATGTCCTCACTGTGCACATTTAGTGTGTGAGGTTTTAAGAAGGTGATAGAGTAGTGGGACAGCTAATGAAGGAATGCTAAGTACAAGACCGATGAGGAAGTTATAGATTTAGAAACAAATCAAGACAGTGGGCTGCTCAGATGAAATATAGTCAACTATCAAATCATTTGTCACACGTAGAACAGTGAAGCTTACCTGTTGGACTGATCTTTAAATTATTTCACAAATGAATTACCTTGAAACTTTACACGTCCTCTTCTGATTCCCTGCTCAGCTGTGTATGCTGCTAGATATTCTTACCCTTGAACTTTGGAACCAATTGCCTGCAGAATCCTGGGTAAAAGATTTATTGTCCACGCCTTATTCTGGGGAAAAAAAAGTTGAGCCATCCGCCACGCCCATGTCCTAACCTCCCTAAGTTTGTGGCTTTCTCTCTCTGTCTTAAGGGTCTGGCACTTTTATACTACTTGCCCACCTGAGTCGCGTCTGGGGAGGAGCCACTCATGGACGCCAGGTTGTGCAGACTGGGTTGGTGACAGCTTGGGGACTTAGGTAAATAAGGCTGCATCAAGAACTGACCTCACAGTTCCTGGTGTATTCAGTAACATCCCTGCAGCTGAATAGAACTTCAATAGAGGAATGCCAACATTACATTAAAAATTGCATTGATTGGTGTAGTTCCAATAGTGGAGGGTCCTTGACGAGGTCAGAGGAAGAACTGATGAATTAGAAACTCAGGTTAATGAATAATGTCTTGGTTAATGTTAACTATGTTCTTTCTGCAGGCTGGGAACATTCCTCTTCATGCGGATCTTGAAGGAAGGTCGTGATCACAGGTTCAACAATGTCAGAGACAGCCCAGGGACTTTCTTTGTATATTGGACCATTCAAGGTACTTGGAAATTATATGAATGCTTTGTTCTCATTCCCAAAGTCCTTGATCGGCTCAGCACCCAGATAAAGGGAGGGTTGCCCCGTATAAATCACTGTCTACTTTCTACTTCTTTGTATGCATTTAATCTAGAAGATCGATGAGATGTTAGTTGTTGGGCGTTAAATGCATTTGGTTGATGGAAATATTAAGTTAAGGCTAGTGACAATTCCTTTTTTACCTTTCCTCTCAGCTGTGTGGATATTTATGACCCTCCTGCCCACCCTCATGCTGAACTGTGAGAGGCGAGTTGTGCCTCTGGGAGCGAAGGACTACATTGGCTGGACTATATGGGGCCTTGGCTTCACTGCTGAGGCTATTGCTGACCGGCAGAAATGGCTTTTTAAGCGTGACCCAGATAATGCTGTAAGTTAACAGAGTGCATGTTGTGCAAGCTCAAGCTACATTAGTGCTTCATTCACCGAGTTTAACAACTGCACTGCCCAATTTACTGTTGTGCCTGCAGGGGAAGTTCATCCAGAGTGGACTGTGGGCCTATAGCAGACATCCTAATTACTTTGGAGAGATTCTGCAGTGGTCGGGTCTGTGGATCTCAGCCTCATCAGTGATGAAGGGACCACAGTACCTGAGTGTGGTGTCGCCTCTCTTTGTGTGGTTCCTGCTACGTTATGTCAGTGGTATCCCCATCCTGGAGAAGCAGGCCATGAAGAGGTGGGGATCGAACCCAGCCTTCCAGGACTACGTCAAAAACACTCCTCTCCTGTGGCCATGGTCTAAATTATGATGCTTTTCAACTTTTGATTAAATACTGCACAAACGATCTGTACAATGAAGTCAAGTGTTCTGAACAAAATATGTAATGAGATTTTTTTGAAAGACAAAGTGACTTAAACAAGTCACTTTGTAGAAATTCTGCACAACACATTCAAGTTTCTTATGCAAAATCTTTTTGTGGAATATCTAGACAGAGTATAAAGCTGTTTTAATGCTTCCTTAATAACCCGTCACACCTTGATTCGTTTGACTTAATAAATCTCACGACTACTCCACTAACAACCAACATCTGGCCTCCAGCACCATCATGGTGTGATACACTTATTAACTGTGTCTGAATCAACGTACAAGTGAGAATTATACCAGAAAAAAACAGATTCCTAAAGGTTCTACTAAAACTCAGAACTTAGTTTGTTGAATGTAATTAGAAATGCACATCACTTAAAAAAAACTGTCTTTATGTAAACACTCAATCCTTAAATTTCCCTCATATCAGAACCAAAGAAAGATTCATAAATTAGATGAAACCTTTTCAGGACCAATTGTGTTTGACAAAACATCTCTTCTATGTAGAAGTGACATGTAGAAAAGGACATGAAATACCGCCTGTCCTGAACACCATTGTGTATTGAACAGAAAAGACTCAGAAGACAATTGTAAATGTTATTTTAAATGTAATCCATAAGTTAGATGAATTTTAGAGACTGCTTGTACAAAATGTGTGCCAATAATTAATCAAATAATGCCACAGTAAACTAGGTTTGCCTTTGGCACAAGTGTGCACATGAAAAACCTCCCATAGTACAAATATTCTAGAAAGTAATAAACACTGTAGGAGCCAAAGATTACAACCTGTGACATAAGCCAGCGAATAACATATCTGATGCCTGATCACTACCACTAAAGGATACACTACAAAATTACATTTTTTGTCAACAGACTGCAATACCGTTAAGGTACAATTACTGTTTAGAGTTAAAATATCAAAAAGACTTTATAGCACAATTCACTAAGGAGTCATAAATTCTATCACAACATTTGGTGAAATGCCTGTGAACACGTCGTTCAACTTCTGAGTGACACATGAGTTGAAAAACTGTCAATAAAAGATTAGATTCAGAAGCACATCACAATAAAACTCAATATACAGTACATATTTTCACCTACAAGCACACTCTTCAAAAGGATTTAAAACCTTCTTAGATAATATGATGTGAAATGAAAAGGTCATGTTGAACCTTTAGCACACTCTAAAGACTATAGTGTGCATAGACCAGTTTAAAAAAACAAAAAAAGGAGTCGTTAAACAAACATAAAAAAACAAATCAAGCACCGTAACATATTATAACAATTACAAGTATATTGGAGGAAGACTAGGGTTCAGGTTTAGAGCGGTTATGAAAGCAGTACCTTGTTATGCGTTATGCAAAAATATACTGGTTGTAAATGCAGTATGATAAAAGTTTAAACACAAGTATAGCTGCTTTGGATTATTTGAGGAGGGGGGAGGCAAAGAATTTCCCCTGGCGAGCGAATCCAACTGCTGATTTGCTCTTGCTCCCAAATCTGCAACAAAAAGCACGCATAATGGCATTTAATGGAATTGTGAGTCATAGTCAATAAAGCAGGCAATGAAGAGATGGTACAGAAAATTACCTTATATAAAAAGAATTATACGCTGTCCGAGTTGAGAATATGTACCAGATAGCATTACTAAATACTAACGGTACACAGCAGTCAGCCGAGTTTGTGTGTTTACCTGGGTGTCAGGGAGGACTTCATGCGCTGAGACAAGGAGCTGGAAGACGGGGTTTTACTGAGCTGGTGCTCTGGAGTGGTCAGCGGCCCGAGGATGCTCACTGCAAGAGCACAAACATCACGATGAAATGTAAACCAGCAAATCGCTGTCAGACAATAACACGGCCCAATGACAAAGTCTAAAGAGTCCGTACTTCTCTCTGGGGTTGCATAGCAGTTTGCATTCTCAATGATGAAATGATCCAGGTTTGGCTGCTCCTTTTCCGCCATCACAAACTGCTGCCAGTAATCCACAGGGAGAGACAAGAGGCGCTCCACAACCTAAACACGGAGGGATCAGTGAAAATGCTAAAGTTTAGGGTTCTTTCAGTGTGTTGCCTCATACTGGCACACTGGTTATGAAGACGCCTGGAGCAAGACAGAGGGGACACGTCTGTGCTATTGTGATTTCTAGACAGTAATATTATATTGTAAAGACGTTTTCAGTCTTAAATTATTCATCGCATATGCACTCTTCTCTTCACCTTGATTTTGAGACTTGGGGAAAAAATCTAATCTCTAAGATTTTCATTACAGTACAGTACAGTACGCAAACAATAGAACATATAACAAGCACCCTTACCTTAGGCTGCCGTTTGGTATCTTGTAGGATTGTCATAGGTTCCGGGTTGGGAATCGCATGACCCACAAGAGTTGGACCAAATATTCGAGCCAGGTTACGGATGTCCATTTTAGTGTCCAAACTGTCAGCAACTCTGAAAGAGTATAATCAAATTGAAATCTTTATTTAATTAATATAAAATCAGATGTTAACACGTGCTAGCCACATATCCACACTTCATGTAAAATAATCAACGATTACTAAAAAATTCAATCAAGAAATTACATAAACAGATTAAAAACTAGATAAGCATAATACATTTAGGCCTAAAGCATTTAACCTAATTCAATTTAGAAGATGCAGCTAAGATCCATAAAGGTCAGTGACAGAGACTGGGGCAGTCTGAAGGTTCGCAAATCTCAACGCTGAAAAGTCAAGGATGCCTTTTAATCAGCTGCACCGGGACATGCGTAGCTCCCATAGATGGTGGGAGGATGGTGATATTCACAAAAGAGAGCTCCTAACCTCTGAAGGTGAAGGGCTAGGAAAGCCAGTGTGTCCCGGTTCGGCTGTGGCAGGTCACCAATTGTTTGGTACATCAGAGCTATGCTGTTATCATCGTCGGAAACCTCTGAGGGAGAACCATGAAGACAAAGCGGTCACGCAAAGAAATGGAAACTTCTAAAAGTTGAAATTACTGGGGTTGCTAAATACATTTCTTTAATCCAATGAAAACAAAGAAAAAACAAAGTCAGTGCTTAAAAAAACTCGAACAACTACCAACGACACAAACATCTTTTCACCACACACATACCGGCTGCATCCATGAAGGGACGGTTGAGGCGGAAGGTGAGAAGAGGCTCCTTCAGGTTTCTCAGGAAATCCTTCAGGAGGCCGGTGATGGCGTTGATGTCGTCCACTTTGCTGAGCACAGGAACGGTTTTGCTGCGGAGGAACTTCTCCTTCAGGTCCTTCACTGTGCGATCTGCTCCAGACAGGCGGTACAGACCAGCCTAAGAGGAGAAAAGTTGCTTATATGTTTAGTAATTCCCAACTAATATTTTCTCTATCATTAGCCTGCTGGGTTTTTTTCTTGACTAAAAGTCCACTTCAGAAGCCACAGTCGTTCGGTTTACTACCAATAAAGCTATGACAAAAAGAACATTAAATCCTCTAATCCTATTCGAGTAGCCAGCACCAGGAGAAACGTTTGTTGACTGACAATCAAAGATCAAGCCATACTCCGCCAGCACTAAATTATTTGTTAGATCCATATTTTTCTAATACGATATGGTGTGTGTGTACTTTATAAAGTGAAAAAACTGAAAACTTCAAGAAAAAAAAACTTCAAAAAGCCAACAATCACATTTTTAGGAACATTAAATGTTAAGTTAATACTGGAAAGAGACAGCAGCACAATCATAGAGCGATCAACAAATTTGGAGGCTTTCCACAGCCCAATCACTTTTTAATCTCCCAGGAACAGATTGTAAAATTTTAGTTACAGCGCAGTTTCAGCTTGGGGGAGTACATTAAAAATAACTACTGGGATACGAGGCTTCTCATTACTGCGTGTTGTTAGGACAGAAAAAAACCCTCACCTCGTGCAAACCCCTTTGCTCGATCTCACTGACGCAGTGAACCACGAGAGGGGGAATCATGGGTGACGTCTCAGGCACATAGTCCGCAAGCACTCCCTGGAAATTAATGTGAAATTGGGTAAATTGTCAGCATTGTGAGCAAATAAATAGATAGTATTATAACAGTTATCAAGATGTTTCTCACACACCTCCCCAATTTTGACTGGAGTTGCACCCAGGTTGGGGATGCACGGCAGTGGACAACGCTCGCGACACTCAGGATGTGAGACTATCCTGCAGTCCCGGCACTTCAGTGAAATCTTGCCAAACTTGATTCTCTTTCCACAGGGCACGCAGGATTCAGGCTTAATGACCTAGTAAGGTAGTAGACAGGACTTATGAGGCTGGTAATGACTATGGGTCGACAGCAATGAACATGTACAGACATACGCCCAAAGAACATTGTTATAAATACACTAGCAGTAAAATCATTTAGTGCTCAAATACAGGTTCATAAAGTGTTACCATTCTGAAATCATTCAATAGCGATGACGATAATGCTCTGTACAGACATTAAGCATATGGTTTATAAAAAATATAATTTGGAAATTATTTCTCATCAACATCTCATTCTCTCACACACAAGTGACATTCTTACAGTTTTGGAGGCAAACTCATGAAGACGAACGCCTCCGTTGTTCTGCGGAGTTCTGGGCTCAGCTAATATTACTCCGTCAGGGTTGCCAGGCTGCTTGAATACATCCTCAGATTTGACTGATTCAGAGTCCCACTCCATAGCTGCTGAATTGGCAAAGGAGCAAATAAATATCTGTGTTACACATCATGACCACCCTCCACTTACTGTAGAATCATTACTGCTGCATACTCAGACTCAGGACATCCATAAAAAATAATGAGAGCATTTTTCTAAATAATATCCAGATGAGCAGATTCACCACTGCATAAAAATACCTAAAATGAGCCAGGATTGGTCAGTTCTTGCAGAACGACCTAAAATCAGGTTGCCTTTAAATCACAAATTTTTCAATTTTTCAAGACTTAGACAGAGAGTGATGTTTCAAGATCTGACTTAGTTAAATTAAGATCATTTCAGGTGACTACTATTAGGTTAGTGGCATATGAATAAGCACCCATGGATGCACACTGTACAATAACAGATAGCTCACCAGTCCTTCTCCGGCTGCGGGTCCAGTAAGGAACGGTCTCTATAGTAGAAACTGCCTCAACAGGTCCTCCGTTCACAGGTACAGTCACTGTGGTCTTTGTGACAAGGGTCTCATTCGCCTGTAACAAATACATAATCACAGATTAACACCAGAGCCCAACAGCTTGACCCCGATTGCATGAGGCTAAACAGATGACTGTTCTAAACCAGAATATGGTTATTTCATTATGTCTGATGATAATCATATAACAACAGTCAGTGGAAATCCATAGACTACTGCACAGAGATCTCAGCTTGGGTGCCTGAAACTCTTCTTCCTACCCACCACACAGTGAGAGGAAGAGTCCCCATCCCTCGTGTTGAATACTGAGCGAAAGGAAGAAAACAGTTGCTGCTAACCTAAACTAGTTCTTGCGTCAAACACCTGCCTTTATGCACCAGGGTCCTTCATCCTTCCTCACACACAACACACAGATTTTAAAGGGGAAGCTTAAACCTTAGGGATCTTACATTCTGAATATGGATTGGATTGTTAAGTTATATATAGGTTGTTGTCATATGTTGCATTACACAATTATGTCTGAACTATTCATCCATTATCTGTCTATGCCACTATCTCGTCCTTGGATGAGTGGCGGGGTACACCCTGGACAAAAGAAAGGCAGCAGCTCTACCTTTTCTGAAGTTCTGCCTGTTGATCGAGTTCTTTTTGAGGCAAGTGGAGGACCATCCACAAGATTTCTTGAGGAGCGCTGAAATGAAAACAGCTGACATGACATCCATATCTCTAGGGAAGATATTGTTCCAAAAACAAAAGTTTTAACAAAGAGCATATGTATTTATCATACATACCCTTTTTTCTCTTTTCTTGAGTCGCACTGTTCTCACGGTGTTAGAATCCCAATCCTAACATGACAGAATCACGTATTTAAATGAATTAAGTTGTTTTACAAAACAAACATCAATGTTACTTTTACTAGATGCTGAAAAAAGTACTTACAATAGAGTCATCCGTTTTATCATAGCTGATATCTGACAAGATGGAGGCGGACTCATCTATTGTTGCAAGTCTAGGAGAAGCAGCAGAAATGTGTTAGTATCAGTGGTAGTGTTTCCTACATTCAATGTTGGCTGAAGACACATTTTTACAAATGATTTCATCCAATTTAACTCCAGTTTAAGTGCCAGGTGATCCTATGTGCAAATGAAACCCCCACAGGAAAACCCACAAAGAACAGTACAGTCGTATTGTACCCTATGGCTCAAATAAGAGCAAACATGACAGCACTCATGGATACAAAATCTGCATAATCACACACAAACTACATCACTGTATGCATGAGCATCTTACCTTCTGCTGGTATTAAGGTTGGCTGCTCCTTGACTGTTAGTGTTTAAGAAGCCCAGAGCCGAGCGCTGCTCTGCACTCAACTGGATGCTGTTGGTGGATGCCTCACTAGTAAGGAGATCGCGAATCAACTGAATTTGACGGTCCTGTATTACATAAATGCAAACAGAGCACATCTGAGAAACTACTTAAGGCAGAGGACCTAACAGAATCAAAGATACCAATAGTAAATCAGTAAATACGGCTTGCCATTTCATCCAACATACCAATTTCTCACAGTCAGCTTCAGCCTTTTGTCTGCGCCGGATCTCCACATCTACTTGGTTGCGGGCATGTTTCAGTTTGACCTCCAAGGCTCCTCTTTCTGTCTCTGCTTTGGTAAGAATCTCTTTGCAAGAGTCCAGTTCTTGCTCTGTCGTCAACCATTTGCGACGGCAGTCATCAAAGTTTTGAGCCATCTGGATGAAGTCTAGGAAAAAGGAACCATATACGTTAGTAACATGGCAGGCACAGGAACCCAAGGCATGATTATCAATGGCCCGTTGTGTAGACAGAAATGAGAACCATAAACTACTTACTGGGTTCAATGTTCTCATTGAGAAGATCAACTTGCATCCTCAGCTTATCATATAAGCTTTGGAGGCTCACCACTGCAGTTTCCATGGTCTTCTTAAGACCCCTGAAAAACAAGCATCATAAGTTCAATACAATTAACCTTAGAAATAATTGTAAGATATATTGTATGATAAGCTCAAGAGAATAAAGAAATCCTGGAGGCACTTATTATATTTTTATCCATTGTACAATTTTAACAGGCAGACTGACAACACGCCTCAAAAGTACAATGTCAACAACGGACCTCCCATAGAGCCCCAGTCTCAACATCAAAATGATGAAGTAGCTAGGCCTTAGGCAGACTTTATCCTAAAAAACAATAGATTATAACAAACAGTCCAGATACAGGCAGGGGTTCATTTAAAGGATAAAGCTGGGCTCGTCCCATAATTGTGTCAACAAATCCCACGATACAACCATAATGTTTTAGTACTTGCTTATTTTAATGGGATTTGTAGAAAATAAAATGCAGAATATTAGAGTGCATGTGATATAGTACAGAATGTTCCCACCACCAGTTCTACCACGACTGGTTCATCCGTTGAAATCTTATCTTTGCGTCTGTGTTTCTTCGGATCCAACATTACGCACACCAAACTATAACGATGTTACACGGTCATGCTAACGTTAGCTACCTGCTAACGTTTTCTCAACGGTAACTTCTGTTTTATCGCCCTCGTCGTTAAAACATTACTAACAGTTAACTTTACCTGCCGTTTGGTTCCTGGGGAAATGTTAGGCTGTCTGCCAAAACCTTTCGGTAAGGATCAGCAGTGTGCGTGTATTCCCTTTCTTTTCTTTCAGCGGCGATCTTGTTGTACTTGAGTCCGCATCCTTATTTCACTGCATGTACGTTGAGCGCGTTACATTTCAAATTTTGCCGCTAGCCAATGAGCGATAAACCCCACGCGGGTGTCAAGCTAAAACAAAGACAGCAACAACTTCCGATTTTGTCTTTTCAAAATACAACCGCACGCACTGCCTGTTGTGGCATTTCTTGGAACACATATGTGTAAAAACATACTACGCTAAATGGAAATTGAAAAAGAAAATACTATAATTACGTAGAAAAAGAAGAAACCAAAGGTAGAATCAAAAACGGATAACCAAAAAGAAGAAATACTTGAGACTTCCGGTCACAACTTTCAAAATAGTGTCACTACTGACCTCACAAGCTCCTGTTTTGGCGACTATAACATGAAGTGCAACTGACTAAAATAGCTTACAATAAATACATGACAATTACCATATTTGGCAAATATTATGTAGTTTACATATAACTACACCTTTAAATAAATTATGTAAGATAATGGATGGATGTAATGTACAATAAAACATGTAATTCCTGAAATGTATGGATTTTAAATAGTTACAATGGGTAAAACCGTGCAAATGATTAAACCTAGAACCAAACCTCTAATTTAAATTGATGTTAATGTACTAACATTTTATTCATGGATTGTGTTGTCATTATCTGTTATTTGCAAAGATGTAGGCTGACTACATATTTTACCTGATGCCCTGTGCCAAACCATATCTATCTACTCCTAAAAAACCTGGAATCAAATGTAAATCATGTCAACATAATGCATTTATCAGTACAGGTGCCCTGCATCTGTGGCACTATAGCTGGATTAACCACACAGAGGGCCCCAGGGAAAGTAGTTTAGGTTTGGCAGTTAATCAAACTACTAAATGGCAATTTCATTACTTCCCAAGGAACTTCAGAAGAAACTCTGTAGACCTGAAATGAATATTGAATTTCCTGGTGTGTGATTGACAATATATATCAGCGCTTTCTGACTGCAGTACATAAACTCTTAACTCAGACGATCAAGTGCTTGTGCTGGCATTGCTCATCAACTTGCCATCCAGCAAGACTAGGAATTGGGAGGCAAGCACCTTTCATCAACTTCCCTGTGGTAAAATCTGAAAACAGAAAACAATGTAAATTGGATGTCCTAATTGTGTCCTTCTTGGAAGCCATACTGTACCATCACCAGCATCAGGACAGTCCTCTCTCTCCACAGTCAGCTCAGGATCAGAAACTTCATCCATGTGCTTTCTTGTTACACACACACTCCCTCTGTAGAGAGTTATAGTGAAAACTGTGACACTGGGAACAGGTAGCAGCTGGCTGTCAAATTATTTCTAGGAACAGAGAGGAAAAGAAACACTTGGTAGTGGTGGATCAGGCATTTGTGAACAGGACCAGACAAAATAAGTCATATATTCGTACCTCCACATGCCTCAGCTTTGACAAGCCACGAGGGTCTTGTTCTACAGTTGGCTCAGCTAGGTTCCAAGAATATCAAGCCTATGCCATGCCCCAACCCTGTGCCCACTCATTCCAGAGCAATCTGCTGAAAATCTGTGGCTCTGGTGGTCTGCCATAAGCATTCACAGTGTTTTTTGAAAGAGTTTTGTTGCCTTCCAGAGACCTCCAGTGGCCTCCTTGCCACCCTCAAACCAGGGGCCAGATAACCCAACTTCTCCCGGAATCTGTCCTCCAGCTCCAAACAGACGGTGGGTTGAAAATCCTCCACTTTTTTTCTCATCCTCCTGCTTGACAGCATGCATCCTCTCTTCCATCACTCAGGAGAAGGATGTTAGTATTTCCCTATAAGCCTTCATTTGCCACTTCTCACTGGACCGAAGGCACTCACTGCTCTGTTTGCCCAACATCTAAAGAAATGCCAAGTGCTGCTGTGCTCCAGCCCCTTGCTGTTATCCACATACATGCAGGCTCCTTGCTTTGTTGTCAGTTCCAGTTTCTTTTATCGTCTCAAAACCATCACAGTGTTTTTATGGAAATAATATATTATTTATGCATCTGTGTGCATGACTATATGTTACGCTAAGAGACATCCACTATGCATATAAACGTCCTTGTTATTTACTCACTTACATCACACTTACTAAATGGACTTTCAGTATTGGTTGTATTATTGTTTTACACAGAAAGAACAACTGGATGAAGACATTGCAAATAAGACTGAACTACATGGAAACATGGCTTGGTGCCTTTCCATAAAGCAATTAAACATTTGATTTATTCGCAGTTACTAAAATGTGACTGGGGGAATGCTGAAGCAGCTGAAGTCTCTGGGAATATCCATCCAGCGACCAGGCGTGATGAATTTCAGAGCCAATCAATAGTCTATAAGCAGATTCGAAAGAGGTGAATGAATGACCCACGCAGAAAGAGAGAGAGAGAGAGAGAGAGAGAGAGAGCGAGAGAGAGACCACCAGCCCAGCTAGGACAAACTTGCGAGGAGCAGAGCATGCAGAGAAAGCTCCGCAAGGCAACAGTGCGGCTGCTCGGCGGGTTTTAAGGCTACAGCGGCAGCAGAGCTTCTTGCGGATTACAATGATCGCCACAACTCAACAAAACATGACCACGGAGCTGGTATGTGCGTGTTTCGTTTTCTATTGTTTGATCTCTACTTAGTTTTCCTACAGCTCCGGAGCACATGTGTGTGTGTGTGTGTGTGTGTGTGTGTGTGTGTGTTATAGTCTGTGAGAGATGATGTGAGCGCTCAGTGTATGCAGCAGGGGGATTCCTCAAGTATGCCCACAATTCAATGACTGTGGATGAGTGTTGGAGTCATTTTCAGCCGTTCACACTTTTTCTTCTGCTCGTCTGGACTCTGTGCACTGCGGTGCAGGCTGGTGTAACCCGACGTCCGCTGCCCCTCACTCGTCTCTCCGTCCCAGTCACACTTACGCGTAATTGCACCAATAACAATGCTGGTTGTGTCTAACAATCCTATTCAAATGTGTCCCAGGAAACTATCTCCCTCAGTCTGGACTTACACGATGACAGATGGGCTCAGACCCACTGCACTGCTGTGACTGATCACCCCACTGTCTTATAGGTGTATTGTCAGTGAACCAAGAATCAGCTCCACAGAAATCTTCATTGCTGATGCTGTTATCAGCCATAACTGGGGATGAAATGTGCATGTCTAATATGATTTCTGCACCTCTACTCACTTGTAACTTTGCTTGTAAGTTCCTGTATGTTTTTTAGTGGTCCAATACCTGTGTGTGTGTGTGTGTGTGTGTGTGTGTGTGTGTGTGTCAGTGAGTGGATTTCATATGTAATTATCAGTTATTTAATATTAAAAATATTTTAGAATGATAATTTCTCTGCTTAAGTTTGATTTCATTGGGATTTACTTGATTATTATCTTTGTGTAAATGAGATCTATTTTTTGAGCTAAACTTAAACTTAGTGCATCAGTTATTCATTTCAATAAATGTTATTCACTTATTTCTATTAATAGTAATAACGAATACTTTATGGATCCCTTCGGGGAAATTGTTATTAACAGCTGCTAGATGCTTTTACTGTCTTGGCCAAGGACACTGAGACATTAGGCATTAGGACATTAAGCTTCGGGGGGACTACGAATCGAACCACTGACCCTTCGGTTAGGAGGTGACTACTCTGAGCACTGAGCTATCATGCCGCCCCTATTTATCACCAGTTTAGTGCAACAGTGGAAAAACCTTGCCAAGTTGACTAATTAAGAAACTAACGTCCCATCAATCGGTGTCCCTAGTTAGGAAACATTTTCAATCATGAAATCATTAGCGAAACAGCTGCTGTGGTTGAGAAAGCATTAAAGAAACTAGTGTGATCTTTGAGGCTGTTTGTTATATTGTTTAAAAATCTTATGAAACAGTATAACGATGTCTGATATGTGTAGCTCTGTTGCTTATAATGGTAAAAACCACCTGCGTGTGTGCTAATCCTGCAGCATTATCTCCTCCTTGACTGGACTAAACAAGGCTGCAGGGCTTAGAGACAATCATTACCTGCAAATGTCGCAACATCTCCTGCCACAGCCTCCAGTCAATATCCTTTACACTGTATAACAATTACTGTGACAAAACCCATTTGCGCTTTTTCATTGAGGAGTTCATTGTTGTTCACTGGGTTGCGGGTTGCCCCCCGTGGCTCTCCGGTGGTGGGAAGATGCAGCAGTTTAGGGTTTTATATTGGGGGTTGCTATTTGTGTCATCATTTTTATAACATGCAGGAGTTTCAAAGTGATTTTGCAGAGTTAACATAAATGTCTGCACCACTCATTGTCACATCCAACAAAGTAACAATGTCACAGCTTCATGCCACATAAACACAACACTTTGGTTCAGGTTTATCCGAACCACCACAAAGGAAAATAACAGCGATTCAATTATTTTTTTTATATTGTCACATTTTCCTCCACACTCATAATGTGACAATATGACACGGAGAATTCACATAAACACTGCATCTTATAATTAGCTGACAGAGTCTCAGCCTAGTAAGAAATCATGTTTTCTTTCGCACATTTCACTCAGTATCATCGCAATGTGATTTTCTGACGCTGCTCGTTTCCTAAAGCAGAAACTTAGTTCCTATGACTGGCTGCTGGACATGCTGAGGAAAAGCTCCCTCATGCAGGAAGCTTTTGTAGTGTAGCGTTCATACGCGGGATGAGGGCGCATGAAAAGAAAAAGACACCAGGGCAGCCGTGTAGCAGCAGAGGCTAAAGTGGCAGGTCTTTCATTTCACCAAGGCCTGTACTGCATTGTCTAGAAAAAGCCTTGAGGGGAATAAGAAATGCCCATGTTGGTCTCACATAGTGTAAATACCACCTACTGCGTCTTTTAAGACAAGAAACACAAAGGCAGAAATGGTGGCGCAGTGAGAAGGAGCACAGAAATTCCCGTGGATGTGATGAAAGATAACCTAGATATGAATCAATATTGAGATGTAGTATCTCATTATATCAGTAGGCAGGTTACATTTTATTTATTTTCCAGCTTTGCACTAAAGTAACAACCTGCTCTGGTGATGACCTTCATTGAGTGAAATCACATGGGTTACTGGCTCATCTATAGCTTTGTCAGCAATAACTATGAATCCTTCAAATCAGGAGCATATACCGCTGTCTTTATCGAGTGCTATATGTTTCTGTCGATTGATCTTTCCCTTTTTATTTTGGTGGTTACTCCGCTGATGCCCCTGTCAGAGTCATGTGTGTAGTAGTAAACATCACTGATAAAGATGCTACAGCAGTATGCAAATCCTGAACCAGAATCCCCAAACAGCCTGTGTTGCTTCCTTAATATCTCTGTATGTGATTTCGCTGGATTCTCCCCGCCTCAAAGACACAGAAGATGGAGTTAAGGAGGTCTCCTGGGCCTAATTTATGAATTGCTAGCACCACCTGGAATCTGCACAACCTAGTTGTGGTGCCTACTGTGCAGTTTGAGTAATCCTGTTTGGTGTGGCTTGCTTTTTTAGTGTGCAAACTCAATCAATACATAATTGTTTGATTTTGTGTGCAGTGCCCTGAGAAGAAAAACAGCCAGTTACTTGGAATCTGTCTGTATGTAATTTATTAAACCGTTCCAGTTCGATAGGGGAGATTTTTAAATTGTAATGGTAGAAAGGTCGGAATGGGTCCTTGTATTCCTCAAAGAAGTGTCTTACTTTGCAAGAAACAATGTCCACAGAGGGCTGGTATCTAAAAGTCTCCTTTACAGCTGTATTCCCTCTATTAATTGTTTCCCTCTGGAGCTTGTACAACTGTACACCTTATCGATTCACTCATTTCCCCGAGCTCTGATGGCAAATGTAGGAGCTCTCTTTTTTCCAGTGCAGTTCTGCATGGCTTGGCAAAAATCCTCTCATTGGGATTCCTTCATGACAGATAGCCATAAACATAGAGACCTTTGATTTACATTTCACACTCTTTGGTGCCTGACTGACACCTTATCTGGGCCTCGAGCCTCATTCCTATGGGAGTGACTGAAATCTGGCTCACTGAGGAAGGTCTACATGTCAAAAACTACTCTGAGATAGGTTTGAATGTTCGAGTGCTGACTGAGATAAGGTCCGTTGCGCAGTCGAGCATGCCGTCACTTCACCTGTGCCAGCAGTTTATGCTGCGTTTGATTTCCTTTTGCATTGGGACCAGCAGCCTGTGTGAACGAGCAATATTGCCTTTGTTGACTCTGGGGACCCTGCTTCGCGAATCTGTGGCTCATTTGCAAGTGTGACCAAACTGTGTGTGACACACTCCTCATTCATACAAATGCGGGATTCTCCCCGTCTGTCCTACCAACAACGGTCTAATCTCGCGGCGCAGGGAGATGACAGGAGATGTGGAGCCTATTAGGTGGATGTTTCAGCGCTAATGTTACACACAGTAATTAGATTGTGGACTTGAAAATGAAAATACTGTGCAGTGGAATCAGTCAAGTGAAGGAATTGAATTTGAGATGTCTCTTTCTACTATGAGAACCCAGAATCACAGTGGAATTATTTATAATATAATTAACGCCATGCAGCACATACCCAGCTTGTTATGCTAACGAGGTTTGATCAAAAATTCTCATTTATTTTCAAAATTATGACAGTTAGGTCCAACAGAAAGTGCTGAAGGTGCAGTATGATTCAATATGGACTGTAGTTTACCAAAGCCTTCATAGACCCCTGCAGGCTTTGTTATCTGATGAAAGGATAATAGTGGTTTAGTGAAAGATTGTGTGCCAAGAAGGCAGGAGAATGAGATAACACCGTGTTAGAAAGGCCAGTGGATACACAGTCTGGACATCAGTCACCCACGTCCGGCTTGCACTCAGAGTTCACACCACTTAAATGTTGTCCTGTAGGTAACACGGGTAGTGATTTTATTTTAAATACGCTGTGATACATCAACCAAGAAGACCTATTAAAGACAAGACTGAAACTGCCAGGAGTTAGAGAGAGAGTAGACTTCGTGCAGTATATCTTCCATTCCACTCAGGTATAAGGTAAACACATTTATTTGCAATGTGGAAGATGAAATAAAGAACAAACAAAGAGGAGACAATGTTGAAATAAAGCTGAGCTAAAATCGCATCGCTTATCTGTTTTTTTTAAATACACGGAGCCATAAAGTAAGCTGAGAAATCTCCCTCGAGTTGAGTTTAACTGTACTGACTCTTCATTTTCTGTTTCAGGAAAATGTGTCACTTGAATTATTCTGAAATAGAACTTTAAGACTCCCGTTATGTAAGTACATGTGTATGCGTGTAAAGCTCTAATATAGCCAATGATAGTCAAGGAATGTGTGTGTATGTGTGAATGTGCTCCATCGTCTGTGTTTTTGTGGCAGGGAGAATGTGCGTGTTTTTAAATATGCACTATATGTGGAGAAGAAGTGGTAGATGGGGGCATTAAGGCTAGTGTGGCAAATAACACAAACTCAAGGACAGCTGGTGTCACCCCGGGAGCACGGAGGAGCAGCAATATGTTGACCAGTGAACCGAGTAGATGCCCTCTTTCTGTTCCCTGCCTCCCACGAGGCCTGAAGGAAGGTGATCGGCACCGGAAAGGCTTTGTGGGGTTAAGCCAAAGGGATGGCAGCCATGATGAAGGCAGAGTTTTATGGCTGTTCTGCCACTGAACTCTCACACCCCAGTGGGCATGTTGCTCCAGCAGAGCTAGCCACTCATTATGAGGGAGTGGAGCGCAGCATGGGAGCTGCACGCAATTCTGTTTAATTGTGACTGATACTGACGCCGGCTCATTCGATCAGTCACCGCTAATAGCACGCAGAGGGTATACGAGGACTGGAGTTTAAACTTGAAGTCACACTCTTGGTAACTGCGGTTTTGTCTCTTAGTCTTGATTCACGGTGTCTAGTCCCATATTTCTTCTTTTTTATTGCCTGGTTAGCAACTTCAGAGCTGTTGAATAAACTCTGATCCACCAAAGCAGCTCATTGCGGATGAAGAAGGCATGTTGCCTTTGTCTTTAAGAAACACTCTGACACTCAGGCACCACACATTTCCTGATAACTTCACAGCCCCGTCCATATTTCAGCAATGCCACATGGCCCATCAGTCATATACCAGGTGAAATGAGCCGATGGTGAAGAATAACGATGGTGCGGGCAAAATTGCAGCTGCAATTAAACTCCAATCTCTTATATCCAACAATTTTATAAGGTTCTCATATGGAAAATTAGGGTAAATCAATGAGGTCTGCTCCCTTAAAGACTGATCTTAATCTTCTTTGAGATTGGTTGGACTGATATGCCTGTTAGGAAGAAATTTTGGTGAGATTGTGGAAATGATGCAGCACTAATGTCCTCCTCCTCAGTCCTGCTCGCATCTATCACAGTGTTCGTGTGTGTGTGTGTTCCCTACATTGTCAGGACCTGGGAAGTACAGACGGTCCCCCGCGGAACTGGAAGGGCATAGGCATCGCAATGGTGGTGATCCTGGCTGTTATGTCACTGGTCATTCTGTCTGTCATCCTCCTCACGCCTGGTAAGACTGTGGGAAAAGAGAGAGAAATGTGGTGTGAAGATCTGAGTAACAGCAGCTGTAACGTGAGAAATAAAATTATTTTGCCATTTTACTAGATAAGATTATTCACACTCATGAAAAATATGTGATACATTTTTCTTATGAGAAAATTCTGTTATGGCAAGCAGACAGTAACTTAGATTGGCACTTGAAACAAGGGTCTGTACAGTGTAAAAAAGACAATTTGTCATTTTATAGGGAATTTAAAATCTCTCAGTGACTATTTCTTGGCCCTGAGCAGTTGCCAGGCAACAACAAATACAAACAATGTTAAAATGAAGACTTTATATTCTAATTTTTCATTTTATTCTGGACAGAATAGCTGTTTTCCCTGCTTTTAGCCTTTGCTAAGCTAAATCACTGCTGGTTGTAGTGTCACGGTATCATGTTGCTAACTATCACTTTACAAGCCTTGCAAATGTTTTGAACACAGTTTCAAATTGTCATTGATGCTGAAAATGCAAATACACGAATCTAACCTGAAGGAGAAATATAGGTCAGGATAAGAGCGTGCTTAGGCATTTCTCTGCAGAAAGAAACTGTTTCTGACGAACTAACACTGTCTCTGCCTTCAAAGACGAATCTCAATTGTTACTCCAATCCCATCTCACCATGGAGGATTTGGAGAGTGAAGATTTCAAAGTGCATGACCCCTGTGCGGCATGGCTGAATGGTAAGCATCTCTTTTTTTTTTAGCCCTGACAAAGTGCTTGTGAAAGTTTAAAGAATGTTTTGAAGCTCACCTGATTTAAAGTCACAGCCGTGTTGGTTACACACAACTTTCTAAGCCTGGATTGTCTTATCGTTGTCAGAAAATGAAGTGGCTCTGCGTACCAGAGAGGGACACATTCTGATGTTCAGTCTAAACAACAATCTCACGACAACTCTGCTCAATAACAGCACCCTGGTGAGTTACAGCAACAGCGCTCATAAGGAGACTCATCAGTATTGATTGACTCATATCCACAGACAGCGGGACGAATTGACTGTCCAACAAACACAGAGGTGCTTCCACATTGAGAGAGCAAGAAGCTGTAGAGATCCACTCTTCCACATCCAGAAGATAAGACAAAAAAAGGTTTGGCAGAGTGACAGTATCAGTTCATTTTCCCCCAATCTGGCTGCTCCGTGAGCCCTCAACATGTGCCTTTAAAGAGAATTTTCCAAGCGAGGGCATCATTTTGAACACCGCCTCTGCACGACACTGACAGACTTATGTGGGTCATCGCAGAGGAGCTCAAAGCAGGGTTGTGTTGTCAGGTTGAGACGAAGCCTCTCCTCCGTGTTGTGATATGGTTTCTCATAACTGCTAGCGTCTTCCAGAAAGTATTTTCCCGTATGAATGTGAAGAAACTTGGTGTTTCCTCAAACGAAGTGCTGAGACTAGTTTAGCTACATGTGGCACTGAACCAAAATAAAATTCACAGTAAGTAAAAATCTGTGTTAAAAGACCTGAAGTTTTCCATAATCTAAATTAAAATCTTATGGATTTTTTTCTCTGATGTTTTACAAACACTGAAAAGGCAACATGGCTGCAGCTACGAGGACATGTGTAGTCATTTTAAAGCATCGTTTGGTGGACAGTACAGTTCAGTGAATTAATTTTGCTTCACATTTGCTGATTTAACCCCCGGGATATGAACAGCAAATGTTTGGTCACCAGGAGCACTTAAGTTAAGATGACCTGAGGCAACAAAACTCCCCCCACAATTCGATTTTATATTCAATGTAAAAAAAAATTGTAAAAAACATATTTGAGTATTTTTTCTTATACTCGCACTATTCCTGTAAAAAACTAACCATCAACCCAAAGGACTTGATTTACGTTTAAATACTAATAGACAGACATTGTCCATGTTTACTTTTACTCAGAAAGACATCACGTAGATTAGGGTGCTATATATTTAATTTCATGGTGGTGGAAACAGTGAACAGAATTAAAAGCTACCAAGGTCTGTGTTGTCAGCCTGGCAATGAGACGTGAGTGAGAGAACGACAGATGTCCTATGCTTGATCTTTGAGGAACTCCACAGTTGGATAATCTATCAACAATACATACCAAATAGATTTTACCAAATGAAACATGAAAGATGAAATCTATTACATTTTTCCTTTGTTTTTTTTCTCCAGGATTTGACCACAACTAAATTCCAAGTGTCTTCAGATAAGAGGTTTGTCCTCTTGGCGTATGACATTCAACCAGTAAGTTTTCATGTCACTTATGTGGCTTTATGTTTTTTCCTGGAATTATCTGTTAAGATTTTTTCCTTTTAGAAAATATCCAGGGCCATTAATTCTCCACTAATATCAATGACAAGCTGTTCTGCTCACAAACCTCCCCATGTCTGGCAGGCCACTAGTGGCTCTGAGACAGCGAAGACATGCATCCTAATCAGAGCCCCATAGAAAGCCCAGAGAGAAAGAGTGAGAACGTGAAGGGGAAGGGGTGTGTACTGCGTGTGCTGATTTCTGCTACTGCAGTGGTCTCTGGCTCTATAACAACACCCCAAATAACATATGGGGAGTTGAATATTTAAACTGGCTGATGGCGAAAGGTGCAGGGGGCGGAGTGAGTGATCACTGTGGAGTGCATAGAATAGCAGGGGGAAGGGGAGATCAAGGAGATGAAGAGGTAAAGTTGGAACTGCGGTAGTGAAATCACCCAGCTAGTTTGGTGGGGAATTTTAATGAGAAGCTGACAAGAATCACAGTTGCAGTTGGTTTGAGATAAGCATTGGGGTAGACGAAGCACAGAGCACTATAACTCTGCTTTTCCACCGGTGCCCCCCTCCACCAGCCATCTCACTCTGTAAATATTCACACCATTAATAAATTGTCGGCCTTCCTCAAAGGCCAGGAAAGTTGTGTAATGTGTAAGTAGTCGGCAAGGGAAGAAAATTAGGAGGAAATGAAAGGCACATTTTCTCAGCATTTTTATTAAAAATCTGAAACTCTCATCGTCTGACTCTCTGGGTCTCCTTTAGAGATCTGTTTCTGCTCTAATCACTGCATATCATATTGTGTGTGTGTGTGTGCGTATGTGTGTGTGTGTGTGTGTGTGTGGGGGGGGGGTAAGCCTGTTGCTGTGTTACAGCGTTCGTCACAAACACAGTGCATCCATAATAACTGAATTGTTGAGGGCTTAACAAATGTCTCTGTATTGGAAGGGGGTTGATCTTTGCTCAGTTGATTTATGTCGTGTTATTAGCTTACTTCCTTTGATATCAGCAGGAATTGTCTGTTCACTCGTGTGCTCAGGGTGTATGTGCACTTGTAGAAAACAGAGACGTGGGGCCATGCCATCTGGTGTTATTTGTATACTGTATTCAGAAATGGATGTGTTGGCATTGCGTTTACTATTCCTCTATTCTCCCCTTCTTTCTAGCTCTCTCTTTCTCACTCCTGGTTCTTCTTCCTCATTCTCACTCACTTTTTTCTGTCTATCTCTGGGGGGATTTGTGCTGACTGAAGCAGTTTGCACAAGGCACTAACTTCGCTGTGTGGAAGAGGGGCGGCGCGCTGGTAAGAGTGGCAGAGAATAGGGGAGAAAAAACAGAGAGAGCAGCGGGGGAAAGCTGCGAGCGATGGATGGCCAGGAGAAAATGGGATATGCGCCATTTGCCCTTAGATACACTGCCCTGTTGAAATCAGTAAGATTGGTTATCAAAGGATGGAAGGAGATGTGAAAAGGAGAGAGCTGCAGTAGATAGGAATAGATGAGCAGACTGTGTTTAAAGTTAAAAGGCTTCTGTATTAGCTCTGGAGGCTTTAGGGAGGGTTTTGTGCCTGGTGGGTGAAAATAAATGGATTTTGATAAGAGGGTATACATAGGAAGTGAGTTAGGGATTTGGCCACATAGGAACAAGAGAAAGCAGATTTGCTACAGGAGAATGTGTTTCCTCAAAGCCTGTTTGAATTCAGCAGGTTTGTGTGTGAGAGGGGGAAACCAGAAAGAGAAGACCTACATGTGATGGGGAGATAGTTTTGACAAGATGGAGGTATCTGGGATTGACGAAAACGAAATGGTGTCAAGACAGTGCACAGTGGGGACAAATAAAATGCTAGCGTTGTCGTGTCTGCACTCTGCAGCAAATGCTGAGGGGTGTATCAAAGGCAGCGCACTGTTGGACTGCTACGAAATGTTTGTGTGGCAAGGAGATGGAAGGGATGCTATTATCTCTGTAATATGTATCTTTCAGCATGCAGCAGATCCCAGTATCCATGCTCATGCAAAGGGCAATGTAATCGCTATACATTCCTTTGTCAAGATACCCCGAGCTATCTTCTGAGTGATTAATCTGTGTGCTGTGGCCCCACCCCCAATTCTTGCTGCATGTGTCGGGGAGTGGGTGGGTTATAAGGGACGGCTGGGGGGTGGTGGGTGATGTGCTGAGCAATCTGGAGGATTTATGATATGTTACTGGCAGCCACATTAGGATTCGCTCTGCCTCGCTGAGACAGATGCTCTGACTCTCTCTGTCTGTTTATCACGCAGACACACACAAGCACACGATAAAGTACGGCCTCCGCCACGGGCTCCATGGTGATGTTAAATCACGAGCAGAATCTCTGGGATCCTTAACAAATCATAAACAGCTGATTGAACATGGTGCTCATAACAATGCTGCCCCCTTTGGTGTTGAAGAGATATATTCTCTGGAAGGCTTGCTCGCCAAGCAACCGCCAACCCTGGCTGTCAGCCAGTGCTTCTGCCCTCCTGGCAATCTTCCCACCCTTCCTGTCTTTGTTTCCTACTCCCTCCCTCGCGTTTTTTTTCATTTACTGTTCGACCATTCATTCCTTCCTCTTCCTGTTCTTGCTGTTGTTTGGGTTTTGTCTCACACCACTTCTCCTGTACACTCCGTTGCCCTCTGTGATCAGACTTTATACCGCAATCTGATTTCAATTTCATTCAGATAGCCACAGAATTTATTTCCCCACTTTTATCCCTGCAGGTTCACCCCTGTGTTGCTCCATCCTTGCATTTTCTAACAACAGACAAATACCACAAAGGAGAAATCCAATTTCACTGTTAAGTGTGCTGTGTGGAGAATGTGACATTTAATTTATTTAGGGAGCTGTTTTCCAGGAGGCTGAGGCTTTCTGAGGCCAGTGGGTAAATGGTTGCCTGTCGCTTGAAAATAAAAGGTGTAGAAATCAATTTATCGTCTAGAAATCATCTGGTAACACACCGCGCGCATTCATTGATTCTCATCCCTCGGTTTTGGCAGTTGCTGATGCGACAGAGTTGCCAGCTCCAGTGGATCCCAGTGTGACGAGTAATAGAGAAATCATGCTATTTAATAAGAAGGCCTTTGATAAGATTTTTTGTCATTTGATTCACACTGTCTTAAATAATAAATGAGAGGTTCTGCTCTTCACTGATAATCTAAAATCTATGAAACTGAGACTAAAGGAGTTGTGACTGGCTCAGTGGAAAGAAAATCAAAGCAATCTTAAAATACATCTCAGACAGATACATAGACGTAGATATGTACTTTATATACAGTATAATACTGTTTCACTTCTGTCCATATCACTTCAGGGGGAATATTCACTCTCTAATATTGCATTGCTGTCATTTTATAAAACCAGTAAGACACTTGTGTCCGAGCTTTGCAGTAATTACTCCATTAGCTGTTTCACCTGCTTTCTTATACATGTGTATTAGCATGTGTGACCACTAAAATATGTGTGATTTGGTGTAAGTGTGGCACACCAGTGTGCATGATATCCTCTACCTCTTTCAGGTATTCTCTCAGTCCTTCACAGCCTCCTATGCTATCTACAATGTGGCTAATGGGTAGGTGGAAACCTGAATGCTAATGCATGGGCTGCACTGGGCATGATGGTCACCAATGCAAGTAGACGCACGGATTGAACAAAGTTCCCCCCAAAGTGTGTCTCATCGAGTCAGACCCTTACGTTTCTGTCAGACATGCATTTGTCATTCATCGGTGTTCTTTCCAGGTTCCATATCCCAACCCGAGGTTTGTAACGTACCTCAGATTCCACTGCCTGAGATTCATATTCAGCTTTCTATCAAACGTGGTAGCCGTGGATGATCGCTGGAACTGCTGAGGAATTTAAGAAGACCTTTAAGAACGATCATTTTGCTTGTCCTGAGGGAGAAACAGACGCAGCAAAAAAAAGGAGAAATAAATGTTGCACTCTTGCATGAACCAACCCCGTTTTCTATTTTATTTCCCCACTCTGCATCTTGCTTTTTTGTCCCTGTAGTACAGTATCTCTCTCTCAAGGCCAGGGCATGGATGGACCTCAGAGGGCTTTAAAAAAGACCGTTGTCCCAAACAGAGGGTTTATGTCTGAGGGTTTTGTGTGTGTTCTAGGGATATGGTGGAGATTAGCCCTCCACAGAGGGAGAAGGCAGTGCTGCAGTACGCTTCCTGGGGTCCTCAAGGGAACCAACTGGTGAGCCAGGCGCTTTGCTTGTTTACCTGATGAATGTCCTGCCATTTGCATGAACTGTACCCACCAATATGATGGGATGGGTTACTCAGCCTTGATAGTCTACAGTAATACTGTGTGTGAATAGAGTCTCTATTCAACTTCATTTTCATTATGATAACTTTGATAGTGTCGTGTCTTTGTCAGAGAGATTATAGCAGTGACTAAGCTGTTTTACACTCATAATTCCTCTATCTTCCCTGTAATGTAATTGGCTTTTGTGTTCAGCTGCAGCGTATTACTGGCGAGCAGAGATGTGCTGGCTCTCACCCCTGTGTGCGTGCTGGCTGGTGATTCATTTATTTTTGGACGGTGTCCGACGCTTAGTTCGGGCAGCCAGACTTGATGCCTGCAACCCTACTGTCTTTGATAATGGATTGTCACTCTCTGTCTGTGCCGCTCCTGCCAGGTCTATGTGTTTAACGGAGATATCTACTACAAGCCAACAGTGTCGGGCAAACCGCTGCGACTCACAACCACTGACCAGGAGCAGAATGTGGTGAATGGTCTCTCTGATTGGACTTATGAGGGTAGGATGTATTCCAGCGCGACATGCTGCAAAAGCTGCAACGACATAGTCACAGAGAAAAGAGTTGTGCATATTTATATTAAAAATGTTCACTGTCTTTTAAAACAGAGGAGGTGCTCTTGTCATACGTTGCCCACTGGTGGTCTATGGATGGAGCCCGGCTGGCGTACCTGAGAATCAACAACTCTGCCACACCTGCGATGGAAATACCTCACTTCTTAGGTGGTCTCTACCCATCCAATGTGCTCTTCCCCTACCCCAAGGTGAAAACAGGAAAAAGAAACAAGGGGATGACTTGATTATTACAAACGATGCTTCCTTATTTTATTTAATGTTGAAGGAGTCCAAACCTGCCTGGCCCCATGTGTAATATTAAAATTTGTGTGAAAAATATGCAAAAAGAATACAAAATCACAACAATGTAAGAGTACAATGTTGATCTGATCCCATTTATATCTGCGTATGGTATCGATATCCATTCAGTAGTTGCTGTGATATTTCAGTTGTTGTCGACAGACACACTACAACTGATAATGTAGTAACTAAAAACCATTTGTGTGATTTTTCTTCACATTTTCCGGTGCTTACAGGCAGGCTCAAATATCCCATCAGTCAGTCTGTTTGTGGTGAATCTTTACGGTCCCGCTCACACTCTGGAGATGCAGCCTCCTGACTCTATCAGGACCAGGTAAAACATCTTTGTGAACGCAAAAACACAGTTACCCTTCAAGGCTTACGACATGGCCTGTCAGAAATGATTTCATGTCTAAATTCCTCTCTTCTTTACTGCTTCTGTTTTTTATCCCTTTCCCTTTTCACCACTTTCCAATCCTTTCACTGCATATCATTTTCTGCATCGCCTCGCCAGGGACCGCTACATTTCCATGGTGACTTGGATCAGCAGCACCCGGCTCGTGGTTCGTTGGCTGAACCGTGCCCAGAACCAATCACTGGTCTGCGTGTGTGAGGCTACCACGGGGGCTTGCTCAGAGGTGATTAGTCTTTCAGCATTAGTAATCCAACCCGGCCCTGCTGCGCAACATAACTTTAATAGATTTTTCTTAAAGTTGGGTGTTAGGGTTTTCAAATCTCTACTGGTTAGAGTAATATTTAAAGTCATTTGCTGCATGAGATGAATTTCTAGTAGTTTTCTGCCTGTTCCACACAGATTTCACCTGCCATTTGTTTATCAGTGCTATAGTTTGTGATAAGCATATTTATATAAAGCCACTAAAATAAGCTTTGGATGTGTATGTTTTAAAAGGTGTTGTGTGTGATTTTAAATTCATAGAAACACAAAATGCCTATGGACATAATGCAGAACCAACGGCAGGTGTGTATTTATTGTTTTTCATTAAGCCTGTGTTCACGTGTTTATAACCCCCGTCATTCTCTTGACTGAATATGTGTCTGTTACAGGATGTGCCCTTGTTTTCAGCAGACGGCTCAGTGTTTTATTCGATCCTGCCGGCAAAACAGGGCGCTCGTGGAGAGTTTCACCACATCGCTGGTCTCTCAGCTCAGGTCAGGTTTTGCACTGTTAACTTTTACTCCCTTGTTTTGTCGTCCTTGATTGTTAATATTTCAGCAGGGGTCACATAAAACAGTGTGTTGTGATAGTGTTCAGCACCACAGAGCTCCCTCACCTCTCTCTTTAGTAAAGCCATTTGATCTTGTTTCATTTCTTTGGCCACCAGCCACTACTTTCCTTTGGTTCAACTTTATGAATCTATCTTTTTTTTTTTTCCTCTGACACACGCTATTTCACTGCACCTATTTTTACTCTGCGTGTCTTTTCATCTCTGTTTCTCTGTATAACACAGCCTGCCATCCCCTCTGTCCCTCCTCGCTTCTTGACATCTGGGAGCTGGGACGTCACCTTGCTGTGCGCCCTAGACGAGAAGGCTGGGAAAATGTATGTGAGAGACAAAGTGTGTGGGGCTGGATTGACTCACCTTCCAGCGCTTTTATCAGCTTGCAGCTCCTTAGTGTAAATGTGCCAGTGACAGGGGGAAAGAGCAGAATGGTGTCTCTTTGTAAATGATCACCCTTTTCTGTAACATGAGAGTGAAATTTATAGAGAGAGCAAAGCACTAAGACATAAGAGGACAATGAATTACACTTAATCACAGCAGATTATTTCTTAAATCTGTCTTTATCCTGCCGGGGGCAGAAATCCCTCATGAGCATACTGACTGAGGTGTGAGTAGCACAGACAATAAAGGTAAATAGGTTGGACTGTAGCTCTACAGCTGTGTCACAATACCCTTAATTTATAGAAGTTATATAACACTGATACTGTGACGTACATCCACTGCTCAGTTGTTTCAAATCGCCGTTGCTGATGGTGTTTAACAAGTTAAATATGAGACCGAGCTGCTTTTATTTACGTACTGGAGAATCTAAATATGCACAGATAGATCCTTGTCATGAATTATTGATGTATTCAGAATAATTAGGATGAAGATAAGATACCCAAAGGTTATCTGCAGTGTTTTGGCAGTGCTGAGTATGTCTGTGCTTTTCTCTTCATCAGCTATTTCCTGAGCACTGAGGAATCCAGACAAAGCAGACACCTGTACAGGTAAGTACAGTCCTTTGAGATAAATATACAGTATAAATACATATGCAGTCTCCTCTGTTTAGTGATGGCTGCTGCAGGTTGATGTAGATACTGCTCTTCTGTCTTCTCTGGTCAGAATGTGTATGTTGCTGTCTTCTGATCGCATGTCTTTCAAATACAGGGCACCCGCTGCCCGGTGTTATCCTCAGGAACTGGCTGTCCTATGTTGAGCCCCGCTCCTTTAATGTGTTGTACTGCCGAATACAAATTCTGCACAGTGTTCGTTTGTTTTAAATGGTAATCTATCTAAAAGATCTTTCAGTCTTTCACAATTAAAGCCTAGGCTGTGGGATACATCAACTCTTTTACAGCCATAAAACCCGAACACCAGCACCATTTGAAAAATACCTGAAATAGCATCCCTAGAGCCACACTGCAAGCATAACTAAAAAATAATAATACAGTAATAATAAAAGAGTAGATATGTGAGTAGGTATTGTCATGTCCTGTGGATAGTGCAGGCCAACAACTAAATGGACACATTTATAACTAAAGACCCTCTGTGCTGCTGCTGCTGCTGATAAAACACTGTTCCCTCCTCTACTGTACCTGCTCGGTTTCTGTTCTTTTTATTAGCTTACACAGTTTGAAGTATTAGGGGACAAGGAGGAGGGAGGATGACCTGTTTGAATTTGGTGTGCGATTAATACTGTATAATATTTGTAAGCAGTGGAGATGGGCATTTGGACACAGCACCTGACGGAGTAGTCTGTATAACTGCTTTTATATCTAACCGTGGTGGACACCATATGTGTCTGAAAACTCAGTTGCATGATTAGATTGTCTCCAGATAATGGCACTTTACCTTGATATCCTGGTGATCAATTGGCCCTCTCCTGGTGCAAATCCAGCTTCCTTTAACTCTACTGTTCCTGTCAAGTGTGCTCAGTAACTATTCTTTTATTTCCCAAGTGTGGACGTGGATGGTGTGTTTCAACGCCGGTGCATCTCGTGCAGCCTCATAGATGGATGTCGCTTCTTTAAAGCTGAGTTCAGCCCCAATCAAACCCACTTCACCCTCTACTGCTTAGGTAAATGGGACACACGGTGACTATGAAAGCGTCACGCTGCTCAGACAGTTGGTTTCGTAATGATGTCTTCTGAAAAACTCCACAGGCCCGGGAATCCCTAAAGTGACAGTTCACAGTACAAAGGACCCCTCCAGTGAGTGTTACATCTGCGTGCCTGACTGATAAAGAACTCACACACATGCGCACACACAGGCTGTGTGATGTTTCCTACAGCAGCCTGTGGGGGGGCGTTTTTATTCAAGCACACCATACTGTAGATTGATTCGTTTTATGTTTGTGAACACTGCCCCCTGTCTGTAGATGATGACCCACAACCTAATGGCACTGCTATGTTTGGGTTGACGCTGTATGACTCCATGGTGTTGTATCTCCTGTAGGATACGTCGTCTTGGAGGATAACAGCCCTGTGTCTAAAGCCCTGGAAGACAAGAGTCTTCCTGAAACATTATTTAGAACGCTTACAGCAGACAACAATGGTATAACAAGGAAACCATTTACAAATGTTTGATTTTTGATGAGTTGTGTTTGACATTTACAATATTGGCCACTTCATAAAATATTTACATGTCAAAGATTAGTGTGTAAAGGTCTGAGATACATAGTAATTTTTTGTATTTGGAAGGTGAATAATTAGTTTATTAGAAAAGTATTCTTTTAGATATTGATTGTTATCATCTTTTGTTCAAATTAAGGATGAAATATTTATCAGAATATGTTTCTGCGTTTCAGTTTCATAAGTGTAATGTTCATTATAACACGCCTTTAACCTTGTTTATCTGCTGTTTGTTTTCTTTAGATCTACACCTGAAATTATCCTTACCTCAAGGTTATGAGGCCAACCTACACCCACTCCTCGTCATTGTGTAAGCCAGCAACAGCTTAAAGCTATTTCATTAAACCTGCAGCGCTGCATTTGCTTTTTTAGCATTTTCTAGTTTTTAGCCTGACAACTGTCGCCGCACTAGCAGATCTTGTTTGTCCTGTTGCTCAGAGATGGCGTTCCTGGCAGTCAGTCTGTGACGGAGGAATTTGCTCTCGGCTGGCCTCAGGTCCTCTCCAGCACGCACAACGTGGCCTTGGCGTGGGTGGACGGTAGGAGTGGGGTAGGCCGTGGACAGAAGACGACGGCTTTGGACCCACGCAAACTTGGCTCACTTAGAGTCAAAGATTATCTGGCAGTTGTGGAGTCAGTGCAGTTATGCAACAACATTTGGCTAAATGATTGACGTGTGAGAATAAAACCTGTGAACTGATAACACTAAGAGACTTTTACGATGTTTTCACAGGTTACTGATGCAAATGCCATACATTGATGATCGCCGGATGGCCCTCTACGGCAAGGTTATGGCATTATAGATGAAAAAGTTACATTATCTCCTGTTGAAACCATTAAAGTAAGTGAATAAAATTCCCTTTAGCACTTTTCTATTTATCTCTGCAGGCATTTGGTGGTTATTTAACTCTCAAGATGTTAGCTGCAACAGATAAGCTTTTTCAGTGCGCAGCTGCAGTGGCACCGATAACGGACTTCAGGCTTTATAGTAAGTTCCACTTGTGTCATTCACACAGAGAGGCTGCGGGCCAGAGTGACTAAACAGAGAAACTGTTCGCCTAAGTAAAGGTCATTCCGCTGTTTTCAGGTGCTGCATTCTCAGAGCGGTATCTAGGCCTTCCATCTAAGGAGGAGCATGCTTACTCGGTGAGGATTTCCACTAGCGTGGTTTTAGTTTGTGCTGTAGTATTTCTAATATTTATCCACCCTGGTATAATTCAGTTCAAATCAAGTGGACTATAAGCTGCAGTTTCCAAGACTGCCATAAAGTTTAATCAACACCTGTCTTATTATACTTTAAATAAAGGCTGAACATTATCCTTTGTATGAAAGTGGGATCTATTGCAGAATTGGGAAGCTGTACCTAATAACACACTTATATTCTTTTTAGACTACGTCATTGCTAGAGGACGTTAACAAGCTGAAAGATGAGAATTTGCTTATTCTACATGGAACTGCAGATGGTGAGAATTTGTTCAACTTTCACATGTTCAGTCTTGCATGCCTTTTTTTTTTACTTACATTTTCAACTCCTGTGTCTTTTTTGTCAAAGCAAGGGTACACTTCCAGCACAGTGCTGAGCTCCTGAGCCGACTGGTGAAGGTGGAAGCCAACTACTCTCTGCAATTGTACCCAGACGAGGGCCACATCCTGAGGGAGCCACGCAGCATTCAGCACTTCCAGCGAATAGTAGTGAACTACCTACAGAACTGCTTGAAACACAGCATCCTCCTGGATACCATAGAGGATGAAGAGGAGGAAGATGACTGAGACCAGAGTTCTTTTTCTTTTATTCTTGGAAGGACTCTTACGACTGTATGACATCTTATGCATTACCTTGGGTCACATTATCAGGCACAAGAGCACAGGAGTGGGGACCAAACACATCAGATCAACATCTTCTGGAAACATTGATGTACTGTGTACCTTGTTACGCACAATTATTTCTGCTGTTATAGTGTTTATTTGTTTACAAAATTTACACGAGATTGCAAGGACTGGATGGCTACCGATTCTGCCAGAAGTTTACAAAGAATTTGAAACATGCATGTCGTAATGGCTGCATGATAATTTCTTTATTTTTCATCATGTGTGTTTTGCAGGTTTTAGATCTCACCCAGGAGGGTTTAAAGTGCAAAATGTGCCAATAGCTAGAAAAACACTGGAAGACCTAAAAATCCTTATTGATGCTGTAAGAAAACTCCTGCACAATAAATGACTGCATAACATGCAGCTTTTCATACAGATTTCTAAATAGATCAAGTCATAGCATGGAATCACATTTAGGTTTATTTAGATCCCAGTCAAATAAAATCAGTCAGCTGGGACTGCCCTGACACAAGAATCCTATGTGCAAACTGGTCCTAATGGTCACTGGTTGGGACGTATTCTACGCAATCTAAAATGTCACTATAAAATGTGAGTATTTTTAGGATTTTGTAGTGTCTTTCTGGCTTAAATAAATAGTGCATATTGATCATAACTGTGCCAAATACATTTTGTGGATTTTATTCACTGGTTTTGTTTGCATTACTTGCATTGTGCGATTAAAAATGAGAATGCAATTGTGACTATTACGCATAAAGCAAGAACATCTGTGCAGGTCTGTTTGTGTTCTGGAAGAACCGTATGTATCTGTTTAAAAACATTTTAGCATTTTAATAATTTCTTGTGTATTGCAGAATTAAATTATTTATTTGAATCAGCTGTTGAGTCACTTTATTACAATCCCCAAAACTAGTGGTATTTACCATCATCCAATCCATACTGGTAAACTGCATGCAGTTGGTTTGTAAACGAATGCTGTCAGATGTCCTTAATCTGCAAAGGGAGTAGTTATCTTGAACCCTGATAAAAAGCGATAAGTGTAATGGAAAACCCTTGTTTGGTTATCCTGACAATAATCAATGGTTGTAATCAATTGTAGTAGTGAGAGAGCCTGTAAAACTCGCTCCGGAACAAACCCTGGTCGTCAGTTGTCGTCACACTCAAAGCTCCCTGGCCTCTATCCAATCAGGCTGCGCCCAGATTCGTTGTAGCCAATCAGATCTCTCTACGCCATAGAGACGATTCTGCCCATTGCCCAATCAACAACGTAGCTGCGCGTGGGCCCGAATCCCTCTTCAACCTTCTGCTTTCTGGAGGGGCACCTTCAACCAGCTCCGTGGTGCACTGGCAGCGGTTTCTTTAGTTCTAAAGAATACGTGGAAATAGCCCTTTAACATAGACATAATGTCCTTCCTGACTATCAGCAGGCTAGCACCCAAACTCCTAAATTCAAAGGTAAGCGGAAGAGAAACGGCTTCGATGCCGCTTCCTCGGTTAATGCCGTTGCTCCGCAAGCTAGCGTTAGGTTAGCCGGCGAGCTAGTTGACATTAGCTAGCTTAGCACTTTCAGGCACATTGTGATACGGTACTGGCCCACGATATGGCTAATAGGTGATCAAGTTGGGTAGTGTATTTAAGAGTTGTGTTGTTTTTGCGATGTTAGTGATGCTGAAACTTGAGTTGGGCGGTTTGTGAACTTTATCCTTGTTAGCTAACGTCAGCTTAGGCACCGTCGGTCTTTATGCTGTCCTGGTATTCTCACTGCCTGGACATGTCTCTTTAACAAGTAGTGACCAAACCCTGTTAGCTCTGTGTTACTGTATGAGTCCGCCTAATTTCGTTGTGTGTGTTGGCGCTCGCGTGTGTTTGTGGTGCTGATTAACAAATTCTGCCGCTTGTACTTGTACGGTGTGTGCTTTTAAACTCGCCTTCAGCTTTGTGTTTTCCCATCAGCACCGATGACCTTCATGTCTAAGATTTCAGCCAGGTTGAGTCTACGGTCACATACTCGTCTTCAAATTGGATTGACATAAGGTTACCAAACAAAGATGCCAGTGATGTGCTGCGCATTGAGACATCAAAAAGTTTCGCATGTGTGATGGGAATGGTTAACTGGGTATGTCTGACCGTATGAATGTCACCTGACCGTGTGGTGCGCTTTGGTCAGTGTAGTGTTACTAAATTGCTGCCAATCAGTGAAGTAGTTGCCTTTCACACTGTAACCTTCCAATGACCAATGTAACCTACTTTTTTACTTGACATTAGATGACACTCATGTCAATTTGTGTCATTTGCCAAAACGTATTAGTAGTGAGTATTACTAGTTGCTTCCCACCCCCAATAAATTGATGAGTACATAAAATCCTCCAGAAGATGTGCATTAACTAAGGGGTATTGTGTCCCTGTTATCAGCCTCATATTTAGCATTAGGTGCAGCTAACCTGTGTCACACTCACCCTTTCCCTCGTATCAGATGTAATCTTTGCTCAGAAGATTTAATAGTAAGGTTTTTTTAGTTACATAACCTTGTTTGACCATAAACTCTTTTGCCTGATCAGTGACTCAAAATCATGTGATGAAAACACAAGGCAATGACATTCTAAATGTGTGTATGATGTTTAGTCAACAAACATTTAATAGCCTTCAGAAAAGTTTTGTTTTGAGTTGATTGAAAGAATTCAATATTCTTAATTTCTACTGTGGTTGTCTCATCCAGTCATGTTGTTTGTTTTGGTTTTGTTTAGTTAGCTCAGTAAAACCATATTTCCTTTGTGTTTCTTGTAAACACGGGCTCTGGGTCAACTCATTTAACCTACTCCACCTTGCTGTAGCCTTAAGTGTTCTCCAAGGCAGTTGGAAGTCAGGAGTGACAGAGAAAAACTAGCGCTCTATATTTAAAGCCCCGAGCTGTTACATAATCTCTTTCACAGCTGTGTAGCATGTATGTGTTGATGTGAGATTGTACCATCTCTTGTGGCGAGCCTTCTCAATCCTTTGTTCTCGCCAATTGTGGTTACCATGAGCGGATCCTACTGTGGGTAGAACCAGCTGGGCCTGGGCCTGGTCTCTGAGACCCTAGCTTACAGAGGAGTCTTGTTTCAATGGTGAACAACAGCAGGCTTCAGTTTCCATTACTGTCACTGGGCTTCCAGCGGGATTACTATTACCCAGTCTTAATAGTTATTTAATAATAAACTTTTCAACTGAATGGACATATTGTAATTCACACACATTTCCATTAGGGCAACATTACAAACATTTGTTCTGTGAAATGTAAAAATGTGGAAAGACGCAGTCACAGGCCAAGTATTTTTTTTTTTGAAGAATGTCTCATACAGTAGTACAATACATATCCATTGTTTTTCAAATATTTAATCCAATAAGTCACTGATCATTGCAGCTGTAATTTCCATACTCTACACTACAGGATGAAAAAGTTCTGGCTAGTTAGCCCAACTGCATGTAGATTTCATTATGTAATGCCAGGAATTATAGACCTGTATTTTAACCAAGAATTAACTAACTGTAAAAAAGCAGAAATCTTATTTATGTTTTTTCCAGCAAAGGAAATTCTTAGTCACTGCTAAAAGAATCAGTGGAATTATGGAAAACTGGAAACCACAGTCAATACCAATCATATTGGTCACTGTGGATTGATGGTGTGACCAGGTTTTCTTAATGGTACACTGTGTTGTTTGATAGGAGTGGAGCAATATTTATTTTGCTCAGAACATATTTATATCTTTGGCAGCTAGCTACAGGCCTTCAGTTTGTGAATGGATTTTTTGGCGGTGTTGGTCAGGTGAGGAATGTCCAGGAATAGTCCTCACTGGGAGTTGGTGCAGCTGTTTGTAGTGGTCTGCTTGGCAGTTTATTTCAGTGCAAATGTTGGATGAATTTGAGAAAATGACATGTTTTATAAAAATTATGCAGGTACTGCAGACCTTATATGTTATTTGTGCATGTCTGTAACAGGGAATCTACTTGTTTGATGTAGAGTCTGCCGCAGCCTATTTCTACCATAGATCAATCAAAAATTTTGCTGTACCTATTAAAATATGTCGTCTGGTACTAATGAGTCTCGTCTATTCCACAGAATGCCACTTACTTCCTCGTGGCTGCCAGAAATGCCAGCGCATCAGCAACAGTAAGTTCAGTCAGTTCACTCCAAGGCCATCTGCCTGGTTTAATTTTTCTGTTAAATGACTGTTTTTTTGCTGTGTGGCTCGATAATTAGTTGGAAGCTTATGGAAAAGGTACAATATTCTCTTGGGTATTAATAGAACATGCTGACTGTCGATTCACCCTCACAAATATTTACATAAAGCATGTAAGCACAAGAGGAATTACTTTTTTTTAAGGCCACATGCGTAATTCAGGGCATTTCTGATTGAAATTTGTGGGGTTTTTTTCAGAATCTGAAGGATGTTCTCTCAGATCTCATCCCTAAAGAACAAACCAGGATCAAGAACTTCAAGCAACAGTATGGCAAAACCAACATAGGACAGGTTACTGTTGACATGGTGAGTAACTCTTGAGCTGTTGGACAAAATGAACTTACATTAGTCAAGGAATCGGAATAAAAGCAAGGACCACAAACCAGTGATCTACTTTATTCATTTACAGTAGTATTTGATTTAGATCACTAGATTAGATGGGACTTAATGGCCTCCCCTAATCCATCTCGGCCAGCCTTATTTATTGTGTCAGTTTTTACGGTCATATTCCTCAGGTCAGAATGTGAACCTGCTTCCTGCCAACCAAGACAGTTTAGCTGACTCATTCAAACTTCTCCTGTGCTGTGACTATCTCACTGCTCCCACATACACACCCCATTGCAACAACTGCGTCATCCTCTTCTGTTTATCATTCACTTTGTGTCTGAGCTCTGTCTGTGGTAATAGACATTTAAACAGGATTTAGGTTATTTGTTCTATTTAACACCCTATAATTAGCTAAGAAATAACGGTATCAAAAAAGAATGTAATAATGTGTGTTGTATGTTTTCCTCCACAGGTCTATGGAGGTATGAGGGGAATGAAGGGTCTGGTGTATGAGACGTCTGTGCTGGATCCTGATGAGGTCAGTGTTAAAGCTTGATATACTTTATACCAGGCCAGTATCTATCTATCTATCTACCCACCTACCCACCCACCCACCCTGTTTATTGTAGACTTATCAGTAAAAGTGTGTATTTATTACTAAGACAATGCAGGACACCAGACTATTTCTAAACGGAGGCTACTGATCAAGCGGCCAACCGGCCAACACTTGATGATACATTTAATGATCATTTGCCTATGTATTTATTTACCCCAGATTGTAAATAGTTTTGTGTCTTTTCTTCTCTCTCCATTGATACACAGGGTATCCGATTCCGGGGCTACAGCATTCCTGAGTGTCAGAAGTTGCTGCCTAAGGCTCCAGGAGGTGAGGAGCCACTACCCGAGGGCCTCTTCTGGCTGCTGGTCACCGGACAGGTTCCCACTGAGGAGCAGGTGAGTGGAGAGAAAGTTTTGACAAACAACAATTCTTTTTTCACTTGTTTTTGCTGGTATCTCAAACAGTACTTGTCAGAATCTTCCCATTTTTAGAGTGAATTTTCTGGACAGTTACCTGCTCTATTCACACATTAAATGAATTATGGAACAAACAATTATGGAGCTGGGTAAAGTCTGTTTAATTTAGTAGTGATGTAATGTTTGTGTTCTCACATACAGCACCAGTACATGTCTGAAACCTGCTGTTGTGTGCTTCCGCTCCACTAGGTTAACTGGGTGTCCAAAGAATGGGCAAAGAGAGCAGCACTGCCCTCTCACGTTGTCACCATGTTGGATAATTTCCCCACAAACCTGCACCCCATGTCTCAGTTCAGTGCTGCCATCACAGCGCTGAACAGTGAGAGCAGCTTTGCACGGGCCTACTCTGAGGGTGTGCACAAGTCCAAGTACTGGGAGGTGAGTTTCATTTGTTTCATGTCAAATTGATTCAGAGCTCAAGAGTTTAGGTCTGTAGACTCAAATACTCATCCTTTCACATTGGTTCTCTTAGTTTATCTATGAAGACTCCATGGACTTGATTGCCAAGCTACCCTGCATTGCTGCCAAGATCTACCGTAATCTGTATCGTGAAGGCAGCAGCATCGGGGCCATTGACTCCAACCTGGACTGGTCGTATAATTTCTCCAACATGCTCGGCTACAATGATCCCCAGTTCACAGAGCTAATGAGGCTCTACCTCACCATCCACAGGTGCAATTTTTGTGTTTTCTGTGTTTTGTTTGTTGTAGCATGATGTCAGAATGTAATGTAGAAATGTGTGGTGCAGCTTCCTGTGCACCAATTTGAGTTGATACGTTTGATTTGTAAATTTATATATATATATATATATATATATATTTTTTTTTTAACAGTGACCATGAAGGCGGCAATGTCAGTGCCCACACCAGCCACCTGGTGGGTAGCGCCCTGTCTGACCCCTATTTGTCCTTCAGTGCTGCGATGAATGGTCTCGCTGGTCCTCTGCATGGTCTGGCCAATCAGGTTTGTACCAATCAAATCAGCACTTTCTGGAAGATGTTTGGTAATGTCACAGTAGAAAAAGCAAAACTGTTATGGCATAATGTGTATTTACAGTTTGAAATAATATAATTTTGTATCATGGAGCCATTTTTTGTGTTATGACAAATTAAAGTCAAGTCTGCTGTTAAAAGGCTTATTAAAACATTGTAGAATGTTTTCACACGTGTGTGACACAGTGTGAAGCTTCTTTTTTTTTAATCAGTGTGGTGTCACAGGAGGTAGACAACACAGGGGGCAGAAACAATGACTTGAAGGAAGAACTGTTTTAGTTTCTTATACAGACAAAGGAAAGTTTGTGGTGTGAAATGTTCTGCTACATATGTGCGTTGGGTTCTGCATCACACAGGAGGTGCTGGTGTGGCTGACTGCTCTGCAGAAGGAGTTGGGGGGAGAAGTGTCTGATGAAAGGATGAGGGATTACATCTGGAACACCCTTAAATCTGGAAGGGTAAGTACACAAAGTCCATAACCAGTTCTACCCTTTAGGAGGTGCTAATTCAAATAAAATTCAGTAGTTCAAACAATGAAATACACTAAATATATACAAGAGGTCAGAGCTTAATGTAGTAATATCAGCACTAATGTACTAAACTGAATTTGAGTATCACATATCCATATTATTGCAGTGTCCCCGTTGAAGATGACAAATTGTTTATTTTGTGTATTGTTTTTAAAACAAAAAAAGGACAATGTGCTACTTGAATGCAATTTACATTCTCTTGCTTGGCTGTAGGTTGTTCCAGGTTACGGACATGCTGTCCTAAGAAAGACTGACCCACGTTACACCTGCCAGCGCGAGTTTGCCCTAAAGCACCTGCCTAATGACCCCATGTTCAAGTTGGTTTCCCAGCTTTACAAGATCGTGCCCAATGTGCTCCTGGAGCAGGGTAAGGCCAAGAACCCTTGGCCCAATGTGGACGCTCACAGCGGAGTGCTGCTGCAGGTAACCCACATACAGTGGTTTTTAATCATCAGTTTGTCACCGTATGGTTGCAAATGCAAATCCCAACTTGACTGTCTTTCCTTGCTATGTCCACAGTATTATGGAATGACCGAAATGAATTACTACACTGTGCTGTTCGGTGTGTCCCGGGCCCTTGGCGTGCTGGCTCAGCTGGTGTGGAGTAGAGCCCTAGGCTTCCCCTTGGAGCGCCCCAAGTCCATGAGCACAGATGGACTGATGTCACTGGTGGGAGCCAAATCAGGCTGAAGAACCACCTGAAAGGAGCTGGGGGGTTAGTGTGAGGGATGGTAGGAGATGAATATATGGAAGCAGACATACATTGACCCCCCCTGTCATTTCCAACCCCCGAGATTCATTGGGATTCAAAGAGACAGTAAACTTTTAATACAATTTCACAAATGAAGGGCCTTTTAAAAGATCACAGCTATAGAGTTTATGTATGTTTTAGTTAACCGCTGACACGTTTTTTCATGGTGTCTCCATATTTGGAACATATGAGGTGAAGATTTCAGACACCGATGCAACCCGTAGTAGGCTCAAACTAAGTTCCATTATAAGTCTGCTGGCATTAATAAGATGTTCCCCCTTTGCAGTGCCTGTATGTTTGTCATTGAGCACTGGTCTATGAATGGACAGCTGTGGGAGTGAATTACACTTACAAGTTAATGGCTCAACCACTGCTGCTTGTGGCTAATACAATTATTTTTTGTTTTGATGATTCCTCTGAGCAGAAGACATTGCTCTAATTAAGACCAAGAGTTTTTTTTTCTCCTGTGCAGTGTTCCCAGACGTCACCCCACCCAGTCTGTCAATGCGTCTCACTCCCATTCACTCTATGAACACTCCAGCTTAGAAGTAAAGGTCCTCAGCAGTAAAAGATAAACATTCACCAACGAAAAGTTAAAAGATACTGCCCCTTTAAATCTTCAGTCTCCCCTTTTCCTTCCCAACTTATTGCTGTGTTTTCTTTTTAATCATGAATCATTTTATTACCTCTATGATCAAAATAATCTAGTCTTAGTAGAGGTAATTTCCCCCTGCTCCTTTTTTTGTGTTAACATGCTTTCATTTTTAATTGTTTTTTGCGCAGGTGGTTTTCTGAGTGAGTGCTAGAGAATTAAAACAGCACAGTAACGACAACAGTAACTTGAGCAAAGGGTGTTGTACTTGGCGACCTGTGGTAAATCATTAAGAGCAAGCTTGAATGAGACGTGAGATGAGGAGGAGAGGGAGGGGGGGGGGATTTATATTTTGTTCAAGTCCTGTTTTATTTGAGTGTAGGTTTTGTTAGTTTATCCCCACAGAAGAGCGCTTCAAACGCAACTACTCCAAAATGAGCACTTGCTTGATTGGATTTCCTAAGTGTAGCGGTAGACCCTCTCACCCCCCAGGATGATAGTGGACCCTTTTTTGCTGTTGAATATGTATAAAACTATAATGGGTTCTCATGTTGTGGTTTTATTTATATTTTGTGTACATAGGTATGTATATGTATAGCTTGAATGTATGAGCTTGATCACTTGCTTGTAATAACCACAACGAATACCATATTTTACCCATAGTATAGAAGTGTCCAGTTGTTACGCTGTAATATTCAGTCTCACTGGTTACTGTGAAATTTTGACAACGAACAAAAAGAAACTGCAGCTATATTGTATATACACAATTCTTTTGCCTAGCTCTGTAGGCTTAGCTGGTGCTGTTTTTCACTTGAATGTTTCAAGCTTGCTCTTAGGTTCCGGGTTTGTCAACACTCCATTTAGTTTTCCCGTCGTTCAAGTTCCTGCATCTTTTCTGTTGAACTGCTTATGACGCGTATGTCGGTTCACTCTGGCGTTTGCACCTCAGCAACAATCTTCCTCCCAGCTTCATGGGGCATGTTTTCTGTTTTATTGTGTTCTTCCATGTGGCGGGTTGCTCAAGTCGTGAGGTTATTTTGATCATAGAGGAGCGTAAAGGTTGTACATGCTGACAGAGAATTCATTGTACATGGATTCACTAGATAAACACTTGGGGGGAGGGGGGATGGGGCTGGATGGGTCAAATGGGCAAGAAAACCTTGAAGAGCAAACATTTGGAAAACCTTAACAAAAAAAGAAAAATAAAATGTTTTTATTAACATTGGTTTGGCCTCGTTTCCTTCATTGTGTGCCAGATGTTTCACCCCAGAAACTCAATGGCTATGATCAAGAACGATGTCTGGACACTCAGCTCTACTATGTACAGTTATTAATAACTGGCCCACATACCATCACCCCACTCTAGTTTCTTTTTGGAGAGCTGTCCACCCTACGTCAGTGTACTCGTACCCCCTATGTGCCTGTGTATGCAACAAAGAAACTCAACTTCATGGCTTTTCTGCATCATAAAAACCTCATTCCAGCCAAACTGCCATTAAGCTTAACCCAAGTGCATTTGAACACTAACGTGCAGGAAGGTGGTGATGCTGCAGTGGAAAACTGTACAAAGGTCACAGAGTTCATCCACAAACGAGTCACATTCTTCTGAGCAATTTGAAAACGGAACACAAAGTAAGCACCTGTATTTTTATTTAAATAAAGCTTTAAAATACACAATATTTACAAAGACACATTTGAATTGAAACATAAGTGATTTGAGTGTAACTTGAAGGAATTGATTTCTATCGCATCAGTTCCTCAGTCAATGATAGCATTTCTACACCCTTTACACATGCCAGGCCAATACCATCAGAACAAGGTCAACCTAACTCACTGTCTACAGCTACTCTCTTAAAAGACACTGCAATGTCTAGGAGTGCAATGTCCAGTATTGGCAAATAAAACCTCACAATAAATTCACTCTGTATAAAGCATACTGAGCATATATCCAGGCATAAAACCCTGAGGTGAAGATGTACTGTATTCCCACATGGTTTTTAATAAGTTACCGTTAAGATTAACAGACCTATTTGGGTACAATAAACATTTCAACATCGTCTTGATGACATAATATCCCTTACTTTTCAAATAAGAACTTTAAATCCAGCATTGAAATTATTAAATCGCTAATCGTTAATTTTCATTGGAGCATGGGGACAGAATTAACTGCCTGCTGTGACAAGGGTGCACATTTACTTTTTGCCACCTGGATGTATCCGTCACCTCTAAAATGCAGCAGGTACAAAAAATTAACTTCATTAGCCCTTTATGACTGAATAAAGACATGGGCTCAGTAATGGTAATATGAAACCTAAACCCAACAAAATGTAGTCATGCGTTAACATGTAAACACTAGAAACATGTCTATATTTGTTAGTTACTGTACATCCGTGCATCGTTATGTATTTGAATAAAAACAAAATTATCCGAAAATAAGCATGAAACCCTTTATAAATGAGATGTAATGATTTATTCTACAGCCCTCCAGTGTAAATATATGTTCCTAATGACCTTTAGAAAGCCTGACAACATTTGAAGAGCTGAACAGAGGAACTTCTACTACGCCATATACTGCTTGTAATCAACTGAGATACTTAAACTACAGCATAATGTGATTTCTAACACCTGCTACACTGAGAATCTATACAGTAACTAGTTATTTTAAATAAATAACCTAGTTTGTGCATGATGTAAAGCTGCAGTTTTTTATTTGGATGTTCTGATATGACATTAGAAATCCAGTCAATGATTTCTAATCTTAAACTTCTGAGTCTGTAAAATCTAATTATACATTAATCAAACATAATAGGTCCAACAATATTTGACATTTGGTATCCCGTTTACAGTATTCAACAGTAGTCTCCATCATGTCCATGGATTCACTCAGGTGCTCATGTTTGTGCAAAATTTGACTGCATCCACGTCTACTAATCACCTAGTAGTTAGTAGTCACTAGTAGTGCTGGGCTGTAAAATAAGGCATTAACAAAAAATGGCCGGCTAAGTCTCACAATCCTCACCTCACAAGTTTAGGTTACATTTCCCAAAGTCAACTGAGGCCACAGATAACTAGTTAAGAAACAGCCATCTGCACTTCAGTGATGCTGTTACAACATACAGGTCCAAATCTCTAAACATCCCACAATGCAACTTCTAACCACTGGTGAATAAATTAGAAAGGATGAAACTAATTATTCTTTTGCTCTAATGTCAATACAATATATTAAAAATCCCATATGAAATAAAACTAAATGATAAAAGAAAAGGCAAATAATAATTTCTCTATAATCAGCTAACCGAAGTGCTAAAGGTAAACTAAAAACTGCACAAACTATGATAACGTGTCAGTGTGGCATGTAACCTTAAGGTCACATTGAACTGTAAAAAAACAGAAGCTACTTAAAGGGGCCTCTGTTCCATTTGTTTTTTCCACATCACTGTGCTGTTCGTTTAAAATAATAGTCGACTCTCTACCATTGGTAACATGATGTTGCAGTGATTTACTGTTTTGTTTTCAGAAACACAGCTTTTAAACTGCCATGGAGCAAGAGCAATGGTGGGTTCCTTCTGCTAAACAAGGACCCCTTCAGTGGAGGTAGACAGAAAGTGGACAGACTTAACACAAGGAGGAGGGAGATGAGCAGAAATGTGTTGAGGCTGGAATAAGGACTAGAAATATTCCAACGTAATGCTTACACAAGTTGGACGTCTAACATCTTCAAGAGCCGCTAGCGGTGGAGACGATTGTGCGTCATCATGCAGGTTTGCGTGGAGAACAGGGTATATGGGTTGGTATGGTTTAAGGCCAGATGAAGACACGCAGCTGCCGAGATCACGTCTGATGCACCTCGTGAAACATCAGCTCCCGTGGGATACGAGTCTCTGGACCGTAGAGCGTACAGGCTCGCCGTTCAAACGCAGCAACGTTCTGCTTCACAACCTCATCGAAGAATATGGTGGCTAACTGGGAGTGCAGCAAAGATCGGAACTCAAAAGATATCTGAAGATACAAAATGAATGATCTTTTTAGTACATGTCTCAAAGAGTAGGTAACAACACAAGGTGGATACAATAGCCTGAGCAGCAACAATTCAACATTTCTGAGGATCCATATCAGTCTGCACCACATAAATTAAGCTATAATCATGAAGAATGAAAACTTGGAAGAAACTAGCCTGTTTTTGGCCAACAGAAACAAAGGTTAAGGTGTGTTAATAATTTGGACCTATGTAGTCTTGTTGTCAGTGAAAAAAATTCTTCATGTAAGTAAACACACATTGAAGTTTTAACACTTAAGGTAAGGTAACGTTTAAACTAGTCCAGTCTTCGTGCTAAGCTAACTGTGTGCAGCATGCAAGTTCATAATTAAAGGTGCAGACTTGAGGAGTCACTCATCAATTTCCCAAGCAAGAAAATATACATGTTCACAAAATGTGGAGCTATTCCTTTGATCCAAGTAGTCGTCTGATGCATGTGTGTCAGGAGTGTACTTACAGAAAAGTCTACCGTGCAGGTGCGAGGGTAGCCGGGAATGCCGGGACTAAAGCGCCATATTGTCTCCAGGTGATTGAACAGCTTTCCATCTGTACACACTGCCTAAAATCACACAAGAGAGGAATTCTGGTTAATAACAAGTGCTTGTTGACATCACACAACCATTTAACTAAAATCTGTGTTAGTGTTTTAGAGACATTTTGTTCAGGTAGCTTCTAAACAATAAACCCAAAACTGTTTTTTTTTTTCATTTTACCAACATGAAATACAATGGACAGTCGGATTCACTGAAGCTCCTGACACTTACTTTGACTAGATGAGGCCGGACACTGGTGATCATAGAGGTGTATTTTTCCAACACTGGAGGGAAACCAACTTCAACCTGGGCTTTGGAGTGACCTGCCCTTCTCATGATAGTCTGGGACTTCTTACACCAGGGCACAAAGTTCTTGTACTCATCAACATTGGCCACCACATCATACATTTCCTGCATGGAATACCTGCGACAAAAAGTGAATCAATGTTAAGGACTTTTATTTTAATTCAGAAGTCCAGATATTCATAGCTAATACTGGAAAATTACCCTAGTATCCGACGCTCGGAGTACTCTTGCCGCTTGTTGGTGAGGCTCATGAAGTTCCTGCTTTGGGGAACCGTCGTCATGGTGTCCACGTCTTGGAGGCAAAGCACTTTGGGAGTTCTTGTCATCAAAATGCCACACGATGACAAGTATCTAAAAGGTAAGAGGAAAGGTCCTGTTATCCACATTCTGGAAAGAGTAGAACAATCAACCACTTACACAGTAAACAACAAAAACAGCCCCCTGCAGTTGTTCCAACTGAAGTCAATGAGTACACGTTGCATACTAGACTCTCTGTGTTGTCAGTGTGCTGGTATTTTCTGACTTCTAATGTGAAAAGCAAAAAGCTCAGTAATGACATACATTCACAAGTATTGCACTTAGCAATTGATTTTCTGGCAGATAACCTGTAGATGTTGGGGAAACATGTTCTCACCTCTGGCTGACCCTTGTCAATAAAGTTTAGTAAAGTTAGAAATAAGACTTCTCCTTACAAAGCTTACATGTTGTCACCAAAGATTAAATAAAATCTCGTCAACACTGTTTGGAAGTTTGATTATGAAATAAAATTTTATTTTGATTTTAAGAATGGTTTTATTTTGAAAGTATTTTTTTCTAGATTTGGTTATCAGTTAAATCGGTCAATATGTTTTGTACCAAAAAACAAAAGGTAGAGTCATGAATCTTATGATTTGATAACCTTAGTCGAGGAGCCATAATTACAAAATATTCAGGAGATTTGACTATACCGTATTATTCCTACACTGATTGGACAACAAATTGTTCATAGTGATTGACAGACTAGGAATTTTTTGGCATTTTTAAATTTCTATTGTGTGATGTAATAGCCATGCCAAAAATATGCTAGCACAAAATAATCTTACAAACATATGCAATAAGCAAATATGAATGAGTTACTGGATATTGATATGTGGCTTTAGAAACATTATATATTAAAATGTATTTTAGCTTTCTTTCACATACATAATGTTCCAAGATGTACCTACTAATTTCTATGATGTTTAGGTTAGTAGGCTGTTCCAAAGCATCAGCTTTTGGTGATTTATAGTCACTTGAGGTTCGATTTCTCTCGCTGTCCAGTTGCAGAAGCCGGTTTCTTGTCCGTTTCACTTTCTCGACGGGGTGCGGGAGATTTGCATTCACAACCTGTAGCTTCAGACGTCTCCCTTGCATTTTCAGACGCTCTCTGTGCCATTTGCTGCATCACAACCCCGAATAGGTCGCTCAAGTTGTAGCAGGATTAGCTGCGTGTCGTAAGCTACATTTGACAGGCTCACCTGATGTTTTGCCGAAGGCATCCTCTGGGCACCGCTGCACGACAGGAGCGAGGGGATCCTACAGTGGCGATCTGAAGAAAGTCACTGAATGTCCGCACACCCATGGGCAACCGTCGGGCACAAGCAGTGGCTGCCATGAAAACAGCCACTGAGTTCGAGGAAGAGAGCTCCTAGGTCCGAGAAAGCGAGCCCGGGTCGGCTCGAAGACCGGGGTCAGGTGGGGGCTTCAATGTTCCGGTGCTTCACTCGTGATGTATTAATTCGCACGTCGCGTCAAATATGTGTAATATGCTAAAATAACGAGCATTCACGGGAGTGCTACTCGAATATCGTCACACCAGCAGCGTCTCCTGTCGCTTGCCAGCTGCCAGCGTAACTAACGTTAGTTACGAGTGAGGTGCTAATGGTAGCTAAGTTAACGGCAGCTAACAGTGTTTCATAACGAGCCGAACAAACGCGACGTACAGCCGCGTTCCTTCACTGTTTCGCCAATACGCACATCACTCCGCGTCTTGGGACACAAACATATAAAAATACTAACTGATTCCTGCCAGTCTTGCTTTAAACTAATATAAAATACCACAAAACTGCGGACGACCTTCTGCGGCTAACCTAAATAAAACGCCGGTGTGACGAGCTGCTGCTGTTCTTTCTTCTAGGCGATTGTCTACGGTTTAACCCAACAGCTACAGGGTGAAATGCCGCCCCCCAACGGCCTGGAGGTGAATGGACGAAAAATAATGTTTTTAATTTATTCATAAGCAATCGTAATATTATACAAACATTTTTTGTTTATCTAATTCAGTTTAGCAACTTCTTCTTCTAGATTTTGCCACTGTCATCTTTATTTGAAATGATTGCACATTTAGAGTCTAGGTGAATGTATTAGTAATGTCTGTGACGATCCCCAGTCATCCAGGTCATGGTAAGTTTTAGTCCCTTTTATGAGGCTACCGTTTTTACTGCCTGTAAAACGTTGCTTAGTAGGAGCTAGGTTAATAACTGTACTCGATATGGCTCCATGCTCCACAACCATAAATATCTCCCTCGACTTCGCACTTTCTCCCAACACTGTGTGTCGCGGTGCAGTGTCTGCGTTTACAGGTTTCCACCACACGATGTCGCCAATTCACTCGCGGACGCGACAGCAGCCCGCCACGCCTGTAGGCGGACCAGCACAGTCGGAGCCTGTATCGTCAGACCAGACATCGGATACAGACAACAACAGTGACAGATCGAGACCGCATTTCTGTTTGCAAGCAGCTATGGGTGTAGTCTGAAAAGTGGATACAGTAGCGCACCGCAGTATACCTCGAAGTTTTATCCTCATGAAGGAGCTCCGTCCTGGCTGAGTTTGGGAGATGGGAGTACTCAACATTGCAGACCAGGTTCGGTGAAAGAAAGCGTCGGGGATTGCGCCGTGGCGCAGTCTATTTGCTGGGGAAAAAAAACAGCAGCTCTTGTGCGCAGCGTACTACGTCTCATACGCTGAACGAGCCGTTTTCACACTTAGCTCGGCGGTGGAGCCCGCGATTCCCCGCAGATAGCGCAGCTCGGCGCCCGCACGTAGACAGCGACGCTGTAGATGCGGTTGTGTAGGTGCCGCTCTGGTCCGGAGCCAGCAGCTCTCCGTAGCAGGACGAGCTAGCTGGAGCCGTTTGGCTAGCTGACGTAAGTGGGGAGAAAGGGGCCTGTAGGCCTCAGCCGTGGATCAGTGTATTTGCTGGATGATGCGTTCAGTCGCCTACATGCAGCAAACGCGCCTAATTCGGCATTTAACACCGTGATAGCATTTTTAACAGTTTCGCCGACTTATGTTTTGGATTTAACCGATATTTGACACGCTCTGGGACCTCATATAACGCTGGCGTGCTGGTTATATCCGAGTGGTCTCTCCGTATCAACGTCAACGTAATTTTTTTTTCGTGCAGCGTTTTCGTGTCGATAATTGGTATTTCTCTATTGCAGCCTCCTCTGGTCCAGGCCGTCTTCAATCGTAATGCTGAAGAAGTTCAACTACTATTGCACAAAAAGGAGGATGTCAATGCACTGGTAGGTGTGAAGTAGATTGAGCTACGACGTTTGTGGCTGAGCGTCAGTGTAAAAGGTCAAATCTTCCCGTGATTGATTGTGCGTTGCATCCCGCAGGACCAAGAGCGGCGCACGCCACTTCATGCTGCTGCCTGTGTGGGTGATGTCCACATTATGGACGTCCTCATTGAATCAGGTATGTGGACTGCTTCCTCGTTCTGGGCTGTAGGTCAGAGAAATGTGCTGCATGCGTTGTCATCAGCGCTGCAGTTACACTGTGCTGCAGTGTTACCCTCACAGCATCCTCAAGACTCCTAACGTTGGGAAATTATTCTCTCCACTCCGTCAGGTGCCAGTGTAAATGCTAAAGACCACGTATGGTTGACCCCGTTGCACAGGGCAGCTGCTTCCAGGAATGAAGTAAGCAGTAGACTATTATCCTTTGCCATATCAGAGCCTAATTGTCTCACAGTCAGATTAATTCTTGCTCTAATTGCATCATGTTTTCACCCACACTGGTTATGCTCACTTTGATTCATGCATTGACTGATGGAAATTAAGTCATGTTACATGCATTAAGCTCTTGTGAACGCTTACGTCTCCCCAGAGGGCAGTGGGTCTGCTGCTAAGACGTGGAGCAGATGCAAACGCAAGAGACAAATTCTGGCAGACCCCACTGCATGTGGCCGCTGCCAACCGTGCCACACGTTGTGCAGAGGCCCTGCTGACCCAGCTGAGCAACCTAAACATGGCGGACCGCACCGGCAGAACCGCCTTGCACCATGCAGCTCAAAGTGGGTTCCTGGAGGTGAGATTTGAATGAGTTGTTCTTCATTTTTGAGATTTTCCTCCAAATAATAAGAAACTTAAGGACAGTTTCTGCAAAATCTTGTTCTTGTTTTATAGATGGTGAAGCTGCTGCTGAACAAAGGGGCGAACCTGAGTGCCATCGATAAGAAGGAGAGACAGCCTATCCATTGCGCTGCTTATTTGGGTAAGCTAGTTTAACTTCCTTGACGGTGCTGCACAACTCTTTCAGATACAAGTAAACGATTCAGTTAGCTCAACTAAAAGAAGAATAGTACCATGGAGAGGTTTGTTGTTCACAATCTGGGAGTTAAGTCAACTACAGCGCTGAAGAACCAATTTTATTCTCATCCTGTTCACTCCACAATTCTTGTAAATCCATTGAATCGTTGCATTTAAAGGATCTCAGCCACGACATAATATTTTCTTCTTTTTGTGTTCTTGTAGGACATGTTGATGTTGTGAAGTTGCTGGTGTCCCGTAGTGCAGACAAGAGCTGCAAGGACAAGCAGGGCTACACACCTCTCCATGCTGCTGCTGCAAGTGGTCACATCGAAATTGTAAAGTACCTACTGAGGATGGGGTCGGAGGTAAGTAATTTTCCAGTCATTTGGCTTTTAAGTTAGTCAGATATGTCTGCTCTGCTATTTGTCATTTTAAATATCAGCTTTTTAGACATTTTTCAACACTTCTATTATTTCAGGCAGTCTGATCATGTCCTGTTTGTTTTTTCCTGTCAGATTGATGAGCCCAATGGCTTTGGAAACACTGCGCTCCACGTGGCTTGCTACATGGGGCAGGAGGCTGTGGCTACAGAGCTGGTGAACCATGGCGCTAATGTTAACCAGCCCAACAAGTGCGGGTACACACCTCTGCACCTGGCTGCTGTCTCCACCAATGGTGCCCTGTGTTTGGAGTTGCTGGTCAACAACGGGGCAGATGTCAACCAGCAGGTATGAATGACATCACAAATTGTGTGTGTGTGTGTGTACGTTTAGTTTGTAGCTGTATTAGTAATTACGTCATTGAGGCTGGTTATGGAAAACAAAAAAGCTATAGATACACATGTATATTCATACACATTTAGTTGCTGGAAATGGCAACAGTGTCATAGTATGTGTGGTAATGAAGTACGTGAATGAATGAAGTTATTGATTAATATGACATGAATTACTCCGATGTTGTTCTCCAGAACATATGTTACATGTCTATATGTTATGTCCAGGCAATGCAAACGGTGTGTTCTGCTGATTTTGACTGTTTATGTAGCTGTGAAGTGAGATCCCTCACTTCACGCGTACAGTGGAGACAACGCATTATAGCTGTTGCTATTTTTAGAGGCACCACACAGAAACTGTAAAAACATGCAGCATATTTGGTCACAATCTTTACTTTAGGCTCCGCTACAAAATGGAGATGCAGCAACTAGCCACGTTGTTGTTGCTGTTGTTGTTGTTGTTTAAACGGTCACACAAGCCACAAGCTCAGAAGTAGTAATATCTGGTGAAATGTTCTGTTCTTCACGTTACAGAGCAAAGAAGGGAAGAGCCCCCTACACATGGCAGCCATTCACGGACGCTTCACACGCTCTCAGATCCTCATCCAGAATGGTAGAGATGACTGTGCTGTCCAGCTGATCTGTTATGTTGGTGAATGCTTTTCTCTCCTCCTAACGGGTCTTTGATTCACTCCCTCATTCCTTCAGGTGGGGAAATTGATTGTGTGGATAAGTATGGCAATACTCCTCTCCACGTTGCTGCTAAGTACGGCCATGAACTGCTGATCAGCACTCTGATGACCAACGGAGCAGACACGGCCAGGTACGAAAAAAGCTTTAAGTGGTGTCACTGGTGGTTACTAAAACTAAAACCCACTGAAGCACAGGCTTTAATATAAAGCAGTAATGTGTGTAGCCCCTCCAGTGAAACAGTTGGGCTTTATGTTTGGTTATTTTGAATATTTAATTTCTCTTTTCCAGACGTGGGATTCATGGAATGTTCCCCTTGCACTTAGCTGTGCTGTACGGGTTTTCAGACTGTTGTCGCAAGTTACTCTCCTCAGGTTTGTCTTCATCCATGCATGTGTGCACTCATGTTTCATCTTCTGTGTCTGTGTCTAAGCACAGTTTGACAGCCCTTTAATCGTCCCCCCACAGGTCAGCTGTATAGTATAGTTTCATCTATGAGTAAGGAGCATGTACTATCGGCTGGTTTTGACATAAACACCCCTGACAACTTTGGGAGGACCTGTCTACACGCCGCTGCCTCTGGAGGGTAAGATGCAGAATCTGCTTTGGCACTGGAATATTACCATGACCTAAAGTGTTGCTTTATGTCTGGTAGTCTGACTCAATTTCTTCCTGGTCATGTGTTTCTACAGAAATGTTGAATGTCTGAACTTGCTATTAAGTAGCGGTACCGATTTGAATAAGAGGGACATAATGGGAAGGTGAGTCCCCCCCCACACCACCACCACCCTTTCTACATGTCTGAGTTTTGTAATTTGCTTTAATCATTTACTGACACTGTCACATTGATGATGCGTTTTTCCTTTTTCTGTTGTCCTGATAGGACTCCGTTGCACTATGCAGCTGCTAATGGGAGGTACCAGTGCACTGTGACCCTGGTGAGCGCTGGCGCTGAGGTCAATGAGCCTGACCAGACAGGCTGTACTCCCCTGCACTACTCTGCCGCCTCCCAAGCATTCAGCAGGTTAGAACTCTCTGAAACAGGAGAAGCGATACAAACCATCAGTGTCTTTGAAAGTGTGGCACAACGCTGCTTTCCTTTATGTAAATGTTTGTGTTTCATGCTCAGTTCTAAGCCTGAAATAATCCCATTTTAAGCAACAGACGTATGTAAAATTGTGTTTTTCCAGAGCTGATCGGCATTTTTCTGGGAACCATCAGAATGATGAAGACGAGGCGAAGGAGTCGTACTTGTGAGTTTATTTATCGTCCCCTTCACCCAGTGTGATTAAAGCCAAAACTTGTTTGTGAGAAACATTTGTGTATGTAGTCAAAGTGACACCCCCCCCCACACACACACACTTTGTTTTGTCTTCTTAATAATAGCTGCTTGGAGCATCTTTTGGACAATGGTGCTGATCCATCGATGGTCAACTCAAAGGGTTACAGTGCTGTTCACTATGCAGCGTACCATGGCAACAAACAGAACCTGGAGCTGGTGTGTAACTGTTTCCAGTTTTAGCCTCTTATATATGGGACTTAGTTAAATCAATATGAATTCCTAGAGTCCTTTCTCTTTCTAAATAAAATTCACTGGTCTTTTTAATATTATCTACTTGGATCATCTTCTGGGCAATGGTGCTGATTCCTTTTTCTAAAAACGTTTAGCTCCTGGAGATGTCCTTTAATGCACTAGGAGACATAGAAAGCAGTATTCCAGTCAGTCCACTGCATCTTGCTGTGAGTATTTGACATTTAATCAGCTCCTGGTTTGACATTAGTTGTAATTGGCCTGTAAATGCAACTTTGCGACTGACTTTCTCTGTTCCTTTAGGCTGATAAGGGTCACCGGCAAGCGCTGCGTGTGCTGACAGAAACTGCAGCCTATGTGGACATACAAGACGCCGCAGGCCGTTCTGTCCTCTACTTGGCGGCACAGAAAGGCTACGCCCGCTGCTTGGAGGTGCTGTTGGCGCAGGGGGCCTCCTGTCTCCTCAGTGACAACCGCCTCACGTGGACTCCAATTCATGTTGCAGGTAACTGCTGTCTGCCGCATTAAATTGTTACCACCCTAAACGGAGTCAGATCTACATTCCAGAGACCGATCATACCTGTTTTACAATGATCTTTCACACCAGCTGCCAATGGCCACTCAGACTGTCTGCGTATGATGATTGATTACGGGGAGGAGGGGGATCTCACCAACGTGGTTGACAAATTTGACCAGTGAGTTTTTTGTCTTTATAAAAGAATTGTTTCAGTTTGTACACTCGATGAAATGCATCTAGCCAAATGCGAAGCGGTTCACTAAAGTTGCTTCCGCCCCCGTCTAGGACACCTCTGATGCTAGCCGTTCTGGGAGGTCACACTGACTGTGTGCTTTTTCTGCTGGAGAAGGGAGCCTTGCCTGATGCCAAGGACAAGAGGGGGAGCACAGCTTTGCACAGAGGAGTAGGTCAAACACTGGGCGACAGAGTTTGGATTTAGTCAGTCTGGTCACTTGAAAAGCTCTCTAGCATTGTTTCATCATGTTAGTTGAGTTTATCTCCTCACACCCCGCTGGTCTTTGCTCAGGCGGTGTTGGGCCACGATGACTGCGTGACAGCCCTACTGGAGCACAAAGCTTCTGCACTGTGTCGGGACACCCAGGGTAGGACACCGCTGCACTATGCTGCATCCAGAGGCCACACGGAGATCCTGGCCTGTCTGGTGCAGGCCGCCATGGCAACAGACCCACAAGACAAACTGCTGGACAACAAACAATACACCCCATTACACTGGGCTGCTTACAAAGGTTTGCCCATTTGTCCAACTGAACCTAATTGTTGTCATTAGTCTCTCTAACATCCACTGTTTGTATATAACGCTGAGTGTATTTGTTCTCAGGGCATGAAGACTGTTTGGAGGTTTTACTTGAATTTAAAACATTTATCCACGAAGAGGGAAACCCTTTCACCCCCCTGCACTGTGCTCTGTGAGTATTTATTGTAGTTTATTGTAGGAAAGCGCCCATCTGGTTGGAGCTTCTTCTTAGCCGTGCCGTCTTGTTACAGGATGAACGGCCACAGCGGTGCTGCAGAGAGGCTGCTGGAATCTACTGGGGTCCACATGATTAACACCAGAGATGCCAAAGGAAGGTAATACTGCAAACGTTAATGTTCCTCATGAGGGTTTCACACCCTCATGAGGCTGAAGCTGCAACACTGGGCTCATACGGTAAATGTTCGGACTGTGTGGTAAGTGTCTGTTTATGCCTGTAGGACCCCGTTACACGCTGCTGCATTTGCTGAGGATGTCGCAGGACTGCAGTTGGTGCTTCGCCACGGGGCAGAGATCAATGCAGTGGACGGAAGTGGTTGCTCCGCTCTGATGGTCGCTGCTGACAAGGGCCACAGCGGCACCGTGGGTGGGTCATACTCACATTATTCTTGTCGTATTTTTATCATTCATAGCTGTCTGTTACATTTTAGGCTTGAATAGATCTTGTTAGGTCCATTTAGAATAGTCAAGGATGTATTCACTGGAAACTAAATGTCTTTGTGTGCCTGTATCGCCCAGCCATTCTCCTTCACCGGGCCAAGGCTGATCTGACACTACTGGATGAGAACAGGAACACTGCCCTGCACCTGGCCTGCAGCAAGGTAACGATTACAGTTACTCACGTGATTCTACTCCACTGTAGAATGCTGAGCATTACCAAAGTAATTAAATGATTTTAATGGGTGGCAGGAATGATCTTTCTTTCTGTTTTGTTTCTCAGGCTCATGAGATGTGTGCCCTGCTGATTCTGGGAGAGATTCACAGTCCCACACTCATAAATGCCACCAACAGTGCTCTGCAAATGTGAGACTTCTGCAGTTTTCTACCTATAGAATAAAATACTTTCCCTCCGGGATTTAGTTTTTGCATTCTTGAATATAATCTTGAAATACTGTACAGGCTTCTATGTTTTATGAGCATGTATTCTTAAATACCGTTTGTAATGGTGTTTTATTTGAGACAACGTATTGTTCATTCACACAAATTGCATCACCTCTCTGAAGCTTTTTTATTTATTGACATTTTGTTTCACGATGTAATGTTACAACGTTGTAACATATAAAAGTCACCTGGTGATAAGTAGGTCTGCCATCTCTCTGAGACTGTCCCTCTTCTGCAGGCCCCTCCATCTTGCGGCACGAAATGGCCTGGCTACAGTGGTGCAGGCACTGCTGAGTAGAGGAGCCACTGTGCTGGCTGTGGATGAGGACGGTGAGGCGCTCTGTTAACAGTTGTTCTGGAATTGGGAATGGTGTTTGATCATTCACATGAATCACGAAAGGACTGTAACTAAGTTCTTGCCAAATGTTCTTCACAGCACACTATGTTTTCGATGCGACATATATTTTCCTATGATAGTTAATCCGTGAATTTAACTGAAGATTTAAAGTCTGTAACGGCAGTGTTTGAATGTGGTGCTGCTCAATTTGAACTTTCATGCAAAAACCGAAGTAGAATTCATCCATTCGTTCATACACCTGCATCAGTAGATGTTTTTTGGGGGGACAGATGAGCTGAGAGAATCAAAACAGTGATGCTGTGGTCCATAAACCCAAATGGATTAGGCAACACTTTAGCTCTCTGTAGAGCTGAGGGAAATCAGGCCATGGTACACTTTGCCCTGACACTCGGTGACCGTGCTGAGATGTGATGTTACAGGAGTGTTCGTGCACTTATGTGAGTTTGTTCTTGTCTGTAAGGCCACACCCCAGCTTTGGCCTGTGCTCCCAACAAGGACGTGGCTGACTGCCTGGCTCTGATCCTCTCTACCATGAAGCCTTTCCCCCAGCGGGACCCTTCGTCCTGCTCCTGCTCCTCTCCCACCGTCTCCCCCTCTCCGGGTCTCAACTTGCTGAAGCACTGCGGCATCACTGCTGCCTGCGCCCCCCTGCCCAGCAACGGCCTCCACAACGGCTACGTCAAAGATCGTCACGGTGCACCAGTTGGCCTGGACGGGTGTCTCTCTGAGTGAGGTGAAGCGCCCCCTTCAGTCGGCCACCAGGGGGCAACTCCCTTTAACATGGCCCAGAGGACCAGGAGAGCGCCTACCCACATGTCTGTTCTCTGCGTATGTATGTGTTTGTGTGTCAGTGTATGCGTGAGTGTTTGGTCTTCTCTTGAGGTGCAGTCAAACCTAATATGCAATTAGATCCCATTCCTCCATCTCCTAGTAGTGCTTAATATGTAGAGGCAGATTGCTCTACAAGGTCACTGAAGAATCATGGCAACCAAAACAAACACTAGCAATCTGGCCATCTCGAAATCATTTAACCCTTTAAAACCATGTTGACATAATTATATAACCAACATCTTAAGAGCATGGAAATCACTGTATCCTCAGCTGTCCTCATATCATTCAGTATAAACGTCATATCATGTTCAGTCGGTTGTGGTGACCTTGTAGAGGAACATACAGCCTTCCCAAAAGAATGATCAAAGAGTTTACCTTGTTTGATTTATAATTATTTCCTTTTTCCAATTTTCGTCTGTTAGCCTAGATTTTTATGAAGGAACCACACAAGAGAAAATCTAAATTTCTTTGCTTAAATGAGTGCAATGCCTGTGTACTACAGTACAATCTGAAATTTGGAAAAGGGTCACAAAGATGTTAATTCCATAGTGTACTTTTAATGTACAGCCTAGGGTTGTTTGGCATTTTAAGATAATTTGGTAATGCTGCTAAATACATTAGCGCGTCTCCTCGCCGAGGAGGGCCTCGTTTAGGTCGGCATCGTAACATCGATTTGTTCTTAATGCTGATCTTATGTTTTAAAGATGCTAAATAAGTGTGTTAAGCTAGAATGTTTCTAAGCATATAAGTTATGACCAAAGTTGATCAACACTACTATGGCTATAAATTATTTATTTGAGATGAACTGTACTGTATAGAGAAAGACAATAGATCTCGATATACCTCGTCAACTCGTTTAGCAGCTGCTTCATCTTCACCCAGGGTCCGTAGGCCTAACGTTCTCTGTTTGTAGGACTGGAGAACTACTGTAGGATAGTGACTGACTGAGGCCTTGTTTATTTCTAGATGAAGGCTTTACTAGTAATATCTGCCAACAACACCTCATCAAAACATCATATATCTGAGCACATAAATGAACAAGCCATTTAAATTTATTTCCCATCTCTTCAACAGTGTGTTTTCTCTCGCTCTCTCTCTCTCTCTTTTTCTTATATTTCAGAATTTGAATGGCCTAGTTATCGAAAGAGAGCAATCAGACATTTTTGTTCCTTGTGTTTCAGGAGTTGAACCTGCCATCAGCATGGTGGTTTTAACAAGCTCTCACTAAAAATAAGTATTTCTTTGAGCTGGCGAACTAGTCTTAAACATCTGATAGCGTGTATCTCAACTTCTCGGCGGTTCGCTCTGATCAGTTCTAGTAACTGAGAGTTAAGAGTATTGTCTGCTATTTTTACTGGGCAGTTTTCAAGCAATATTTTTCTTTTGGCCTTTTTGTTTAACGTTATTGAATAGACAATCACTGTCACAAGGGCTTTTGTTTCCCTGGAATGTGTTAAATTTTCCTTTATTTCATTTAATTTTTTTTTTTTTATTGGTTCGTTTTGGTTATTTCATGAAAAATTTTACCTAAAGACTAAACGAATGGCTCTGTGTGTGCCGGGCATTTTACTGTCAGTGTGTAACACAAATGCACTGGATTGCCTTTGTGGCATCTCATGAAATGCCTTTTGACCCATGCCTTCCGTAACACATCATTTCAGTTGGATCGTGTGATGGCAGAGTGTGACGAGCCCGTGAGACCGATTCGCTTTCCACGTGTTTGATCGCGACGTCATTGAACCACTGTTGCGTCGTAATATCTAGTGGAAAACGCTGCCTGACATATCTTTATATGTCCCGGCATTATCGACGACTAGAAGTAAATAGGGCTAAAAGAAGAAGGAGAGGGATCTTTGCTTAGGCCGATACCTGTTGTTTAGATTTCAGGAATAGCAGATATCCAAATATGTGCTTTTTTTTTTTTTTTTTTTGGGTGTTCTTTTTTCTTGTCTCCTCATCCCATTTCTGGTACTAAGCATACTAAAGATGATTGTATAGGACCACTAGAGCTGTTTGTGACTTTTTATAGGTGTTATATCTATGCTATATATTTTTTTCTTTTTAAAACCATCTGCTGGTGGCGAAATTACACTGAGTCAGATTGTTTTCATTGGCGTGATAACTTCATATCCACTGCTAATGAAGTGGCACAATTGCACACGTTCGTTGACTGGATGAAAGACGAGGACCTAGACTAGGCTATGTTGTTTAACACCCCTGTATTTCACGTTGTTGAATTTTACATGACTTGACTAAAACTGATATTAAGTCCATTTCAGAGCAGCGATTTCTCAGAGTTAGTGTTGTGGATTGATTGTTGCCATTTCAGTTGACCTCCCTAAGTGACTGAAATGAAACTAATTAATAACTAACTAACTAATCCCCACCCTCAGCTTTGGTTCTCTTGCATAATTTATACATTTCAGGACAGAAATAAACTTGCATTATTATGAATTATAGGGATAGGTACATATTTTTTGTAATCTCAGGATCTGTGCTGAAGCAGCAGGCAGAATTTATTAATCCAATCAGATCTCTGCAGGATGATTATGTCTACGGTTTTTTAAGGGGTGTTCCATAATTGAAATCCTTTTTAACCCTAATCCCACAGCACTTAATTAGTCGAGCACGCACTTTAGTACATTCAGGTTCTAAGTGTGCAAACTAGAGCAGATGTAATGTATGTACTTATGTTTACATGCATGTGTGTTGCTGCTGAATACAGGAAGGTGGGGTTGGAAAAGATAAGCAAAGGCTGCAATGAAATTGTACTCTTAACAATGCATTTTTTTTTAAAAAGCAAGTGTCTCTAAGCACTTCGGGACAGTGTCCACTGCCCACTGACATTTTCGTGTGTGCGTGTGTGTGTGTGTGTGTCGTCTCTTTCTGGGCAGCTGGCCCAACGAGGTGATAAAGGTTAACCCAGCCTACTGTTAATAATACAGACACTGGTCTCAGTCACTTAAACCCGGTGATTCGACAGACGGACAGCTCAGGCAGGCTCCTCAGAATAGTCTACATGCTCTCTCTGCCGTGTGTAGGTTCTGTCAGACCAGTCTGTCCAGGCAGGGATTTTTTTTTTCCTCTTGTGATGTCTTTATCTGACCAGTAAATGGAGCCATTGGCCCTCGCAACACAACACACATTGTAACTGAATCCTTTTGTTTGTATCACAGTATTCTTATACATGCATTTTTTTAAACTGTGTGTACCAGTGATAAACTGAGTGATTGTACATGAAGCATGATCACAGTTTTGCTATGGTGAAAGACTAAACAAATGGAGCATATACAATATATTTGGAGTCCGGAAAGCAATGAAAGGTCCAATTGTAGCAATAGAGAGTGTGTGTAATAGGGTGCAGCACAAATATTGCACTGCCATTCGTTTAGGCCAATTCAGTAAATCCTAGCATAAATGCCAATGGAAGATTAAAATGCGGGTTAAATGTTATACACTTTGGTCACAAATAAGGCCTGTTTGCCAAAATGTGTCATGAGGGAAACTTCTTAGTAAAGCAGCAATGGATTTATGCATATGTTTACAGTCTGACCATCAAATCTGAGCCATGAATTTCCTGACTGAAATGAATGTAGGGTCAGTTTGGAGCAGGACGATTTGCTTTCTCCCGACTTTAAACTGTTGCTCTTCATTTGTCTTGCATAAATATGATTATACAAGTAGCATGTAATAACCTAATTCTCTGCATATTATACAATATGTGTAGTAGTCTTCCTGTATGAGGGTCTGGAGAGTTTTTTTTTCTTACATTATTGTTGGATTATAGGCCTGCTGTTGCGTAACATCATTCTTCTCTTAACACATTCTCTTTACAAACTTGTGTGAAGTGTAGCTTACATGGTAAACAGAGGACAAGAGTTCAGATGAATTTAACATTCGTGTTCATTCATTCCATTAAGATTGCCTTACCGTACAATAAAACAGGAGGGACAAAAAGGTCTGCAGTAGATATGATCACACATACTCATAAATAGCCTATATTTGACAAAAATGCACCTAAGCTACACCCATTTAGTGCCATAGAAACCTTTATTTGCCTTTAGACATAAATCATATTTACTCGGTCAATAACTTATTCAGAAATAGGCAGGATTATTACAATTTTGTGTTTGGAGCTGCATGTCTTTTCACCACTTATACTAGTCAAAGAAAAACTATAAATATTTGCATGTGATATTAGTACTTAAATGAAAGTATTCTGTTAAAATTTGATGTTCGTAGAAGTCTTTTATAATTGGACACGTTTGGGAAAACGTAGTTAGTCCCTTCGGTATTGGCAAAGCAATCCCTAGGTTGTGTGTAAGATGGTTCCTAATGTGTGTTACCAGGAGAAAGAAAAAGATTTTGATGTCCAGAAGAAGCATGGTGTATACAGTATAGAATTGATTTGCCTCAATGGATGTCTCGGTTCTTACTTGAAATAAATGGCAAATTTCAATTCAACTCTCTGATCCACTGTTGAGCCTTTTGCCTTAAAAGCAGAAAACGGAAACGACACCTGGCAGCACCTGACAAGTTGCATCACTTGTGTCACGCTATGTGGTCGGATTGCCACTAAAGTGTTTGGCTAAATTTCTTTTTTGGTCTCGAAAGCATCCCCGGGGTGTCGAGAAGCACACAAGTCAATTGAGGTAGCACATAGCTGGAGGTTGCCATGGTGCAGGCGTTGTTGTGAAAGGTTGAGATATCGCCATATTTGCCACTGTGAATGAATTAATTCAGAACTCACTCGTAAACAATCATCTTTGGCTTCTCTGCTATATATAAACAAGCCAAATAACACTTGGAATAAAAGTGGAGTGTGTACCTCAAGAAAATGTTGAGAATGAAATTCTTATGAAAAATGCTTGTACAGCTATGCTAACAAAGAGTTCAAATCTTGCGATCCATCTTGTAGTGGATAGTGTAATTCTGCTTAAACCAGCCTAAATCGGAGATGCATCTACTCGGGAGAGTTAGATTTGTGTTGGCAGATGTCTCATGTTTCCTACCTTATGAAGCGGCAGCCAACTGCACCTTGTACTTTTTATTGGACCTGCAGTTTTACCTCATCTGTGATCTTTTGCGTGACGACGCTGACATTGATCCTCTGTGATTTCCTTCTTGTTTTTCCTAATGCCCGTCGTGTAGATTTTTCTCTTATAGTGTGTGTGAGTGACTTTTCAATATATACATGTCAAACTTTAACATGCACAAGTCAGTTTTGTTTTTTTTTTTAACGACACAAAAGCATAGTTGTCGCATCTGAACATGCTTCACTTCATTACAACCATCAGATGAGTCAATTATCTGGTGAAGGCTAGGGTCTTATGTAAGGTGGGAAATGAAGGTAGCTATAAAACTTTACCTCTGTGAGTCAAAACAATACAGTTTCACTGTATCACTTATGCTAGTTTGACCGCCTTTCCTGCCTAACACTTGGTTAATAACCTCCCCACACACACACACACCAATAGGACCTGTGTAACATCGAGCACAGTGGTGGCATGGTGCCTTTTTATTTGTTACTACCAAAAGGTACGGTCTTCCATTTGTATTTCTCAGAAGCCTTACAATGGGGAAAAGAAAATTACTCTGAACATACACAACTACGCTAGATAGGCTCCCTCTGAGCATGGTTACTTCAACCATATGAAATCCGGGCTTTAAAAAAAACAAACTTAATTAGCTCTGGATTTAATTATGAGTTTCCAGTGATTCTGCCGAACGGCAGCACAATAAATTGCACATCACTGACGAGATTTAGGGCACATCAAACACTGAATGAATGGGGATCACGTAAGCACAAATCCAAAGAAGGCACCTTGGGGCTCAGTCGGCTCCCGGCACCAAGGAGTGAAGGAGCCTGTAGACCAAATTTAGGCAACAGTCTAGAAGGAAAAACATTTAACTCCAGTGAGTGCAGAAAACATTTTGATTGTCAGTAACACGTCAACTGTAGAGTGACCATATCGCAGAACTTCAGAGCTTCTGATGGTTCCCGTCAACTCCTTGGTATTTATCAAAGATTAGTAACTTCACAATGTGAGCCGAGCTGTGAAATGATGCGGTACCTACGTCTGAAGATCGAGTTTAGGTGAACCGTTTGTAGTGGCTGGGGTGCGAGTTGATTGTGGAGATTTTGTTTTGTGTTCTTTAGGCTAAACTGACTACAAGTAGGGTTGCAGTAGTAGCTGTGTGCAGTGTTAATAACAGTGTGATCATATTAGGGGCGTAACATTTGTCGTCTTACTACGACATTAAGGCATGAATCATCTTCTCTCAAGCTGACCTCGGTTGAAATAGACAAAAGATAAAAGTGCAATAACGTTTTGTTTAACATTGCTTCCTCAGTTAAATAAAATATTATTTAATATGCCCTTTCTGTTAACACCAAAAGTCACTTGTCTGTAGCAAATGAAGGATTTCAAGTGGTCCTGTTTGTATTTGGAGAGGTGGCGCTTGATAGTGGAGTGTGTGATGTTTCATTCTTAAAACTGTGATTGAAATCTGATTTTAAAAAGCTGCCTGCTTAGAGAAAGAACCGTGCACAAGTTGACCAATCGATTAGAGTAGGTGCATTAGTTAGTTCTTTTTCTTCTTTTTATGGATGGACTTTGGTATTGTAGTTTGGACTTCTGGTTTATAGCCGATAGACATGTTCATTTGCATGTGTAGATGTGTATATGCATCCCCTCCCTCCTTGAATGAAATGTTTTCTCAAAAATATTTAGACCTGCTGTCAGTGATGTATGCGGATAAAAGGAAATATGAAATGCCTTATATTTGTTTTCAATGTTAAGCATTAAGGGTTTTTACATGTCCCTCCCCCTTCCAGCGTGTAGCCTAAAGCTTGTACAGTTAAGAAACTCATGAGATTTATATCTATTGTATAGCCTATGTGTTTTCAGAATTTGTTACTTGGAGGTCCTGTGATTGTGATTTTAGAGAAACATTCCCCTTGAAAGTGCCGTTTGTTTTCACCAGCAGAAGATGTGTCTGTGGGCGTGGGAGGGAGGGGGAGAAGGAAAAATGTATTTAGACAAAGGAAGACAAATGTTCGCAACACTTTGCAGTGTTGATCCTGATGAACTGAATGACACAAAGTATTTGTGCCGGTGAAATAAGACAGTAGTCGTCTGATGGAGCACCTTGCTGACTTGCTCCTTCTGTGAGTCCACTACACAAGTGGACTCGCATGAGGCTCGATTACTCTATAGCAGAGCCATATCAGAGAATTTGCCCAATAGGAGCCCCTTTTTGAATGTGTTTTTAGGAGTAGCCTACTGTAGGAAAGAGTGTGTATTGCATGTTTTGTGACATTTTAGTAGTGGTATTCCCATAATGTTTTTTTTTCTGTTTAGTCTGCTACAGTGTAGATGTTGCCACCTGATTGCAACTGACAAGATATTAACAGTCCTCTCACAACTGGACTTTAAGCAGGCAATGATCTGCTGCTGACGCAGCCTTAGTTCTCTGCAAAATGAAAAGAAAAGATGATGGATAACGGTTTGTCTGTTTCACTTTGAGTGGCTTACCTGGGGAAATACAAAGGAACCCTTATCATGAGTGGAAGGACTCTGAATCAGGGCATGTGATGAGTTACAATCAAATAGTTTCACAGTGCACCTTCACAGAAAAACAAAAAAAAAGTTGGCTCGTCCACCCAACATTCCAAAGTTGATTTCATTTCCCGCAGTCCTGTCCCGCTGATTGAGGAAACCTTTTTGCTTTGCTGGTGAATGAAGTGGGCATGTGTGTTAATGACAGGGTTCCCTATTTAGCCTAACGCTGATTACCTCATTTACAAATCTGCAAATCTACTACTCTACTGTGTGTAAAGGAGTCAATGCCATCACCAGCAGTGTGGTCTCTAGACCTGTGATGACAACAGGACCAATGAAGTTACTCTGTTGAAATTAGCTAATTTAAAATACGACCAGTCGGAGGGAATATATAGGGTTAAGACACGATTCAAATGTTTTTGTAAGGTCAAGTGCGGCCTGCTAAGATTTTTTCAGTTAATAATTGACCACAGCTGCTATCCCAGTCAGCACCAGGAGCTTTCAGGAAAGTTGCAGATGTCTTAATTTGGTAGTAAAATCAATGTTGCACATCACTTTACAAAAATAAAGAAAGGTGGGGGGGGGCTAAGGTTACTGTTGTTACACGCCGCTCCCGAAAACATTGACTGGAATAGCAACTGCCTGCACTAGCATGGTTCAAGACGTCGAGCCGAAACCTGGTGTGTCTCGCCATTATTTAAGTGAATGATCATGTTAGCATCACTTGCTGTTTTTTCAGTAGCATCTCTCCTACCTCCTTGTTTTGCAGTGTCTAGTATTGTTTCTCTCCACGTGTTCTGACTAAAAGGAAAAAAAAAAAGTATCACAGTACAGGAATACAGATTTATCATAAGCAATGGTAGTTATACATTTACAAAAAGTGTGCTTGGTTGTGCTGTATGTGTATATGTCTATTTGACGTTGAAAAAAATATTTATGAGAAGCATTTATACGACAAAATACCACTGGAATGTGAAGCCAGACAATGTTATGATGCAGATTATGATGATAGTCTATCCCCTTTAACATTCAGTGGCGAATGGTCAGAGGAATCATCTTTTAGAAAATGAATAACCATGGGGGTGGGGGGGGGGCTCTTCTTGTGCATATACTTCCCTGTCTAGCCCTGGTGTGTACAATATTTCAGCGTTTACAGCTTCATTCTGGGTGAGCTACCATTTGCCCTGCAGTCCACAACATCACAGGTTGTCTCTGTAACAACAATAAGGTGGATTTGTAACTCTGCGTGAGGGCGAGTTTGAAACCCTCGAGCCGTATGCCTTCGAATCCATCTGTCCACTCCTAACCAAATTCTGCTACTTAGGTGTCTGTCTTCACACTGCCCCAACATTTTCCATTTAGGTTGACTACAAGGGGTACAGGCAAGGTGAAAGGTTTGAGGTTTTCTGACCAGGGCCTCACTCCCCTACATCCCCCCTCACCCCATCCATGCTTATTACTGGACAGGACCTGCCCCACTCCCCGTCATCCATCCCACTCTGTTCGCCTAAACCTCAAGCCATTCATGTCTCTGTTTTTGTTTTGTTGTGTTTGGGTTTTTTTTTTTTTCGACAATGCAATCCTGAAAGCACTTTGCCTTGTTATTCCTTTGTGTGAACATGTGAATGATAATTTGTTACAGAAATGTTAAATATGTAAAAGATCATTCACTGTTTTGGAAAAACCTGCATCTGTCTTTCTGACGTTAAAAGGAAAAAAAAACAATTTAGTGACATTAAACCTGAATCTATTTTATAAAATGTTTGCTGCAGCCAATTGGTCTTGTCATTCAGTATTGTGGCTTAGGGTTGTTTGTGTTCAATAAAGTGCTATTGCTAAATATTTTCAGACTTAGGTGTTTTGTTTTTTTCCTCTTCACATTGATTAAAGATGTCAAATCTCTCTTATTTATCTTAAATGTCTTTTGATTGAATCCTCGTTTGGATGTGAAGTTGTTTACTTAGACTCAAACGAGGAACTGATAGTAGATGAAGTAAAGACAAAGACAAAACAACTTGATTGGATTTATCACATTGTTCTTCTTGCAGCGCTGCACCCTTGTTTGGTAGTGCTGCAAGGCATGCTTCAGACCATAATAACCTGAATGTGAAGTACACACCACTGTTGACCGTATTGTGATGTTTCTTAAACACTACTCATATTACATACACACTCAAACAGCTGCTTAAATAGGAAGGAAATGTCAACATTGCATTATATGTCAACTGCTTGGGGCTGGATTTTAATTTGAAGTAGGGGGGGGGTACCTGATTTGTAACTGACAGGACACACAGGTCATGTTCAAGAGTACTTGAGAGGGATCAGGGGAAATATAATACGCTTGGGTTGGTGGTGCGTTTTTTTAGGAATACAAAGATAGAAACAGGGCTTTTGGGAAGGTCCCGTGTTTTATTGTTTAGGCAGTATTTTCACAAGTGGCTGTAAGTTAAATGACTTGCTTTATATATTTTGTAGTTTAATCCATAACAATATCCTGTTATGAATTGATAATTTATTTGGGCACAGGGTAGAAAAGTCATCAATCCAAATTATACTTGAGTAAAAGAGCTTATGGGGTTACTCGAAAATATATGGTAAATATACAAAAATAATAAAAGTAAAGGTACTTACTATGTAAAAGCATCTGCCAAGTAAAGTACTACTAAAACGACCTCAGGATTATGTATAATTATATATTATTATTGTATTATTACGTATGCATTATTCCACTTGGAATAATTTCAATTACCTCATATTCTACTAGGAAGATCCTAGTGATCAAAAATGTCTTTAAACTATGTCATATTTGACTGAGGTGATGATGTAGGTAATGGAAGTACGTCATGACGTTGCCACACGCCCTCGTTTCGGTGACGCATAAGTGTAGGATGTAGCACAGGACGTGGCTAGCGAGCTACTAGTAACAGTAGGACGTCTGAAAATACATAAACATCGGTATTAGGGTCTTTTTTTACTACATGCTACAAGTAAGTATATAGGTCTGATATTATGTTTTCTTCTAGTGTCGCTAACTCTAAATAGCCAATTTTCAGTGTAGTTTGCCCAGACTGAAATCTGTCTGGTTAGCCCGATGGCTAATATCCAGAGGAAGCAACGGTACCCTAGACGTTAAAAGGGCTAGCTAGCTAGCAGGCGTCAGTTTAATTCATAACGAGCAGGCTTTACTGAAAGTCGATATCCAGCACCGAGTTATTTTGGCGAGATGACGCCGATTGGGCTGACTGCAAGCCCAGAGGCGTTGCGATGTAGCTTAGTATCAAGTGCGAATTTAGATCATGCACGTAGTTAGCATTAGCATGAAGTGTTAGCTTGTTTGCAAGGCATGCTGAGTGCGATGGGGGGAAAGGGATCTGTGAAATGCTTCCAGGCCGGTATGTACTGCTTTCACTGAAATTGGGTCAGTCACAAGTCAGCTGGGACAACAGGATCCTCTCCTCAGATGTTGGAGCTAGGTCGCTGCAGTTTCATATGTCGAGGACAACGGGAAAAAACACAATACCTACCACACATCAAGGACATTACTGGTGAATGTGTATAAATATGGCTGAGTGCATTTATTCAGCCGTTGTCTTTATAACTTTTGTTAGTACATACATACACAAGCTACATGAATTAATATCTGATGTATGAGGTTATGTTACAAAGCACAACTATAATCATCTTGGAAAACTAAATAATCAATGTGAATATTGCCTCATTTCTCTCAGGAAGTGTTGGCATCTCCTTCGCCAGATGTGATGTATCAGTAATACATCAAGAGCTGAATGGAAGTATTTGATGCTCTTTGTGCGCGAGGTAAGCTCAACAAATATGCGTTTACAATATTTATAAGAAATATTCATCGCATGGAGGTTTTCACCTTTTTCCTACATAAACATGTGCATTTTTAGCCTGTTCTAAATCTAATGTGCTCGGCTGTATGTATTTCAGGAGGTTGTGGGTCCCAGTAATGTACCATGGGGTACGACGTAACCAGGTTCCAAGGGGAGGTGGATGAAGACCTGCTGTGCCCTATATGTAGTGGAGTGCTTGAAGAACCAGTGCAGGTATGTCTGTCTGCAAATCAGGTTAAACAATGAGTTGTTTGGATTGTTTTTAATTTTCTGTGTTGTCACTTGTACTCAGGCTCCACACTGTGAACACGCATTTTGCAATGCCTGTATAACACAGTGGTTTGCCCAGCAACAGATATGTCCTGTTGACCGCACGGTAGTAACGCTAGCTCATCTCCGGCCTGTGCCCCGCATCATGCGCAACATGCTATCCAAACTCCAGATAAGCTGCGACAATGCAAGCTTTGGCTGCGTAGCCACACTGCGGTTGGACCAGCTGCAGTCACACCTCAAAGACTGTGAGCACAACCCCAAAAGGCCTGTCAACTGTGAGGAGGGATGTGGGTGAGTCGTTTTCTTTTGGCAAAGAAATGTATCCTGCATAGTAATAACTGTGACGATAAATTTATTTTCACCCCTATGACCAATGCACCAATTCACAGAAGAATAGTAATCATTGAGAGTATTTGTACTGTAAAAGTCTCTCTCTTATTATTTTTTGTCCTGTCTTCCCACTGTTGCAGGCTTGAGATGCCCAAAGATGAGCTGCCCAACCATAACTGCATCAAACATTTACGGAGCGTTGTCCAGCAGCAACAGACAAAGATTTCGGAGCTGGAGAAAACTGTGGCTGAGCATAAACACCAGTTAGGCGAACAAGTAAGAACAAGGACAAATGTTACTGCTATTAAAATATATATATTTTTGATAAACAAAGTGTAAACTGCACGACTGGGAACAACTAAAGATCAGCATTTATAATGTAATTATAATAAAAACTCTAAATCCAGAGACCTCTATAAAAATCTGTTATTTGTTGACTTGTGCAGCTTCAGGGTGGCTATCAGATTTGTTAATATACCCGCTATAGATTTGTGAGCTGTTGATCAAGCAGTAAAAAGGATGTTTTGTTTTTTTCCCCCCAGAAACGAGACATTCAGCTACTAAAAGCCTACATGAGGGCAATCCGCAGTGCTAACCCTAACCTGCAAAACCTTGAGGAGAGCATCGAGTACAATGAGATCTTGGAGTAAGTAATGTTTTTTTTCTCCTGCTTGATATTTTGTCTGTGAGTTGCAACTAAGTCCTTATTTTTCCCATTATCTCATCTTCAGGTGGGTGAACTCCATGCAGCCTGCCAGAGTGACACGTTGGGGTGGCATGATCTCCACTCCCGATGCTGTGCTCCAGGCAGTCATCAAACGCTCCCTCATCGACAGCGGCTGTCCTCTGTCAATCGTAAACGACCTGATAGAGAACGCCCACGAGCGCAACTGGCCGCAGGGACTGGCCACTCTGGAGACGCGGCAGATGAACAGGCGCTACTATGAGAACTATGTTGCCAAGCGCATTCCTGGAAAGCAAGCAGTGGTAGTGATGGCCTGTGAGAATCAGCATATGGGGGAGGATATGATCCTGGAGCCTGGCCTGGTCATGATCTTTGCTCATGGCGTGGAGGAGATCTTATAACTGTACAGCTAACTGAGCTGGTTCAGAGACAAGTGGGGACGTTTTGCTTGGGGGTTTGCTGTGATGAATAGGTGTTCCCTCGCTGGAGTGAAACCTTCTGAATAAATCTGGCTTATTTAAAATAAAATCTAATAGGAGGTTTCAAAGCCTGATACCTGATAAAGCCTTAACGTAATGATGAATGCATTATGAACTTGGCAAATATAAACTTAATCTGACTGATACCTATGATGAAAAGTTAGATGTGATGTTTACAAAGTTTATATTTAGTGCATTATATGATCTGATTGTTCTGCTCCATATACCAATATAGTAATAAGCTTGAACCCCCATTTAATGTCCTCAGTTGTATAAATGCTTGTAAATACAGATACTATATTGAATTATAAATGTAATTTTCTTATTCCTCTCATTGTAATTTGATTGGTTTTTTTTTCTTGTTTTCTGTTAGCTTGTGTTATTGTCTGCAGAGGCATCGACTTTGAGGCTGTTTTGGTGTGTGGGCGTGTGTGTGTGTGTGTGTGTGTACTTATTTAGTTTCCTGTGAATATTTCACAAAACATTGTGCTTCTAAGATTAGATTGTCTAAACCTTTTGTGCCATTTGTTTTATTTATTGTGTTGCCTTTTACACAAACATGCTTGAAGATGTTACCGTGTGATGTTTGAAATCTGCCTTTTTTGGTGCATTTGAAGTTCCTGCAGGATGAAAACAGATTTAGTTCATTTTTGTGTGCTTTCTTTGTTGCCCCAGCTGTGTATATAATCTGTTTGTTGGGTCCAGTTGAAGTGTAAATTTGAAGTATAACATTTAGGCTTTACATATGTACAATGATTTTTGACAAATCATAATGGTTCACTTGATAATGTTCGATTATCATTATAGACTAATGAGCTTCTCACACTTTACAGAAAATGCCTATTTACTGGCATGACACTAAAAACCACAGCTTGGAGATTGTAAAATATATGTATATCTGCAAAGTCAAACCAATGACTTTGGAGGAGTTAAAAGGTTCCCTTATTGTCACTTGTTGTGCTAAGGCAGATGAGACTCCAAATGGTTGGTATAAAAGTCTGTGGAAGTTCAGTAAATTGAGAAGCTTGGATTGTCTGCTTTGTTATTTTACCTGTTAATGTTTTTTATTTGTTTGTGTCTGATATGTATTGTGTTGTACAGACAGAGTAATAAAATGTCAAACTTCATCCACACAGACGACATCGTCTCATGGATTAAAACGGATTAAATTTAGTATCTTAATTAGGAAAAAAATGCAGTTCCTTATTTTACCACACTATGTCATCAGAGATCTGTAGGGAACTAAATGACTTAAGGGCACGTCAGCTGAATACATTATGTTAAGACTTTATTCGTGAGAAAATGATTGGTCTTTTCAAGAAATCAGGACAGAGAGGAGAAGATGTGGGAAGAGAAGTGCTACTGTTACACCTAAGGAAAATAAAAAGTTTCACCACAAAACTTAGAGGAAGGACAGACGTTTTCCCTGCCTTACCCAGACAATCCTGTTTTCCACTTCTGTTATTCTCTTGCCAGTCTCCCCTTCATTGTGGAGCCTAATCCTTCATTGTTGGAGTCAATGGAATGTGCAATCATGTGCTTTACCAAATACTGTGGCTCTGTTATTGTCTACCCACACATCATTATGCAGTTGGTTGGTACAGCAGGTTGTGTACTGGCCATCATGTTACACATACCTCATGTATGTTTCAGTGCATAAAAAGTGCATAAAAAGTTGTTTTAGTTAAGTGACAAATGAAATTTAAGAGAATAGCACAGCATCTGAGACCTGTGTTCACATGCGGGTGGTGGAAAGATTCATTAGTGCTGTAAAAGTATATAAGTATTGTTATCAACTTGTACTTAACATGAAAATTAAAAAACTAAACTGCGGATAAGCAGAAGATAATGGATGGATATCCTTATAAGTAGTAACTAAACTTTTGGGTAAATTAAGTAAAAACTTCAATATTGTGTTCAAACCAACTTTTAAGTACCAAAATGCGTTCGTCACAAATACTGTTCTCTGATTGGCTGCAGGCAACTCAACATCAGTAGTTTGTTCACCTACTAAATCAATGCGCGTTAAAACTATAGGTAACTATAGCAACAGTAATTATTGTACTGCCACTTGTGACACAAAGCCAGAGTTAACAACCAAACTTTACTAAAATGACAACGTCTTCCTACATTACTAATGTCACTTTTCTTTTGTTCAGTAATTGTGGCTGTAGAAACAAAGACATAGCTACGACAGGGAGAGCAGTGAGAAAGAAGTGGAGCGGTGATGGGCGTGTCCGGGCTAACAACTGGTCCTTGCTAACTAACTAGCTAACGTTAGCGGTGCAAGTGAGCGTTATCTTTGTGAGAGGTTTTCGTTATTTTTTATTAAAGTTAGAATGAGCTAATGTATATAAAGTAATGTGATCATCAGTACACTGAGCAGTTTCACATATTTAGCATATGACATCAGTTTTACCAATAACTGTATAGTTAGCGTAGCTAGCTAGCCTTGCTTTCCAACTGTGGCGTCCCAATGTTGATTACCTGTAATAGCTGTGTTCAACCAATCAGAAGCTGCAGTGTAGGTAAAGTACAGCGCCTAGCCTAACATTTTATGCTAGCACACACAGTAATGCTGCAAAGAAAGTTGATTTTGTACCAAATATTGTTATTTCAAAAACTTACTAAAGTGGTGCAAAGTAACTATGACATTTATTGTAACGATAGTAAAGTATTAGTTTATGATTTTAAGGTTCTTACATTATATGCTGTTTTTAAATGCCAGACTTTAACGTAACTCATTTAGGTACCACACTGTTGAGGCTACTTTTACTGGTCATACTAGTTACTGCAGAAGAGACACTTCAATGCCATTTATTAACAGTACGAGTGTTACTAACACACATATTATTTTGTTAGAAGCATTTCTCGGGAACTACATTTTACACTATAGCACGCATTGCAAAACGATAATTGCACCATTTCAGGTTAAAATCGCATTTTTTTTGTAATCCTCTTTCCGTCGCAACTTTACAGATGGACTGCGCTGTGTTGTTTGGCAGAGAGGACGCGGAGCAGATGAGGCGGTGCTTGACAGGAGGGATCGTCTCATTCAGTCTCTGCTCTGCACTAGTTCACTGCTTCCACCCTGCCGGTCTGCTGCCTCCATTTAAAGTTAAGAGCCACTTTGCTTCGCAACTGAAAGCAGGATTTTGGTCGCTGCACCACGACGACTCGATAGAGACCGACAACGCCGAGGAGGAAGGTAAATGACTGAATGAAACAAACGGCATGAGGTCCGCACTCGGCAGATCGATGGAAGTTTCAGTCCTGCTCTGGACAGCGTTTAGCTGCAGATAAACGGAGATATCGTTTTGTGGCGTTTGCGCTGCTCAATGTAAAAGGCACTGACCTCGCATATGCTTTTTTCTGTTCTTAGACGTGTGGTACTGACAGAGTAATTCGGTCATTCGAACAACAACCGGCAGGGTTGACCTAATGAATTTCGATACACATTCCTCTACCTTATTTTTAATGCTTGTTTTTATGCTTGTTATTACCTTGGTTCATAAGGTAAATGCTTCAAGGGGGGGGGGCTTCTTTACATCAGGACTATTTAGAGACTTCATCTGTGTGAGTGTAGACTATGGGGTGTCAAAGCGCATAGGTGCAATGAACCTGAGAGCTTGTGAACACATGCTGCAACTTGTTTTTGTCACTTCTTTTACGCAAACAGGTTTCTAGAGTTATTGCTGCATATTTTATATAGTCTCATGACTCCCATTTGAGATTGTGTGTATTTGAGGACATGGTGATATACCAAAGGGGAAAGTGAAACTGCAGTCAAAGTAGACAGAAATATCCCAGAGGGCTTTCACTGTGTTTTTGTTTATTCTGGGATAGTGAAATCGTGTGCTAAACTGTGTGAATGTGGATGTGCATTGGTGTGCTCTGTCACTGCAGTTTGATCATTTGGCTGCAAATAGCAAGTGTGATGCCCGCATGAACAAAACACACAGAAAACAACACACAAAACTCTTAGACTGCATTTTCTCTTTTGCCCGACTTCTCAGTTTTAGTGCCATCTTGTTTCCAGGTGACACTTCACTGGCCACGCTTTGTGTTCATTCTGACAAAGTTAATTCAGAGCTGGAAGGTCTTGGTGGTGTTTATTTGTTTCCAGCTGCATGAGAATTTTCAGGCACAGACAATCAATACTGTAGTCAGGTCAGTAGTCCCTTTGGTCATGTTTACATCACAGGCTAAAGACTGTAAATATACTTGCCTTTTGATCCATTTCGATCACCGGTTTAGTTCATTAGCTTTTCCTATTGGACATAGCTCGTGTTATCTGAGAAATGTTGTGAATGCCTTTTGTTTAGGGACCATTTCTCCAAACATGTCTTTCATGTGTATTTCACTTCCTACATGATGTCATAGCTAAAAGTTGGCCTGAATTTTATATTATTGACTAAAATCGATACTTTAGTATAATGTCGTAGAAGTGATTGGAATTTGCCTGCACAGCTCACATGTTGCCGTCACTTACTCAGTACTACAGTACCTACATTTTACCAAGGATCAGATCACTAATAGATAAAACAACGTGACTGCGTTTGAGATTAAAACACTGAAAATTGTTTCATTTTCGGGTTGTAGTTTAGCAGGCTTGTAGGAGAACCAAGAGAGTACCCAATAGATACAAACAGTCACACCATGAAAGCAGTGTGGTTGTTGTATGACAGCGTGCACCCTCACAAGTCCGGGCAGGTTTGAGGTTTTTGTCAAGCAGCATGGTTTTCTACAAGGCAGCCTCCACAAAAAAAGAAGAAAAAAAGGCATAAGTCACATTTTAATCTGAGTGATGGGCAGTCCTCACTTTGATGTTGGAGAGCGAGCAAAGCCTCGCCCACATTTTCCAAGAAGTCTATGATTCATCCTGTGGTGAATCTTTTTTTTTTTCTTCTCATTTTGTTTTTTGCCTCATTTACAATCCACATTTATTGTTGTCAGTGTTCCTGCCAAATAAAGCCTGCTGAAGTTTGCATAACACACAGTAGTGTACAAGGAGAATTCCAGTTTAACAACATGTTCAAATATGACCTTTACATTATACTTTTAATTTTACCTTTGATCACAATTCTTGATCAGAAATAGTTTTATTGAATTCATAACTCATACATTGTTCATAATCTAACCTAAAAACAAGGGCCGTGCTATGTGTGGCATTGTTTAAATATTAAAAATGTATTTCTCTGCCCGTGTGCTTCCAACAACAGGGGCAAACACTACAGCCAATACTACAAGAATGCTATTCTAAACTAAAATGAAAATAAAACTTATTTCCCTTTTTTCTTTCATTTTTTTTACTCCAGTATGGTTTAATATTGCCAACATTACCTCTACTATGTGAAGTATTTCAAAGTAACCCCTTGAGCAAACAATCCAATTATAGTAAGGGAGTATTCCCTTGCTCATGAAGTGCGTCACAGCAGCATCTGCATGTAGAATGCAATGCAATGGGCAATGGTCTCTTCCTCTGAAGGCCAAACAAGGGGGAAGACTCGCAGCTTTTAACTGGGCTGCCCCTACCCTGAACTGGCTGCCTCCCCCTCTGCCTGTGCCTCCTCCTACCTGTTAGTCACCCGTGGCAGCACTCTGGCAGAGAGCAGCTGATGGAGGGAAACACTTTCCATAGCAACCGAGCACGTCTGTCCTCCCCCTTCTGCTAGGCTAATGCGATCTGCACACACTTCAGTGAAGAGAATTGTTGCAGATTCGTGAGAAAAACAAATGCGCAAAATTATGTAGTCTTCAACCTCTGTCGAAAGAACCTACGCAGTGTTTTCCAACCACAGAATGACAGAGCCAATGGCTTGCACCCTGCAAGCATTGCAAAACAGCAGATTTCCTTGACACAAGGCGTGGGCGTTATGGCAGCTTGCACAAACATTAGTCTGCATGGAAAAAGGTCATCCCCAAGTATGTCTTGAGATTATTCTTCTGACGAGAGTGTTTCGCGGTTGTTTTACAGCAAGGTATTAATGGTTAATTATTGAATGCATGACAGCGTTTGAAACAAAATGCCAACCACGCTGTCTGATCCTCCAGTTATTTCATAGTGTGGATTGTTATAAAGACATTGTGTGGGGCTTTTATAGTTGAGTCAGAAGAAAAGTGTTCTAAACAGACAGTTTTTCAGAGGGTTACGGCAGAGTGTGTTGCTGTCACATGCTGTTGCTACTTGAAGAACCACTTTAGCATTTAAGTTGTTCTGCACCGCTATTTGAAGAACCACTAGTGACTCTGTGTTGAGCCAGGCAGCTGTAGCTTTTATGCTTCTGCTTAAAAAGACACACATCGTTTATCCTGCACTGATTATATGGAATGACATTTTGTTCAAACAAAATTACACTTCAGACTGTCCGACTGTCCTGTAGAGCGAAGAAGAGTAAATTACACTGAATGATAGCTATGTGACATGCTGGTGCCTGTTTAAAGTTCTATCATGTCTATTTATCAAAGACGGTCTACCATATAAATGTTTCTATAAAGCAACACAAACTGTTCTTATCTCATAATTTCAACATTTCAACATTCCTGAAGTGTCCTGAATATATACACCGACGTCAGGAAGCTCATTTAAGTGTTGCTGTTGTCATGTTTTTTTTAAATCTCCATCCCATGTTAAAGTGTGGAGACAACATGCTGAGTATATATTACAATATTCATGTCCTGTCCTCTAAGTGTGGGGAATCTCTCTTCCTGTGCTCCATTTTCTGACTGGTGCTGATTCCAACTCTGCATCACACATGCAAATCATTATCTAATCAGGAAGTGAGGAATCAGATTACTCAGATAGGTCTAAGATCTTGTTGAACGAGAAAATCATGATGATGCCACTCGGCCAGTAATGATGCTGGTCATGACACCACGCTGGGAGGGATAAAAAACAACACCCAGTTATGTCTGTGAATAAACCTCAGAAGCCTATTTTTAGTTTAGTTAAAAGAAAGTGTTGTGTGAAGTGTGAAGATGCAGGTAGGAGAATATTTTTAGAATAAACAGATTTACGCTGCTACTAGGTGATCTGTAACAGATGGCTTTTCATGAGTCCTTCATGTGTCACTTTGCTGTCAATACAGACCTTGCCCACCTGATTGGCTGCATAAACAGAACTGCTAGGCAACGCTGCTGACCTTTCATGAGGGAATTAAGTGAGGACAGTGTGATCCTTTCAGAATCCAAACAGAGCAAAATGAATCCAAAACACATGTAACGAAAGAATGGCTGTTCTTTCAGATTATTTTAGTCTTTGTCCCTAAAGTGCTCAGATTTTCTATTCAGGACAGGCAGCCACCACGGATATCTGCAGTTCAGTGTGTGATAACACCTGTGGACAAGAGTGTGAACAACACATTTACAGTAAAATCCTATTCATCACGCTGGACTGAGAATCAACCATTGGCTTTAGTTTAGTATATTTACGTGGTTGATGAAAGAACAGTGTTAAAACATGAAGTTAGACATGTGTGTACGTAATTTACCAAAACTGTAATGTCGGGTTGAATATATTTATCCTATCCCTCCATTTATAACTGTTTTCCCTTGTAATTCTCTTAGTAGCTATTACATAATTTAGCAGGGAATTATTATAATTACTACTGGATGACAACAGACTGGCCATAAAGGACCATGGTACTTTTTTTAATTTTAGCTTAATTACACAGTTTTCTGCTTTCTGTCTCAAACTTTCATTTTCATTCATAACCATGATGAATTAATATCAATAAGCAGATTATTTCAACTTCCTGTACTTGTTTACTCCAACAGAGAAGCATATCTGCTGTCTTCAAAACTCCATTATCATCATAGTAATGCAGGTAAAGTGCAGATGGATTTAGGAAGTCTCTGTTGCACTGTGTCATAATGGAAATGTAATTTAGACTAAATCTAATCCACTTAGCTGTGATGGATTACATAATCAAACATGTTTCAGTAAATGTAGTCAAAACATTATCAAACTATGCAGCGCGGATGGCAAAATATTCTGCAGTATATAAAAAATGTGTAAGGGCTATGTTATGCAACTCTCAATTCATAAAATGGCTAAGTTGACCCAGCAATCTCAGTTAAACAACGATATTGATCTAAACTTGGCTGATAAGGCTGTAGAAACAAAGCGCCCAGCAGAAAAATCTTTACAGAACTTTAATGGTCTTGCTTTAACACAAATACTTGGTTGCTTACCAACGGAGGAATGCATTAGTGAATGCTAGGTGCTTATTATGACAGACACGCCTGGAAGGTCTTCTTGGCTAATGTAATTGCGAAAGATATTGATTATCAACTGCATTAGCAATAGATCAATACACAATGTATTGACAGAATGCCTGTTTCTAATTGCACCATTTATCTGCAGCTTCAGTAGCAACGCTAAACAGGATCAGGATTGTACCTTTCTTCCCTCCATCAACTCTGTTTTTTTTTTCTTCTTCAATAAATAATGAGTGTGTTTGTTTTCCTGTCATTGGGAAATCTACTTACATCATGTTTTAACAGCACGCTCGCTTGCGATGATAATCATGTTCATCTGGACCTCATGTGCTTTAATTTAGAACAACGAGCAAGTTTTTTTTTCTGTGTTCACGCTCACTTTTAGCTGTGTATGACATTTAAGTCTCTTCCTTTTGTTATCGGGGAGGTCCCCTGGCCTCTTCACAAGATTTTGTTGTTTGCATTTTGATGCTTCATTCTTCTCTGCTGTGCTAAACTAAATCTAAACACTCCCTGTTAGTGGCATTATAAATATGGGCCAATTAGTATATGGAATGAGATTTTGGGTGTGGAGAATCCCTGGAGTCTTGGTATCATGGGTGTCTTCAGCCTGACATAATTTGTACCAGACTTTTGGCCCAGTTTTGATTGGCAAATCACATGTAACAGCTGGTGTGAGACATAAAGAATATATAGAAATTAAAAACAGCATATAGTCGTGACAGAACTGCCGTGCTGAGCTTGGCAGTGCATTTTATAGAATCACATTAACACATTAAGAGTGTGGGTTTTTCAACTCAGACTTAAATGACGCAAAGTGGTTGGCCATGTAAACCTATTAGAAACACTCGCTGTGTTCAACAAAAGACATTTTATACGTAACCAGTGTTGGCACTAGATGTTTTGTACTTTTGTTTTGTATCTTTGCTCCTGCCTCAAAGTTTGGATGTTGAGTGTCTCCCAGTCTACAATAATGGATTTTTTTTCAGCGTGAGATGGAAGATGCTATCTTTTGCTTGCAGCCATCCTTTCATGTTTTACAAAGAAGCAGGCTTCTGTGCACCCACCTTCTCTTTTCTCAACATCTCTGTCTCACTGTTTCTCTCGCATGTGCACAGGCAGGCAGTTAGCGCAGAAGCAGGCACCATGTCCACCCCCACAAACCCAGAGGTGAAGGAACTGAACCCTGTCGACTTTATCCAGCTACAGCAGTACATTGAATGTGAGTACAGACAGCCAGGCGGGCAGGCAAGCGGGCGGCTTTCTCAGCGCTTAACACCCCCCCCCACCCTTTACTTCCACTTCCACCTACACATACACTCATTTACACTTGCTCATGGTTTTTCATATCTAGAAGAAGTAGTCTGCCTCATTCTGTTTTTTTTATGTACATATTTTTTCTCCTAAAACTTATACAGTATATCTTCATTATGCAATCATACATGCATGGTATGTTCAAAATGTTAAAAATGGTTACATACAGTAGGGTAATATGTGAAGAGACGTTTGAAGTAGATGTACAGAGGTACATGTGCATCCCTGTGTGACCTGTGTGCTTTTGCTTCCAGACTGCAGCTTGAAGGTGAAAGACGTGCTCAGGGAATTTGATGCAGATGGCAGTCTGGCCCGACACAGACATGGCGAGGTGAGGGGACAATGTGTCCTGCTGTTCACCATCAGGTCCACTCCCCCATATTTCACTTGCAGCGATATCAGTTATGAAACACATATCTCTTTGCAGACCAATCGAATGAGAAATGAGCATGAGATTTGTGTATAATGGGCAGTTATTCATTGTCCAAGTCTAATTAATTAGAATCATTGCTCACCAGTGACTGTTGTCTAATGAGAAATATTTTCACTGCATTCGAGTGAGGGTACAAATGGAAATTAACTCCTTAGTTTTGCCCACGCAGCAAAGCGCCACTGGTGCAGTGTGCTGGCTGCCCTCATGCAGCGTAAGCGCAAATGTGATGGTTAAAAGATCTCTCCAATTCTGTACATTACTGGCTTACACGGCCAGTAATTTGTGCAGAACACAATCCCTTCAGTAATTCCTGATGGATAATTTGGCTGCATACATGTCAGGTCAATTTAAATAGATAATTGAAAGGAATTGTAGGAAAGGAAAGAGAAAATTAACAGATTTAATAATTTAATTTAATTTTAATTTTAATTTAATTAATTTAATAACTATGAAGTTATTTGTTGCAAATGTTGATGTATGCAGAATAATTAATGCAGTTTCCCTTTTTTTCTTTGGGGGGATCTGGGTGCCTTGCAGTGACATTATTTATTACTGGGGCAGCTCTGCAGGGTATCAACAAGGGAAATGGGATAATGTCAACAAGAAATGGGTTTGTGGTTCAGCATTATCAAGGGACTACTGCTTGTTAGCCCTGCAGCATATGATCACGTGTGTGAGAAACGACAGCCTGTTTTTTATTTTATGCAACCACTCCACTTTCGTAGACACATTTATGCTTTTATTGGTTACATATTTCTGAGAAATATTATGGACTTTTAAAAGCCTTCCAGTTCTCGCCTGAAAGACGAGACTTGCATGACTCTAAAGCACAAAACTTTCAAAATACTTGATCATTTTTATCATCTTCCCTTATTTTTGGAAAGATTAATTTAGAAAATGCGGAAGTAATAATCCATACCACACACACACAACTACTTTAAACAGAATCACTGAAGACTAAATATGCATTTCCCATTGATTTTTTTAGTGCATCAATGAAGAGGGCTTTCGTCTTTTCCTGAAGACTTATTTAGAAGTGGAGGACTTCCCTGTGGATCTCTGCCAGCGACTCTTCTGTTCCTTCCAAAACTCTGAACCCACCCAGGAAGACAGTGCCAGTGAGATTATTAAAAATGTCGCTGCCTCTGTGCTACCTAGAAGCAAGCCCTGATCGGTTTACAGCATGACCTGTTTGGCATACATTTATTTACCACAACATGCCTTTGCGGTACTGCTTGTGCAGATATAGTGACTAGAGTATTCACAGACACCTCTCATTTCTCTCTCTCTCTCCTGTAGAAGAGGTCTTTCTGAAGGATGTTTCATGTTACTTCTCTCTGCTGGAGGATGGCCAGCCCAGGGACAAACTGGAGTGTGAGTTCTTAGCTTCTTTTCTGCCTACAGTAATTTGAGTGAGGACTTTGTGCAGGATTTCCACTTTTATTTCCTTTCTCTCTGTAGTTGCTTTTAAGCTCTATGACAGAGATGGCAACGGAGTCCTTGACAGCTCTGTGAGTCAGAAAAAGGCAGAGAAAATGTTTTTAAGGTGTGATTATTAAGTAACATACAGTAGCATATAAAGTACAGTGCTAAAACAAGTCTTCTGTCACTTTTTAAACAGGAAGTGGATAGGATTATTGCTCAAATGATGCATGCTGCAGAGTACCTCGGCTGGGATGTCTCAGAGCTGAGGCCGGTAAGTCCCAGAATGCTTTACGCTGAAATGTAAATGTTCCAGAAACGCATGAAAGCCTGTACATGCTGTACTCTCAGCCATGGCAGTATAGTTTATGTATGTGGACACATTTGGTTATGCAAGACATCTTTTATTACATTATGCACAGTATGTGGCAGTTACTCATTTACTAAAGCTAATAAAATGATAAGATTCTCTGCGTCTACAAAAGCTCACAAACTCACAAACAGGACAAGCATATGGCCTTTAAGTAATAGAAATATGCGTGCTGATTGGATAATAACAACTAAATGTCATTTCATCAGGTTCTGAAGGACATGATGAAGGCAATTGATGCTGACAGCAGTGGCACAGTGTCTCTGGACGAGTGGGTGGAGGGAGGCATGAACAACGTTCCCTTGTTGGTCTTGCTGGGTCTAAAGGTGCTGTTTTCTCCAAACGCCTAGCACAGATGCATTTCATGTTCATAGCAGGTGTCTCATAAAGTTGTACAACCTTTGTTTCTGCCCTTTGTGCTGTGCCTCCTCCTCCTCATTCATAAGGGGCCTTTATGTTGAGTCAGTGTTACAGGGTGTGGTAATGTCAACTCTGTCTCATGCGGGCTCTGCACTAATAGAGTACTTCAGTGTTTTCCATTTACTCTGCACAATCTGTACCCACATTACACAAAGTGCCTGCACAAATGGAAATCTATAGGTTGGCATACAGTACTTTGTACTGATGCACTATTGCCTAAAGAAACAAATCATTTTAGTATCGGCTATATACATAAAATGGTTGCTTTAAATCGGTGACAGACACGTTGTTAGGGTGTTACTGTGTTGCTGAGAATACAAAAAATACTTACTGTTAGACTACCCACTGTGGCGGTCTGAAACCATGAACTGGACTGCAACAATGCCAGGGATTTCCCCTTGGGTTATTTCTAGCCTCCAACGGACATTTGAAGCCCAGGGTGCATGAATTCACGCTTGCTGTGTGCTACTTCACAGGCTGCGTGCTGTGCTTCATGCAGTAAGTGCTAGGCTAATGCATCATGTCCGAAAAAAAAAAAAGATATAATCTGAAGTGCTGCTTGCAGCATAAACAGATTGAAAGTGACCTTATAAGAGATTATAGCCAGTGTAGTATTTGACTGTATAGTGCTGAGCATTTTTTGTTACACAGAGAAATATTACACATTACATTATAGGTCAAGGTTTTATGAGTGGTTGTGAAAAACAACTGTGGTGCAGGCCTTGATCACGATGCATTACAGAATCAGTTTATGTAACCTAATCCTAAACCTAAATGATAAGTAAACAGCTGGTTTTGTTACAGTGTTTATTTATTTTTTCTCATGGTGCAAGTGTTACAACAATAACATACATATAAAACTGTGCTGATTGTTTCTTCAACAACCAGATGACGCAAACAGATGGACAGCACCTCTGGAGGATGAAACACTTCAACAAGCCTGTTTACTGCAATGTGTGCCAGAGCATGCTGCTGGGCCTGAGGAAACAAGGGCTGTGCTGCACTTGTGAGTACCCGGACACACCACTAGAGGGCGAGACTGCAGTGAGATTTTACACTTAAACATTAAAGTTGACAATTACAGGATTCATTTTAGATTGATACTCCTCTTTCAGCTTTACATTTGGCGGGGTACTGTATATTCTTATAAACATCAAATGACTGCTGGTTTATGTGTCCTGTTGTGCAGGCTGCAAATACACAGTCCATGGACGCTGTGCCAACAGGAACCCGGCTCCCTGCACCAGGACGTATGTGAAGTCAAAGAAAGAAACAGGGGTATTGCATCTTCTTGATAAGATTTAAAGTGACACTCTGTACGTGTCTAAATTAGACTGTACCCTGTGTAAAAGTACTTGCATTTAAAACATTCGTCCCACATTTCAGGTTCCAGCGCACGACTGGGTGAGTGGGAACTGTGATGCTAGGAAGTGTGATAAATGCCAGAAGAAGATCAAGAGCTACCAAGGCTTAACGGGCAAACACTGTGTGTGGTGCCACACGATGGTGAGGAAGCATCTCAACATGTGATTGATCTTAATGACATTTTGATTATATAATTCCTGAGCAGTAAGGACCGAATGTGCATTTTGGTCACTAGCCATTCTAGTTTAAACAAACTAAATTAGACTGTGTCGTCATGTTTGTTCAAATACGAGGCCTGATTTCTCCTTTTCTTTAACTTACATTTTGTATGTGTTGCCATCCAAGTATAAATGCAGAAGGATACTATGAAAGATACATTTAGATTCTGAGTCTGGCACAGGTTTGGCTGAGAGTTTATGTAATGTGCCACTGTTGTTGTTTTACAGCGTCACGATAAATGTGCAAACCAAGAACCAACAGAGTGTACCTGTGGGCCGCTCAGAGACCATATCCTGCCTCCGTGGGCAATCTATCCTATTATAAAGGTAAGAAATCATCCTCAGGCACACCTCAAGCACACAGTGTAAACAGAGCCTGTGACACCAACGCAGAACATAACATCAGCCTCTGATGGTTGTAAACTCTTCTTTCCTACGTACAGCAACAGGAAATTTCTTTGTTCTCAAAGCCTTTGTTTTGGTCCCTAAAGGAGAGAGCAAACAATGTTAAAAATGGCTGCGCGGGTTCATCAGAGGACAGCGAGCTCAATACTACTCCTGATGGACAAGTGCTTCAGGTATTACTAAACTCAATATAATACAAATTCTGTGCTTATGAACAATTATACAATGAAGTCAGCATGTATATGTGGTAACTCATCTATATAACTACTTCATAATATTTTGTGTATGATTTAAGATCAGCCCTGTGCCAAACACCCATCCTCTTCTAGTGTTTGTCAACCCTAAAAGTGGTGGCAAGCAGGGAGAAAGGTGAGTCCAAAAATGAATGCATCCATGGAGAAACAGATGTCTAATACTTCCCATCGTTTAGCTTGATTTTATGCATTTCAGAGTCCTGCGCAAATTTCAGTATTTACTGAATCCACGGCAGGTGTACAACCTCGTGAATGGTGGACCTGGACCAGGGTGAGTAGTTAGTGTAGCACAGCACACACTAAGTATATGATTAGTAGAAATGTATATACAGGCCTTGTTAGATTAAGTCACACCACCTTCTCTTAAATATTTCTTACAGCTGTGTATGATTCTCTGTTATTTGTTTGTTTTTTCATTCAGACTGCGTTTCTTCAAAAACCTTGAGGATTACAGGATTTTGGTGTGCGGGGGAGACGGCACAGTTGGCTGGATTCTTGACGCAATAGGTGAGATTAGTGATTTAAGCTCTATAAAAAGGCACATGTGAGCTTCCACATCATGGGCTTCTGATGACAGCCGTTGTGTCACACTTCCTTTTTTCTGTTCGTGCAATCAGACAAAGCCAATCTGCTGGTACGGCCACCTGTCGCTGTGCTTCCTCTGGGAACAGGAAATGACCTTGCACGCTGTCTGCGATGGGGAGGAGGTGAGATATTGTTAAGAGTTGTTGTGAAAATAATCAAATGATTGGAGCATGACCTGTTGCTGTGTGTGTGTGTGTGTGCATTTGACTAAATGTATTTCAGCATAAGAGAAATTCCTCTTTTCTATTTGTGCGCGAGTTGCACTTCGTGACAGCGACAGAATGTGTTTTTTTTTTTTTGCAGGGTATGATGGTGAAGATTTGACTCGGATTCTTAAGGATATTGAAGGGAGCTCTCTGGTGATGATGGACCGCTGGAGCGTGCAGGTCATCACAGATGAGAGTCAGGAGAAGGGCGACCCAGTGCCATATGAAATCATTAACAACTACTTCTCCATTGGAGTTGTGAGTTTCTGAGAAATGAAACACCAGGGAAGGGGAAGTTTTCTTTGTCATGTTTAAATAATTGCTGTTTTGCTTTGTTGACAGGATGCATCTATTGCCCACCGGTTTCACACAATGAGGGAAAGACATCCCCAGAAATTCAACAGCAGGTCTGCATTTATGTCATTCTTTCAAACATTCAACACCAAACAAACTGCAAAGAAAAACCCTGCTCATAGTAAAAACATACAACAAACATATAAATAACATCTAGAACAGCTGCTGAACTTTGTGTTTTCATTTCTTTCTTTTCCCATATAATTTTGTAGATGTTTTTTTCTGATTCCAATGTCTCTTTTTAAACATGAAAAAAATTGAATGCAGGTGGTGACAGCAGGTGTCTGTGGCAGCACTGTGCCTCCTCCTCCTCGTTCTAAAGAGCTGTGCTCTCAGAAGGGAGAGAATGTACTGTGAAAGTAAAATATCGCTTAAATCTGAAAGGCACTATGTCTTTTGACTGCAGAATGAAGAACAAGCTGTGGTATTTTGAATTCGCCACTTCAGAAACCATCTCTGCTTCCTGCAAGAAACTGAACGAAAGTCTAACAATTGAGGTGAGAAAGCAGCGCCGACGTTACCGGCACTGCAAGTGTGCAATGTGTTTTTCAAAGAGATTTTTTCCATAAGCTGCAGTGAGATAACTGTTCCCGCTGAGTGATGCTTGGTCATCTGTTTGACCTCTGCGTGTCTTCTCCAGTGCTGCGGTACTGCTTTGGATCTGGGCGGCCTGTCTCTAGAAGGAGTTGCCGTGCTAAACATTCCTAGCATGCATGGTGGCTCCAATCTGTGGGGAGAGACCAAGAAAGTGGACACTAAGGGACTGCCGAGTATGGAAGAGCCTGAGGTGATTGTTGACCCCGATGTCCTGAAAGTGTCTTCCCAAGGTATTTCGATTTTTGATCTAAGCTCTGCTAAATGGTGATGTTCACAAACTTTGCATATTAAATTACTTAAATAATTCAGATTTTAAGCTGTGCTAATAATGCTAATAAATAATTTCATATACAAAAGTTGGCCTCAGTTCTGCAGACCCCATAAATTGTAGACACTAAGAAATTAAGTGAAACCACATTAAAAACATAGCTTAACTATTTGGACTATACATAAGCGGCAGTCTAACTAAGCAGTGGCTTTGTGCTTTTTAAATCAAATATATTATATTTGCAGTGTTTTTTAATGTTTACGTGTGTTGTTGTCAGATTGATGAATGTGTCAGATGTTTTTTGCTGTTTTAATTTAACACAACACATTATATGCTAATATGTCTCCTATGCCGCTAATTCTGTCCACTTGATGGCAGCAGAAAGAGGCTGTTAACACAACACTGAACCTGAACTGAACATTTATCATTTATCTGGAGTCTATTGCTCAGTACTTCATTCTGTTAAAAAACCTGCTCCTGCAAGTGATACTGAAATATACTTCACAGAAGTTTTGTGCTTTAGTGTTAGCAGCCACTCATAGTTTCAGTACTTTCAGAAATGTACCGTATGTACATATTGTATTTGTTACGTCAGGGTGTTGCACCAGACTAAAGGCCTTTCTCCTCCATCCCTGTCCTCATGTTAACGTCAGATCTCAGCGACCGTCGACTGGAGGTAGTCGGTCTCGAAGGAGCAATAGAGATGGGACAAATATACACAGGCCTCAAGAGTGCAGTGAGACTGGCGAAGACGTCACAGATCACCATCAGGTAAGAAACATTCACACAGACTTGTTCAGACTTGTCAAGCTGTGGCTTCTCAGTCTTGACAATGGCTTATAGTTGACTGTAATCTCTAGCTGAGGACGACCCACAACAGTAATTATGTTTGTGTTTGGTATTTTAATTGAGAGTCATTTACCTCACACTTTCTGTGAATCCCTCTATTCTTTACCCTCAGGACAAAGAAAGCATTACCAATGCAGATAGATGGAGAGCCTTGGATGCAGCCTCCCTGCACGGTAAAACCCACCAATCCATATTTGCTTTCTATAGCTATAGTCGTAATGTTTTGATTTGACTATAATTTAATGTAACGGCCGTATTTCTTTTCAGATTCACATCACGCACAAGAATCAAGCCAAGATGTTGATGGCTCCTCAGGCCAAATCAACAGGCTTTTTCAACTACAAATAAAACTGACTGAGAACACGCACAGGATGTGTATAAAGGACTGACACTTTTTATGTGAGAGTATGTATGATGTGTATGTTGTAGAATAACTGCATTACAAGAGTCAAAGTAGGATTAACTGCTTCAAAGGTTCTGCCTCTGTGTAACACATACAGTATTCAAAGCATGGCGTTATAGCAATACAAACTGTATAGTAAGATACGGTTGCATCGTGTCAAGCTGAATTTGACCAAATTGTTTTGTTTTTTTTTATCAATACTCAACACTTTTGCTGTCTGTGTCTTAAAAGCTTCACAGTTAGTTGTGTGCTGCTCTGTAGAAACTTAAAGTAAGGATAAAGTTAAGTGAATATTATGCTAAACTGAGAATATTCAGCTTCATGTGCCTTTACAATCTGTTCTCTATGGTTATGGCTTAGGTTGACAACATACTGTAGAGCACTGTAGGTGTGCACTTTGGGCATAGACCATGTAGTATTTTTGTTTTGTCGTGGCTGTAGAGATGCTATGAGAGACACGCGTATATAGTCTTGTCAGTTTGGAACCAATAAGACGAGGAAAAATGAGATTACATGTATTTTCATACATTTCAGAAGATACTTGAGAGTGTTTGCGGAACAGTAATAGGACAATCATTTCCAAAAGGGCTGCATGTTGAGGCACTGCAGCAGTCGGCCTACTCTGCTGTTCCTGTGTGTGTGTGTGTGTGTGTGTGTGTGTGTGTGTGTGTGTGTGTGTGTGTGTGTGTGAGAGAGAGAGTGTGTGTGTTTACATGTTTAGTACAGACAACTGAGATATGTTCACTTGTAATTTAATAATAAATTGTGATGAGTTTGATATTGCTGGTTCAAACTTGTTTAAATATATATAGTTCTAATTTAAATGCTTTAGCAATCATATCATTGCATTTCTGGGGATGTTAATGAAATATGCCTGAAATAACACCCTGTGTAAAAACTGTAATAAACCATCTAAACCTAAGTGTTGGTTAGTTTTTTTTATTCACTCATCCTTCATATGCAGTGTTTGTCAACGCAACAAATGCCTGACTTTCCTCCTTTCATTACTACCACAAGGGGGCGTCGTTGACTTTTAATCTGGTCTCCCAGATGAGCATTACGGCCTGAACCACTTAAAAGAGGACACTGAGTCATTTTTTTTCACTTTTTACAATCCACAGTCAGGGAGATTATCTGTATTATGTAGATTTCCCCTGCTGTGTCATTCTGAGAGGAGATAACAATAGTAGGTGTTACTAAAAAAGTTTAAGTGTTACTAAAACTTTATTTTGGCCTGATGTACTTCCTACACACTAGTGCTACCACTGTTTACTCACAAACATTGTGATGAATTACCCACCTTTACTTTGTTTGTGTACATACACATTGAGCCCCCCAAGTCGAGCTGACACAGAAACGTCCGAGGTGCACTCGAAGGCAGCAGAGGACGAGCGTCAACGTCGCTACGGTCGTTAGTGTCCCTCGCAACAAAAGCCCCGCCCCCCGCTTATTCTCCAGAAACGCGCTGCTGCGTTTGGCTGCCGCACGCCGGGGCTCACAACTCGCTCAGCATCTGTCTCGGCTGGTTTCACTCTACTGGAGGACAACGACAGAGTTTACTTTTTCTACTGTGCTGTTCTTTTTCAACAAGTCTCCAGACCCGCATATGAAGCGAACATGACTTTCAGGAGGCTGAAGAAAGTGAACTCCAGCGGGCCGGAGAATGGACCCGCATCCCAGGACGACATTTATTTCCCCTCGTCAAAGTCAGACAGCTGCAGGACGGTGGACTCGCACACAAACTCCTCGGAGGTTTACAACTACAAGACTTTGGCTTATTCGGGAGGGACGCTGCCCAGAAACTTCAAAAAGGTAGATGGTCACACAGAATGCAGACTTTATCCTCACGTGTTTTGTATTTATTAATTAAATAAGCCAGCGTGTGTTCGCTGGGTCTTCAGTGTGATGCTTACCTTTTTTTAAAGTCAAATCTAACTCCACTCTAATTTAATGTATTTAAATTGTCTAATGTCCAAAAAACTCCAAAACATCTCAAGAGGGCACAGTTTGCTCTGGTGTGTGTGTTCAGTGTTTGGCATCTCACTGAGGCCTGGAAACAGTAGTAGATCAATCAGGGGTAAGTGTGGACCACCCCAACACTGAACCTGATTTATGCTCCTGTTGTTCACGTGTGGTGTGATCCAAGCTGAAGTGCTCATGAGCCAAACACCCACCAACCACCAGGAAACCTAACATGAAGTGTAACCGTTTACATGTAAACAGACCCATATTGTTCATAATCATTCTTAAAGTCTGATTATTACTGTGCTCACTTTGCTGCTCTGCCATCACGACTCCCTTCTCTCTATAAGATCATTTAAAAATTAGAAGATAACTTCATCAAAGATAAACTGATCCCTTTAACCCAATAGAAACATTTTATTTGGGATTTCTTAGGAACCGTTTGTGACACGTTGTTGGACGAGAATAACACCAGCTTCAGCCATGGTTGCGCAACACTGACCAAAAGTCAGTGGTTAGTAGGTGAACTGACACGTTTTCTGGGCTGATGTGTCTCCCACAAAGCTCACCTCTTTAAAATCTCTACCTTCACTTCCTTTCGCTGTAAAGAGAGCCTGCAACTTCATGCCACACGTGTTCAGTAGCCAGAGTGAGCTGCTACAACAGTGCATTGTGCACACACAGGGATGGAGAGCCTGTCCAAGCCGCCCCCGTCGGCCTCTGTGGGTATTTGGGAATAAATGCACTCATTGAGACGAGTGTTGGGACATAAAGAAAGCAACATTTTACTACTGTAGCACAAAGCGGCCATTCATAGCAGCAGCATTTGAAAATGATTGAGTTGGAACAGAGGTGGATTGATCGTAAGTGATTGGGTGAAGCCTTCAGGACAGATTCCTTCCCTATGTACACAGTCAGGTAGGGCAGGGTCCTGACCTGCTGTTCACTCAGCGCTGTTGTTGTGGCTGAAGTGTTCACTGCTGTGGTTGGTAAATAGGCTGGTGTACGAAGGAACGGCTCTTAATGAGCTCGAAGTAGAGATGGCTTAAGAGTTTCAGCGCCTCGAGGCACAAGATCTTGTGTGAAACAATTGCTAAAATTAGACGCTCTGAGGCTCGCTTCTGCTGTTGTGACTGCTCGTAGTAAACGCCGGTAAACAAAAAGCAGCCAGACACGAATTTCTGGTTTCAGCGCCCATGTTTTCAAACCAGCACAATGTCCCAGTGACTTAAAAATACAGACTCCGCGCACGGCACACGTGTTCTGCTTCAGTGCTCGATGGACCAGTCAGTGCACCGATGCGTGCGGTAGGTGTGTCCTGGAAATGTTGGGGAGGGGAAACCCTCATGAGCAACCACACAGGTTGTCTAACAGAGAATATTTCTTGTTTCGTTTTCTCCTCGCAGGGTGGCGGGGTGCAGAAGTGGAAACCCCTGACACAGTCACTCGAACCACAAAGGTACAGTCTCCCTCGGCACTCGCTGACGTTAATCTCTGAACTTTGGCATCTGCTCTAGAATCTTTACGCTCCTCTTTTCATGGCAACATCTTCCTTCTGCGAGCAGCCTCAGCCCCTCAGTGAAAAGCCCTCATTCAAACAGTGATCTTTGATGACGGCACAGATTTCATGCTGGATATTGTGGCAGGCTTGTCATGAATTTTCATGGATTTGGAGCGAGACGTTGTGCTGACGTCTAACAGAACCTTGTACTGTACCGTTTGTCTGCTGGACACAGAAGAAGTCCTGTGTGTTGCTGACAAATTATTCACTTCATCTTCTAGTGTAGTCCCTGTTTTTGTTCCGATACTGGTACACGTTTAAAAACAATTAGCTTTCTAAATAATTTCACAATAACATTGGATAAAAAGAACACGTGTGAAAACATCATAGGTTTAATCTCAGCTTACTCGCATCACTTTATAGGAAGAAAACGCTTCATGAACTCTAATAACATTTAGTCTCTTTCTTTTCCCAGGAAGGGGGTGGTTCTGGAGAAGAAGCAGGAGGAGACTTTTGGTTTTGAGATCCAGGTAAGAGGATTAACAGTGGCATATTGGTGGGTGGGGGATTTCTGAACCTCTCGAGTGCCATTTAACAGGATTTCTCTGATCTGCCAAATGTCTGTCAACGGATGAAACCTGAGAGACTGAGACGTGTACATGTTGTTGTGTAAATCTCTTAATCCGTGTGTTTGTCTGCTCTTGTGAGGTTAAAGGTCGCGCATCAGTCAAACAACGTGTTGATGTTGGTCCCATGACTCTGGCTTTTTTTTTTCTTTTCCCAGCATTAGTATATTGAGCTGTGCGGTTTACTCACACGCTTCTCATGTAATACCTGCTTCACTCTCAGGCAGCTTTGCACATTTGACCTCAGTATCTCTCTGATCTCTCTCGCCCTGCTCACGTCTCCCCGAAGCCTTTTCTCACAATGTCAGCTCTGTTATACAGCGAATAGTCTTTAAACAGTTTCCAAAGCAGTGGTTAGGTGCAAATGTTGCTTCTTACAGTAACATAGATGTTTTAATATGTTTCTGGAAGTGAAACACTGCGTCCTAGAAAACGTATATTGCTCTATTTATGGTTTTGTCGGAGGCTCACACCCTTCCTGCCCGCCTGGAGCCAGAAGGAAGCCAGAAGCCAGTTTGACGGTCGGCAGAGAAAGACTGAGATAAATGTGGATAAACGCCCAGCGTCCGTTAGGCTAATATCAACGCCGAGCTGAAGATCCGGCATGAGCATGTAAATGTGATATTTGCGTTTCAACGACATTTGCATGCTCTAATGTTTGTCTTTCACTCCGCCGAGATGAAAGCACGCCAGCAGCAAACACGGGACGATCTGAGTCCTTTCAAATTTCCGCAAGCCAATCACATCCCGTTGGGACTCACGTTGCAGTCGCATCAATAACTGTTTGATAGCACGACGAGGTAAATTTTTAACCAGAAACCCACAGTTTGGTCTGCGTCATGACCTGTTGCTTGAAATAAGAGCCTCGAGTTTCAAAGTCCTGCAGCAGCCTGTGGACTGACTGGTACTTGTGTGACAAGGGGAAGTGTCTCTGAGTCCTGCAGAGACAGCGCGATTGATGACGTGCGAACACATGTGGAAGTGACAAATATTGTTTCCCAGACAACCAAATATTAGACCCTTGTGGTAGCCGAGGAAGTACCCGGAACATTTAAGCTGTGGAAAAGACAACCTCATAAAAATACTCTTTAATTCTTCTGTAGTTCGAACCGTTGGTCGGGTAAAGGAGGCCTTTTAAGAAGGTCCTTCAGAAGTGCTGATGCATCCGATAAAAGTGAGATGCTGTTTATGTAAGAATCAAATGGACAGTTTCCAGCGTTTCTGACGCTGCTGTCACTGTGTGAGGTCTATAAGGCCGCTGACTTCTGTGCCGGTTTTATGAACATCGTACCAGCAGTTTAATCAGTCGAGAAGTTTGCATATGCTTGCACCACACCAGTGATACAATCTGGTTTCCTGCGTTGTCCATCACTGGCTTCCTTCGTCATTCAGTGGTTTATCAGTGTTGCGTTGGAGGGCGACGGTGTTTCAAAACGTCTGACATCAGTCACATTGTGTAAGACGCTTCTTCTACCTCGCGGGTAAGGAAGGAAAGCAATTTTTATTTATGTCAAAGCTCACTGCTGCGTCTCTTTCAGACTTACGGCCTCCACCATCAGGACCAGAACTCCGTGGAGATGTGTACGTTTGTGTGCAAAGTGCACGATGACAGCCCGGCCCAGCGAGCAGGACTTAAAGTTGGTCAGTTGTGTTTTTTTGTTTTGTTTTGAAACCTGATCTTTTTTTTTTTGGCCAGCTGATGTTTGTGTACCACACACCAACACAAACCAACACTCATGAGTATCCCCTGACTGTTTAGGGAAGTATACATAGAACTTTGCGTCTACTCATTTTCCAGTGACCAAACAAGTTAGTCAGTGGCGATTTCAGCCAACACATACTTGCGAGCTCGTCTCACCAATGTGCGAGGTTCAGTAAAGCAGACACAGCCTCTCGAATGCCCCTTTCAGCAGACAGAGGAAGTACCATTTGCATGTTCTGCTTGCAACACATATTTTATCAATGATTTTGTAAGTATTTGCCGAAGTGATGAGGCGATACATTTCTGCAGAGCTTCGCAAGCTGCACGCATACACAGAGAGAGAGAGAGAGAGCAGCTGGCCTGTTACTGAGTGGTCACACGTGTGAAAACACAAGACAATCGGTGTGTCCAAAGGAAAAAGAAAAAAAAGATGTTGCTGCCCACTTTCTTCATCCATCCTGCATATGTCACTTCAGTTTCACTTCCTACATTCTTCACATGCTCGCTCTTTTGTTTCCTCTGTCGTGCAGCGAACACAATGACCTCATCGTATCAGGCAGATTAGGCCGTGGTGTTTTTCAAAGGGCAAAATAGGCTTTGTGCCGAAGCCTGACAAAGGTTGCAGTCACGCATGGGAGTCCGCAGCAGATCTAATAACTAGGTCTGAAGTGGAACTCTCACCGATAAATAAAATAAGCAAGTACGGCGTTAAAGCTGCAGAGGTTTATCAGACAAAACGAGGCATTTCATAAAGTCACTTTGATTACATTGAGAAACTAACACATGAGTTTATTTGGAGTCATTTGTTGCATTTCGACCATATGGCTGCAGCACTGAAATAATCTCTCTTCACATGTTAGCTGCTGCAGCTTGGTGACGAGCCACATGCCACGACTTCACAGGAATGTTCCACGTTTGCGTTGCACATGTGTGGAGGTCTCATTTAGAATCAAACGAGCCTCAGATGGCTGCAGCTTACAGTAATGGAAGCCTCGGTGGATTGAAGTGATGACGGCTGCTGGTTAACACGCATGTTGTGCTATGTGCGATGTGTGTGTGCAGGGGACACCATCGCGAGTGTGAACGAGACCCCCGTGGAGGGATTTCGACACAAGGAGATCGTCCAGCTCATCAGGGCCTGCGGTAACACAATCAGGTAAATAGGCTCGACTTACTGCTGCTAGGAAGAGTTTGACAGAAAATGTGGAGGGTAATTGATTAATTGCTGTCAAACTGGGTGGTGTAAAGTCACAAATGGGATGTGAAGAACTTGTAAAGTTGGAGGAATGTGATTCATGTGGAAGTAAAAACCCAGTCAGAGTGTTCTGATGCTGACATCAGGAATATTTATTCAGAGGGCAGCATGACATTTAAATTACAAGCAGGATCCATCCTAACGGGCAGTGAAAGGAAAACAGGAGATTTTCATTGATCAAACCTGTGAGTCTATTACAGAGTTTAGTTTATTGTCAGTGTAACAGGAGGTTTTTGTGTGTTTAACAGATGTTTCCTCAGAGTTTATGGTCAATAAAAATAGTTTTGTTAGTCGAGCAAAAACACCAACGCTTCTAGTTGTTGTTTCTCTAACGTACCATGAACTTTGGGTAATCGTCATGTTTTACACCACTTTATCGTGGTAAAAAAAATAAAACCAGACGGTTTGATGTTTAATTTGAACCACGCTCTCCACCTCGCCGTATTTCCTCACTCGTAAAAAGATTTAAGGGACAATTAGCGAGGCTCCGCCTGTAAGCTTTGAGAGCTGCTGCGACAGAAGCGAGGTGAACCGCATCAGAGCGCCAGCACACGCAGGCCCAGAGTTTACATCATGAAATTATACTTAGTAGCTGAACCCATGAAAAGAAGCTCTACGAGTCGGCGTGATTCAGGGGATTTGCAGCATTGAGGCGTCTGAGTGGAAAATGTATATGTTCTTTATCCGCCTCTTCCCCTCTCGTAAACTGTTTGACACCAGACCCGTCCCCCCCACCAGCTTATGAAAAGAGCCTTTCATACGGTGGAGCTTTTTCTTTTTTTACCCGTGTAGTTGTTGTAAGTGCTTCCTGTTATGTTTATTAACTCTGCTGCCTTCTGGTTTTTCACTTAAAGGCTGGAGACGGTTTACAGTGACTCGATCCGTAAAGCAGAGCTGGAGGCTCGGCTGCAGTATCTGAAGGTTCGTTTTTTCTTTTCATGTTTGTCAGCAGTGAGTCGGCCTAATTGTGTCCCCAGCAGTCGCACACACACGCCCACACACACATAATATCACAGATATAGACACCACCACCACCTCCCCCCCTCCACACCTGTCTCCCCAGCAGCACCACCTGTTGCATCAGCAGTTTCTCCAGCAGGCTCACTGGCCGCTGCAGACATTCTTTACTCGTGGTTGTTTGAAAAGCTGCCTGTGAGGAGGCTCAAGTGAGCGAGCTTTTCCCCCAAGATTACAGCAGCTGTCCGGCTCTAAGCCGCGGTAACACAGCCGCTTTCTGACTTGCTAATCCAACATTTTAAGGAGAAATCTGCTGCTGCGCTAAACGCATTAGACATGGATGCAAATGGCTGAGCCATTACTGTTTCAATGAATATCATTTTACTTTCATGTTGTAGTTGTTCTAACGTGCATCTCCACCTTCCTTTGCAGCAAACTCTTCATGAGAAATGGGATGAATACCGGTCGTTGATGGTGCAGGAGCAGAGGCTTGTTCATGGTGAGTCCTCATCTGTGGCGGTTCAGTCCAGTTTCCTTCGTCGCTCCAGTTTATTGTAATTCAACGAGCCGCACGGAAATGTGCGTTGATGTGTGATGTGACATTAGAGACAATAACATTGAGCCTGCTTCTGCTGGAGTTGTTCTTTCCACTGTCGCCTCAGTGCTTGCTTAAGTGTGACTATTTACAGCAGTTCTATATATATGAACTTCCTTATACACATTTTGCAACGTCTTAAACCTTGCTGTATAAAGTGCCTTGAGATTTGGTGCTATAAAGAACTTAATTGTTTTTGGTAGTCCACGACCCTGACTCTGCCTTCCGCTCCTGCAGGCATAGTGATGAGTGATGCTGCGTTGTACGAGTCCCTGGAGTCAGCAGGTGTATACGGCAGCCTCGGCGCTCCCAGCCCCGCAGCTGAGAGAGCCCTCCGCGGCACCGGCAGCACCAGCAGCAGCGCCAGCTTCCTCAGCACGGCCACCGAGGACGACCCTCTCTACCAGACCTGTCTTTTCCAGGCGGACGGCAGAGCGGACTCGGACAGTGGCATCGCAGGCAAAAAGAAGGGGCAGCAGCAGCGTCTCCGACCGGCCAGCGAGCTCTTCCCAACGGCCAAAACACAGCTGACCCGCAGCGCCAGCACGCGCAGCTACATGAGGGATTCGTCATCGTCCACCTCGGGAGAGAAGCAGGGAGGATTCAACTCGCTGCAGAGGAAGCCCAAACAGAAAAGCTTCCGTAGGCGACTCCTCAAATTCATCCCGGGCCTGAACCGACCGCTCGAGGAGGAGGAAAGCAAACTGTGAGCTGCAAACAGAGCTGTTCGCCTAAACGCATCCAAAGACTTTAAGCACCAGTGAGTGTCAAAGTAAAGTGCCAAAGAAAACAGAGCAGGCTGCCCAAAGACTGAAAAGACAGAGACCAAAGTGTTATGGCTAAAACTGCACCTCTCCGTGTTCGGGCTGCGCTCAGTAGCTCCGTGTTTCCCAGCTGTACATAACTTTTATTTTCACTAGTTTTGTTGGTTAATTTATTTATTTATTTTGGTTCATACAGAATGAAGCATTTTTCAGTTTTTAGTGTCTTTCATTAGTAGCTTTTATTTTGACAGCTGTATAAATGACCCAGTGTGATTGGTAAGTTCTCTTTTAGATGATTCACATCGATCCTGTTTTATTTCTTCTGCCTAAGTTACAGATCCAAAGAATAAAATATGAGGCATTTCCAGATTACATGCTCGTTATTTTTGCAAGAAAAGCAATTTATTTCCACAAGCCACAACTGTTTGTGGGAAGTGTAGCTGCCAAGGGGCGCCGTGTTTACTCGGAATCTGTGTGTAGTTTCCATGTGATGCTTTTAAATATAGTAAGTAACTCTTCCTCCATTTAGCAATGTTATCAAGTTTTGGAGGTCGCCGTGTGGTCTTGGATGGTTGGAGGCATTTCGCGACACAAGGTATCCAGAATGAAGACTGTTGTATTGGCTCTGACACAGTTTATTGTTGGTAGAATAGTGAGGAATGTGCGGAGAAAGGCATGACCCAGAATTCCAAAACACAACCCGCTTTCTTTCAGCTTCTGCAGACCAATGCTGATTTCTCCTCTTCCACGCTACCATATTCCCATGGCAGCTTCAGTTGTCCAAGCACTCGCTGAGTGTGTGTGTGTGTGTGTGTGTGCTGGGCGGGGGTTGTTCAGAGTCTTTTCATTCCTGGCTCCCAGCTGACCCATGAGGTCATGGTGGTCACTCTCTCCGTTGGCTCTGCAGCGTTGATTCCCTTTGTCCCCCGCCGCTCATTCACAGACCCATCAGGAGTGTTGATGGTGAGCGATGGTATGTGGCCATGTGCCACGCTGGAAACGTAGGTTCAAATCGAATGGGCTGAGATCATAACGAGGAGATAATTAGCCAAGATGACGAGCTCTAAAGCGGTGGGCGGATAGGCCGTTTAGGAGAGGTGCTCAACTACTGACCCAGCGGGAGGTCAGACGGGGGGCTGTGTGTCGTCCTCCTGCTAAAACACCACTGTTGATTCTAAGACTGAGTGGTGAATTTGTTTTGTGAGCGCAGCAGATGGAGGTCGGTCGCTCTTCTCTTTTTGATGTGTTCAATCTGAATGACATACTACATTTCAGTCTAAGCTGTTACTTTACTTGGCAAAGCTTGACCTTCTGCATCCCAGTCTGACACTTAACCCATTGAGCTACCAGGCCGCTGTATATCAATATGTAACATGCAGGAAAACACCTAATGCATGTTGAGAGCTCATTAGGGATAAGTGACACAGACTCTAAAAGGCGTCATGTCTTCTCACATGTGCAACATAAGAGAATAAAATCATATATTGCACTTACTCAAAACGGAAGATAAAGACCTCACATAAACCTCCTACTTTTAATGCAGACCAGTGCTGCACCTCTGTACTCTCATTTATGTTGTAATTTGACTTGTGCACTGAATTTCTGCACATTATAAAATGTACAAACCGCTCTTTCAACAACCGCACACAGACATCACTGAATTAGCAGACTCTGCCACAGTTGGCGTGTCACTGATGAGATAGGAGCTTTGTAAAGAGGAAGCAGGGGGGCCTGTTGGACAAAGTTTAGCGTCTGTGGCGAGACAGCTCAAACCAGACCACATGCAGCTCAGCCTCTGCTGCTGGACCTTTAATGCCTCTGCTCAAAGTATTAGATCTGTGCAGATGTTCCTGTTGGTTAAAAATAAGGAAGTGGTTTGACATTTGCAGGAAAACACACAAGACAAAAGCTCATATTTCATAACGATGCCAAATATGAACCCGTTCTGAGTAGAAACAAAAAGAAGTGTGTAGGTGACCGGTTTTGGAGCTGCGTCTCAGAGAAGGGAACAGAGCTGATGTGGGCTGTCAAGGCACAGGATGTGGGTGACAAATGTGCCGGAAATCAACCATAAAGATAAGAGACTACAATTGTCTGCATGGTTAAATAAGAAAGCAAGCATTAGACGCATGCGGCTATCTTCAGATTCGACTTTCAGTGTGGGAGTTTAATAAAGAGCGAGAACAGATAACGGCCAGTAAAATGAGCAAGCATGACACCGCGCTGGACACCTGCCTCAGGAAATGACAGGTGTGAAGTAAAGACGTTACAAGGTCAGACGTTTTCTGTCAGCAGCAACTTCAGTGGCAACCTTATCAACCACCGTTACGCCGCTACAGGAGCTGAACACTTGACCAAACGCGAAGTGATGCGCGCTCGTCATAATCCTTGACTCAGATAAAGACTCGTGCATTTAGTGTCCCTGCAGCAGCAGCGACAGCAGCTGAGAGCCGATGCCTCACTGGACAATTTGTGTCCATGTGGTTTTGACTGTGTCTTTCCTGGAGCAGCTGCTCATAATTTCCATCTAGGTTGTCAATGGACTTAAAAATAGCAGCTTATGAAAGAACATTTAAAGGCTCTGAAAACCAGAAGTGAGAACAAAATGTTCTACTCTTTTTAACATTTCACATAACAGTTGGAGAAAGGTGAAGTCAGATATTTTCATGCACCAACCGACGTTGAGCGCTATAATATTATCTAGAGCTAGAGCTGATGAAACAGATTAACTGAGTGTGAGTGAGTACTTTACTTGGTCGTTCCTGGTAAATTAATGTAAGTGTAATTAGTTATTTATTAGTTAAATCAACAATGTTCAGTGTTAGAATGAATAACAGCCGCCCATCACTACACATCTACACACACGGCACCATGTACTCGTATCCTGTTTGAGGGAGTGTGCAGCAGTCAGGATCATTTGGTCTTAACGTGTATTCACATGTTACAGTAGTGATTCAGATTCAGATTTTATTTGAGTCATACACAGTAGGCTATGCAGTGAAATGCTCACACGACCATCGACGACCTTACAGGAAAGATAAAATACAGTATATCGTGTAGTGAAGTGTTTCATCAGGCTCGTTTTATGTCCTGCATCAGTGCTGCAGCAGATCTGGAATCAGAAGGACATCTGGAGGGTGAAAACAAACGTAATCACACACAGGCTGTTGCCGGCCGTCTGAGGTATTTGAGAGAGTTTTCAGGATGTGAAACGTAGACGACGCTGAGTGTGTACCCATGACATATGACAGGCCACAGATTAAACATTCGGTTATTAAGCCAGTTCCTCTTTCTCATAAGGGGTTTTATGATGTTTGAGGACACAAATTCAGATAAGGAACCACCTGCTGATGTTCTGTCGCTCTGCCCACGCATGCACACACACACACACACACACACACACAGGTCAACTGAGTTCACAGAGCCCATCATTTGCATTTGAATCTAACGGAGCATATAACCCATATTCTGTATGTATTAAGTTCAACCAAACGACTAGTTGGTATTTGACACACCCATCCCAGAACTGGGTCTCTGTTGTATTGAATGTGACAGCTGTGAGTGTCAGAGAAAGTCCTCATACACAATACAATAGCAGGAAGTGTCAGGGTTACGTCTTTAAAGCACACCGTGGCCTCCGCTTGAAATCTTTTCCAAGAAATGATAACCCGCTCCAACAAACTAACAATGCGGTCATTTTTATTTCCCCTTAAAATGAAGCCCCCCAAATGTCCACAGACGTGTGGACATCCCCGCGTGGTTTGAAGGAACGAGAACAGTGACAGCAACTTCTTCCTGTCTCCAAAGTGAGGAAGTGGTGGAGGGGATCAGCCTGTTCTGGACGTGTTTCTCTTTTCTCCCAGAGGACACTGAACAAATAAAAACCACCACATTCACCCTGACTGAACAGTACAGTACGGCCACACCAGAGAACAGCACATTGTCTCTGTCTCTCGCCATGTCGGAGCAAATGAAAACAGCATGGCCGTCTGAAAGCTAAGGCTGCAGAGCAGGAGCGTCTGGGCTCCAGGAATGCTGTGAGCTGTTTGTCCAAGAGGAGAGAGGATGTTGACTCACTCAGCTTTTTCATCCCGGAAAACCGAGAGGATGGAACCCAGAGATACTGTGCTGTGTTCCCAGAAAACAGTGTGATTGCAATTAGCTGAAAGTCCCTGTTCGTATGAGGATGATGTTACACTGTTGTTTGATGATAATCTTCAAAGCGTCCAACGCCAGTCCACCACTACACACAACGGTGTCGTTATTTCCCTCTGACATCTAGAAACCAACCGACAGTCTTATGAGCAGTTGATTCATGGGAAATTATTTAGCAACAGTTTTGATGCTTGAGATTAATCATAACTCTCAGACGCTCGGAAACAAGAAATATTTGAGTACTTCAGGCAGTAATCACAGGCAACTGTCCATCTGTGAACAATAGAGGCCCTTTCACATTTGCGAGTCTGCGTGTCCACTACTGAATCTCTGACGTAAACATGATCACCTCCCAAGTCTGCGTGGGCTGTCCTCCACGTCAGTGCACTAAATGTTCATGGGACAAGACTTGTGAAGCAGTTACAAACATTTTTTTCACTTCTCCTTGTGGCTCAGTCAAGCACAACAACAGGGCAGCTCACTGGAGTCCGAGCGAGGTGACATGTAACATTAAAGAATATTAATACTGAACCTAACCAAGTGGTTTCTTGGTTATCATTAGGTCTAACTCATGATTTCTGTTACCGATATAAACCGAGACCAATTTATGTGGGGTCCCCCCTTCATAAAATTATTTTGAATAACTAACATCACATAGGTCCTATGATGCATACTAACTTTAAACATTTTTGATAATATTTTCTGATCTTATATTTTTAGGGCGGAAACATCGGGCATCCCAACTCCAGCCAGGTGCATGGATATTGACAAGAATTGTTCTTTCCAGCTTTACATTAAACAAAATATAATCCATGTAAATCTCAAATATTGAATCTAATGATTGATCCATGGCGTATTTATGCCACTGTCACACAGGTGCTTTTATCTAACACTGTAGACACAGTATTCGCATTATTCGTGCCCACACACTTCACCTCAAAGCTGCACTTGCAACCTGAGGAGGTAGAACTGAGTCATCTGCGGTCATGCGCTGAAATTATTTTTCTTTCGTGGGGGTGGAGACACGCGAATGACGACTATGAAAGGAGACGTGATGTGTGATGCGATATTGCTAAAAGTAGTGTAAGAGATTTTTTTTTGGAGAGGAGGAAGATTACATGTGCATCTAGTCACTTTGTGGTTTCTCAGTTGTTGCTTTTTTTCCACTTGGTTTTAGATCCCATGATTATTAGAGTGCATCAGACAGCACGTTGACCTTTTCCTCAGTAAACCCAGTCAGCTTAGAGTGAAGGGAACATGTGTTAGCGTCATAGGATCTCTTTAACGTTTCAGCTTCTTCTTCTTCAGGGACTCAGTTCAGTTTCGTATGAAAACCTCCTTGTACTGTACTCTACATGGCGATGAGACTAGGGAATTCTCTGTGATTTTAAAAGAGACCAAACAGAAGCACGTTGGGAGCAAAGCTATTATCCGTTTCCAGCTGAATGGCAGCTGTGTTTGTACCGGCTGACATTTCTCCTCCACCCTATATAAGTTTCTCCACTCGCAGTCTAAAACTGACAACCAAGGCTTTGTATAGTTTGGGGATTTCACTTGCATCGCTGCAATCAACCCCTATTGCACACACAAACTCTTTATAAAGTCCCCTTGCTTAGTCAACTGGCTCCTGACCTTGAACAGGTCCAGGAAACTTTGAAACAATAACACTGCTATTTCATCCACATACTGTATCTGGAAAAAACAAGAGGAAACTCGTTGATGGGGGGCTGGTGGGGCGGGGGGAGTTCGAATGAAAAGTGGCCAAAGTCAGCCAAGACCCAGCATGTGTGAGTCACTGATGGCGACTGTCCCAGGACTGGAGAGGAATCCAAAAAAAAGCACCAGCTACCCACCGCGTCGGACAGACAGGCCTGTGAGGAGATGCTGGTAAAAGGGAATTCATGGAGGTGTCCCTCGCTTCCTCCTCCTCAACGTTTTGGGACTTCACGTAATATTTCCTCACTCTTTTACGATTGTGTACTGGAAAAAACATTCCCCACCCTCTGCTGTCCGCACAGTAGACAGCAGCAGAGGCTCCAACCACAACGACACCCACTGAAACCCAGAAGAAAAGAGGTGTCGATGCACGCTGAGAAGCTCATAGTAGCATCCTAGTCTGACTGTAAAGTAACCAGGTACATTATCTCAGCTCTGTTCTTCAGTACCGTTTTGATGTTATCACATTTCATGGTAATGCTCTACATTTACTCCACCACATGTACTGTAGTCACTTCTTTGCTCTCAAATCAAAACTTCGCATATTAAATATGCCAGGAAAATACACTGTTTTCCGTAGTTTACTGAAGACTTAATGTTAGAAGGCACTATTACTATTGTTCCCACATTTGTCCATTAAATATGTTGTTGTGCTGTAGTTGGCAGCCAGTTAGTTTAGCTGAACACAACGTCTGGAAACAAGAGGAAAGTATGGCCAACATCTGGTCTTTGCATAAAAGAGTAAAGGAATAGTTCTTCCACTGCTGTTTTGTATGTGATTAACTGAGTAAACCACTCAGACAACCCTGCATTGTGCCTATAGACAGTCTCTGAGAATGAACCCAGCACTGGACCAGTCTAGTGTGTGTGTGTGTGTGTGTGTGTGTGTGTGTGTGTGTGTGTGTGTGTGTGTGTGTGGCCATGTGTATGTGGGCATGTGTATGTGGGCAGCAGTGAGGGAGGAATGTGACAGTAGGAAAGCTCAAAAGGAGACATTCTTGTGACCTACAAAGGGCTGACAGAAATGACTTTGTCCTCCCGATTGACAAAGACAAAGCAGAGAGACAGATGTCATTACTGAAAAAGTGCTGTGATGAAATGTCTGTGATGACAACACGCCTGGGACTTGCATCATTTTCACTTAATGTAATCTGGAAGGAAAGTTATTGTTCAACAGTGGCAGACAGTCTGTGGAGTAACTCACATGCCATCAACGTAGCAAGTCTCACAGTATGTAATCAGCACGTTCTCATGAATTTGAACAGATTTTCCTTAAACATAGAGCCGAGATATGGAAATACTTTTTATCTCCTCATATTTTTGTTCTGAGAATCTCACCTGCATTATGGGCATTATTTTATGATGCATAATATGTGTTACTCAATTGTTTTATTTCTTTATTTAATGTATCCGCTAAAATAGTCTCACAGCACAAGTCCTTTTAATCTTTTCATAAGTGTATTGTTGCCTATGTAAATACAATAAAGAAGTACTATTTCATTATGCCTCATATTCCATTGTAGTTAATTAACCAAGTTAAAAAAAGTTTTCAACAATGAATGAATGATGTATTTGCCCATAAAACAACCGCCCACTTTTCAGACAGCTCTATTAGACATTAGGATGGCGCCCTCCAGTGGTGAACCGGTGCATAAAACGTATGTGCAGATAGTTTTCCTATCGCTGCTGTTGTCAGGATGATGCAATTGATTCTCAGGACACGTCACCGTGTTAGAGTGAAGGAGATGGGAATCAAACTGCCAACTCTGCAGATGGTTTTCACAGTGTGACAACCTAAAAAGATGTTAGTCAGGGACATGACACTGATTCCCTGACCTTTGGCGCCCCCTAGGGGCAGCCTGTCCACAAATAATTTTACCAAGGGGTTAAATTAAGCATTAATTATTAAAGCTAAGAAAAACATCACTATTCATATTATGTTGTTTATACTTTATAATGTATAATAGTATGGTGCTGGGCCACCATGTGCTGCCAGAACAGCTTCAGGGTCAGCCACTGATTCTCTGAGTCTCTGGACTGGAGTTATGAACAACATTCCTTCAAATGAAATTCCCTCATTTGTTGTTTTGAGGTTGATGTAGGGGGACTCTGTCCAACATTCAGGCCTGTACTGTTCCACATGTCGAAAACATGGTGAAATATAAAGTTGTACCACCAGATGGAGCAGAAGCCGCATGTGATGCATCTTTGCCCTGTTGCTAAAGGATCTAGCAGATAACTGTCACTCTTTCCTGCTCTGAAGCATCTGATTAAAATGTACGTGGTCATATATTTATTTTGACTTAATACAACTATGTTATTCTGTTATTCACAGCAGCTTGATGAAAATGCAGTAACGTACAACAAAGACTTGACAGTTAATAGGTGGGTGGCTGAGGTGGCAACGATGAACTGTATGTCCCTGAAAATGAAACATGAAACATTTTCGTCTATGACAGGACATGACAGGAGACTCTTTTTTCATTTAAAGCTGGAAGGTGGTGGGAACTGATGATGGTGGTAGGAACTTTAGCCACACAGAGGAGGACGAGAGTGATAGATAATTGTCTCACACGTTTGGTTAGAAAAGGGGAAGAGTCACAAAGAGGCACAGACATGTTTTCGTCATGGATAAAGCAGCTTCTCCAAATGTGTCAGTTTCATGGTCAGTAAATTCTGTTTCGTGCAACATATTCCATGCTGCGGTGCTGAAGTGGGCATGCCAGGCTTTCCTGGCATTTATTGCAATGTTTTCCTACTTTTCAATTATCTATAAAAGGAGCAATTGTTTTTTGGAGCATATATTCCAACAAAGATTATTAGTGTGGTGACGACAAATTTGAAACAATCAGGACGGGGCAAATACTTTTCACCCTTCTGTATGTGGCTGCACTCTGGCCGGTCTACCTGCCCCTGCTGCTCACACGAGGATGACATAGTCATGGTCATGAGATGGTCATCCTCCCAGCAGGATCCACTCTTCTATACTGTTTCTAAAGCTCCTCACGTGTTATGTGGACTATTCCAGGTCACCTCTTTAACTAAGGCCAATCTTATCCGTTTACTCAGTTTGCTTCCAAACTAATTTGTTTTCACAATTATTGAGGCCACTATGCTCCCAGGAACATTTTTTCTCCATAGAGTTTTGAACACTGACACAAGCCTGTCACTTTCTAAACAATTCAGATTGTCACAGGTTGATTGCAATCAAGTTATACACAGGAAGTCCCTAAAGTCTGGACACATGTGAAAATTTCCCTATCACTTCCTGAATTTTTTTCCACTGCAGATTCATCATGACTTTGTTGAAGGAAGATAGATCTGGTAGCTCTGCCTCTTTTAATTGTGCCCAGACTGTAGACTCAGCGCAAACAAAGCAAACAGGATGCACCCAGCTTAAAAGGCCACATCAAAGGCTCTGTAAATGTGAGACTTTAGTCATTTATTTTAACTATTTAAGATTTCATTATTTTCAAAAATGTTTTTTTATGTTGCCATAATGAGTTATTGTGCATAGATATTTTTTTTCATTGCAAAATACATTTACAGCTCAATAAAATATGCAAAAAGTGAAGTGGCGTAACACTGTACACTATAAACACCTGTATGTCTGTGTGTTAGCATCAGAGGAGCATTGTGCATAACTATGGCCTATCAGGGCCCTTGGTGTGGTTTGTGAGAAAGGTAAACATTCATGACATCCTAACAGACAGGTATTTATATTTACAAGATATTTAAGAATAACAAACAGTAAATATTGGATCAAGGGTAGACGAGGAAGTAAAAATGGATTCCAACACGTTCACAAACATGACCTCAGATCATGTT
>JAUMTR010000025.1:17645557-17676956 GCA_032270685.1 Microctenopoma stevenorrisi | reverse complement strand
TAAATATTGGATCAAGGGTAGACGAGGAAGTAAAAATGGATTCCAACACGTTCACAAACATGACCTCAGATCATGTTGCAAGCAAGCAATCTACACTTTCTGCAGACCATAAACCCGTCCATGTGACAGCTTAGCATTAAAAAGCCACCAGGCACAAAGGCACGTTCAAACATCACCATGCAGCAAATGTCCTACCCAAATAAATACAGTAAGGCCTAAAACAGAGTACATTTTGATACTACTTACTGTACTACTACTAGCTTATTGTGTCCCATCATACTCAGGTGTGTTGTCAGAGGTTTGTGTGTGTAAATTGACGTATTTACTGATGTTTCCAGAATTTATCTGTTGACATAGGAGAGGAGACATGACTCTTACCTTGTTTTCATAAAGTAATACATTACCAGCTGCCATCTGACAATAAAGATTTAACACTAATATGAACTTTAAAAAACATAGAGCTACTGTCAACTATGAATATTTATATGTAGTCAGTGGAATCCTCTAAAGTTTGGAAAAGGACACAAAGCTACGCTGATAGGATCATCTCCGCCTAATTTACAGATTTATGCAAACTACCACAGCTTTTCTTTCCGACTGTAACAGGCTGAGCATACAGTCAATCTGATAAAACCACTTTGTGCGCAGCGCTCTCGTGTGTTATCAGTCTCATCACGAAGCAAAGGGTTCTCTGAAGCTGGTGAAATCCGATCAGAAACAATCAGAGACGTGTGTTCAGAGAATGACAACTGAAAAAAACTGGAGGATTTCTCCACAATGACAAAGATCTTGTCAAACTAAAAATAACACGCTGCAGGAGGAGCAAGCAGGTGGTGGTGGTGGTGGGGCCCATGACAAGTATGTGTGTGAACAGTTGCACATTTCTTGAATGTCACATCATGACATACAGACTCTCGCATCAGCCTGCACACACACACGCACACACACACACACACACATACACACACAATGATTCTCAGCAAGTCAGCGTTAAAGCTGCAAGCAGAAGGGAATCCCCTGAGGCCTCGCTGCATCCTGGTGAAGACCCAAACAACGGAGCCTGATACGGCCTGAGCTGTTTTCTCCATGCACCGACCAGCAGGACCTGATCCCAAAAAATCCCCTCTGAGGATTTCGAGGATGAGTGAGTAGAGCCAGCTCAAAACAAACTCTTACGAACTCTTACTTGTATACAGCAGACTTTGTCATCGGTATAAGGGTAATGATGATGATGATGTTTTGTCTGCAATGACAATGGCATGGATTCACCCACCACAGTCTATCTGGAGAAAGGAGAAACAAAGCAAAGATCCTGCTAATGTCACTGAACGATCAGATTTGCAGGAAGAGACTGGGTTGCTATCAGATCTGATAACGACTGTAAGCAGTTTCCTTGCAGCAGGGAGGCCCACATGACATCACAAATGCCCAGCCATTCACAGGAAAAAGAAAAACTCTCAATGGGAGGGTGAGTTTCCACAGAAGACTCCAACTGGGCACATGAGCCAAGAATGTGAGCGAATGTGATTGTGTTGAAGCTGAACAGAACCATGTGAGTGTTTGGCTGTTTGAGAGCACTGAGAATGAGGATCGTAGTGCTGTGCTGCTCGCTGAAAGGTCCCCTCTATTACAAAGATCAGCATTTCCATAATAACAGGTTCAGCTAGATGTGCATGCAGGTGTGTGTGTGTGTGTCTGTGTGTGTGTGTGTGTGTGTGAGGTGTTTCCTCTGTTGCACCAGCTGGTGAAAAGCTCTTCCTCCCACCGGGGCACCATGGGTGTACTGATGACGTTCAGAGGCCTTTGAAAGTTCACAAATTCAGAGGTGTGAAGAGACCCGATGCGGTGTCAGAGGTAAAACATGGGTGCTCAAATGAACGTAAAGTAACTGAGTGGTAGTCGCTGTTTTTTAATTAGCTTCACAGAGACTGAACGCCAAAAAATGTTACCTTCAAATGACCTTGAATTAACACTTACAATTACAAACACTAACAATTAAAACACATATTAAATCAGTTTAAATTATTAGTTTAATATGTGTTTGACGTTTTAGGAAACGTATCCATCTCTTATGTTATAATAGCAGGCCCCTTTTTTCTTGCTACATATTTTGCACATGTACCAACTAAGATCTCACTATTAGGTTTTGACATTGCGCCTTTCTTCTTTTTTTAGTGCACATTTACTGTGCAGTTCACACACAGTAGAGGTTTTTGTATCGCTGCAGCCCTGGGACAGTTAACCCCATCAGTCCCGGCAGAACAGTACCATCTATTCCTCTGTTAAAGTCATGCTTGCACATAAACTGACCTGTTTTACTGGTCATGAGTTGTAAACCTCTATGCGTGTCATGTGGCAATAATCAATATGTTTCTCTCCCATCAGTTGTGTCTTGTAGAAGCTTTAATGAGCTCACTCCATTGTTTTGTGTCATTTATTGGTTGTGGAAATAACTCTCTGACACTTGTGCTCCAGTGAAGTCAGATACAGTTGTGCCATGGTTTGATTTGTGTAATCCCTCTTTAGAAGCTACTTTAAGTTCATCTTTTTACTTTACCAATTTTTTCTATTTAATTTTTTTTCAGTATGAAATATATGAAAAGAAACAAATACCATTTCTTTTACAGAGCTCCTCGGTCGACCTTTGTCACCTGTGACCTCAACCATGCAGGCAAAGGTCCTTCTCTCTTCCTGTTTTTAGATTCTTTTTTGCAGATTTTTCATAATTTGTTATTGCCATATTTTTTGTGTGAATTAGCTGGTGATATAAAATCTACAGTTTGAATTTACTCTGGTATCATTGTGGAATTTTAAAATTAGTTTGATGATCTGAATAAATTCAGCTTGAAACATATAAAAAGTGGTGGTAGTAGCACAATAAAGCAGAAGATATTTTTAAATTTAGGATAAAGCACTAAGCATGTACCTTTAGGCACAATTTAATTGTTTTTAACTGTTTGTAAAAAGTGTCTAAAGCGTCAGTGTTTTTCAACATTTCTCCTGTTTTTTACCATAAGAAACGTGGTGTTAAAAATAGTTTTTCTCTCTCCGATAAATAGAAAAAAACATCTGTGACTTCCTGTTTATAAATTCTGAAATCTTATTTTTTTTCATTTTATCAGGAAAAACTCACCAGCATAGATTCACAACGTGACACACAACCACCGCGCAAACTGTCAGCCTCTGCTCGATAAAAATAAGCGTTTTAATTCGCGTTTATCAGGTTTTATTTTGCTGGCTTAGAGTGTGTGTGTGTGTGTGTGTGTGAGAGAGAAAGTGTGTGAAGAGGGGAGGACGCTGCGGTTCCTCGCGCCGTACGCGCGTCAACGGAATCCCGTAGTGCGTCATCCAACGACTGTTCTCTCAAATCCGTCTGTGATTGGTCGGCGACTGGAAATCTCCCCGCCCACCCCGCAGCCTTGTATGGAAACATTTCTCTGACGTAATGGGTACGCTGCACCGGTATAAAAGCTCCTCACGGCGAGTTTCACGGCGCAGGGACTGTTCCTCAGCAGGGAGACACGGAGCATGACTCACGGTCGTTTGTGGAGTACTGACTGTTAAACACACTCGTAGACGGAGCCGACAGGTAAGAGATGCTAACGGTTCATTCTAGGGTTTAAAAAGCACACTCAAACCTGGGCACTAAAGCGGAAAGGAAGCTGCCGCTCTTCATGAAGTTTTATTCACAGGATGCGGGATAAAAGCGTTTTTGCAATAGCACAGTTTAAAGGTGTTTTCAAAACTGAAAAAATAATAATTATATTTACATCTTGTGGTCACGTACATTCTGTAATTTTCTTGTGTGATGACACTATGAGGGAGACTCAGGTGTTCTGCAGGTGCTTCTGTACAAAGGCTGTAAAGTGAGGATGCTTCACATGAATGTGATCATTATTTTGTTTTAACATTTGAAGCAGCAGGAATTCTATATAAGTGCTTGTGCACGTGTGCACAGTTTTGTCAAGTTACAGTTTAACTCGCACAATGTTAAGATCATATCTTCCATTACAGGATTCCTTGTTCGCCTTGTTGCTGAAGTTCTTTACGTCTGTAGCTCTATGCCAAAGCTTTGAGATGCAGGTGCACCAGGGAGGTTACCCCGGTGTGTAACAGGCTTTAGTCACTGGCATTGTGCCCCTGCCTGAAAGTCACATAATGTAATATCAGACATAGACATTTGACCAAGAGGAGAAACTACATTACCGACTGTGCGGCTGTAGCATGTTAACCAGTCGTAGGGTGACTGTTGAACACAAAGATCTGAAAAAAAGGTTTGCCCAGCTCTAACATTTTTTATTGCATCTTTTTCAGGTTTACAGTCATGACTTGCATACAACCCCAGCATGGATCACAGGCCTATGAAAATAACATCGACAGCTTAGAGCTTCAAAGCACACACTTTATCTCCAGGCCGGCAGGGGATATGAGCAACCCACTGGACCACCGCTCTGCTCCATCCCTGCCCAGCGTCAGCTCTCTGGTAGATGCTCGCTCGGGCAACTTTGACACGTATTCGTGCCAGTTTACTGCAGCCCCTGCCCACATCACCTCATCATCAGGCCAGGAGACTCCCTTAAAGCTGGATGATCTACAGGTTTACAGCTGCTACCCCGGAGCATTCACACAGGGTTACCCAGATGGGGCCATGTCTCCGTGCGGGTCTGATTACTTTGGCAGTCCCGCGTCGACCTCGTCTCCTTCAACCCCCGGGTTCCAGAGCCAGCACGGGTCCACTTGGGACTCAGCCTTTGGTCCTTACTCACCAAGTCCAGGATACTGGGGAGGCGAGGAGACCTCGGTGCCACATGGGCCCTCATTCTTCACATTTGGTTCGAGGTCTCTGGAGGATATGTCTCATTTGGCTCAACTAAACCTACAAGAGCCGGAACCTTTCCCCTTGACCCATCCTCACCCATCTGCATTTAACTTCAGCAGCTTGATGATGGAGCAGTCGTGCACGTTTGATAGCACCGACCAGCTCGATGGGAGTGTATCGCCTAAATTGAAGAGTCCAAGTGGAAATGAGGGCTGCTGTGCTGTGTGTGGGGACAACGCCTCCTGTCAGCACTACGGGGTTCGAACGTGTGAAGGGTGCAAAGGGTTTTTCAAGGTAAGAAATCTGCCTATTTCTATGGAACCAAATCATTCACAAAGCAATATAAAGGTTTTCAGTGGTCTGTAAAACCATTTTGAACCAGTTCTTTTCTTATGTTTCAGCGCACAGTTCAAAAAAACTCTAAGTATGTCTGCCTCACCAACAAGGATTGTCCAGTGGACAAGAGGAGGCGGAATCGGTGCCAGTTTTGCCGTTTCCAGAAGTGCCTGGCTGTAGGCATGGTCAGGGAAGGTGAGTTCAGCAAGACCTCTAAAAAGTCAACATTACATTCACGTCACTGAAGTCAAAGTAACATTCATGTCATCACTTTTACAGTAGTGAGAACTGATAGCCTGAAAGGACGACGAGGTCGCCTGCCGTCCAAGCCTAAACTCATCCAGGACGTGACAACCACTGCGTCTCCAGCCAGCTTGATTGCATCACTCGTGAGGGCCCACATCAGCTCGAATCCTGGCATCGGGCAACTGGATAATTCCAAGGTGGTGCAAAAATACATTCATTTCTCAGTTCTTTGTGGATTACTAACTGCTCATTCAAGCATCTGACTGAACAATTGTGCTTTCTATAATTTCAGTATGATGACACGGAGGTCAGTTCCAACCAGAAGGAGGATGCTGATGACACCAGACTGTTTTATAATCTACTCACAACCTCACTGGAAGTCATCAAGAAGTGGGCAAAGGATATCCCAGGCTTCTCCCAGTTCAGCCCTGAAGATCAGGAACTGCTTCTTGAATCTGCATTTGTCGAACTCTTCATCCTGCGTCTTGCATATCGGTAAGTGCAGCTTCTCTACAAAACCTTTAAAATAGATTTAGATATTATCAGCATTATTTAATTTTTGTGTTGAATCCCTGACACTTTCCATAACCTCAAGGCTTTGCTGTTTTTTTTTTTAAAGGTCCAATCCTGAAACTGACACGCTTATTTTCTGCAATGGTGATGTGCTTCACAAAATGCAGTGTGTCCGAAGCTTCGGGAACTGGATTAACTCCATCATGGAGTTCTCCCAAAGCCTCCATCGCATGAAGCTAGACGTTTCCTCCTTCTCCTGTCTCACAGCCCTGGTTATAATAACTGGTGAGAGCTTTAGTCATATCATATCTTTTAACTCCTTTAAATTTAAATCAGACCCAGACTAACCTTTATGTAAATGAGACAACAATTTGCACAGGGAATCTGGTTTCACTTGTGTGGACAATGCAGGGCAGTCACACACGCAGGATTGACACAACAGGTGTATGACAGTATGTAACACAAGCTCATGTATAGTGCAGAGAAGCTGTCATATATGTGGCAGCAGACTAAAGATTAAAGGTTTACATTTAAAGCACAGGAATTGCTCCGGAGTAGCAGCACGAACACGGCTGATACGTTGAGCACTGTGTTTTCACAGTGAATATAATTTTAGTTGTGCATAACGATTTTCCTGCACCTGTTGAGTTTAACTCACACACATGTTTTTTTTTTTCCCCCTCTGCAGACCGGCATGGCCTTAAAGAACCAAAACGCGTGGAGGACTTTCAGAACCAGCTCATCACCTGCCTTAAAGATCATGTCTCAGGCTGCGGCTCGGAAATGCTGCGACCCAACTACCTGTCCAAACTTCTCGGGATGCTGCCTGATCTCAGAACTCTGTGCACTCAGGGCCTGCAGCGTATCTTTTACCTTAAATTAGAAAATCTCGTGCCTCCACCGGAGATTGTGGAGAAAATCTTCATGGACACGCTTTCTTTTTGAGTGCGAGGCAGTAATCTGGAGTTTGTTTGGGAGCCAAAGACAACAGACTCGGTGCTTTTCTTTCAGGTTGTGTAAACTCAAACGTCTAGAAGCTAAGAAGAATGCAGCTCCAAAGGAAAAAGCTGTTCTTGAATTGTAGACTGAATGAGTTATTAGACTTGTTCAGGTGACATGTACACTATGTCAAATAATGTTCTCACCAGTCTGTTCCTGAAAATTGCGAACTGTCCCACTGGAACTAGACCAGGCCAGTTTACGGACCAAACAATGACTGTTTACATACAACAAGGTGCCAGAAATGGAAATGTTCTGATGATGGGAGATGAATGCACTTTCCAAATTGTTCCAAAGTCATCCTTTTGTAACTGCGTGCTTTGTATGGCTCCAAAGAAACAAAGCATTATTAGGTCATCTTTAGGTAAAAATAATGTAATAGTTCTCTATAGCGTAAATGCTTTAGGTGCTCCAACATGAACAATCAAATAATTATACAGAACCAGACCTTCATGGCTCCCGGACTGATGTCGCGAGTCCACACTGTGACATCAGAGGCACAAATCACTCGAAGCTCCAGGTGGCTTTATATTTATCTGTCACCATGTGTATGTGGTGATGAGAACGTAGGTTGAACCTACAGTAGTATTAAGCAGTTTTATTCATGTATCATGAATCAGCATCGAGCAGCTAATATACTGTGTATCATCTAGTACAGTCTTATGCACTGGTCTGTACATTATTGTGAATTATTTTCAAACCCACTGAAATGCATTCTGCAGTGTGGGGAAATTATTATTTTACTTTGGACTTATTGTTTTTACGTAACAAAAAGCAATATTTTATAGTGGCTTGACATAAAATAAAATGTGAAACTCTATATTTCGACTGCTTTTTTTTCATCTTTACTACATAATTCTGCTGAAATGCGTGGTTTTAGTAGTGGAAGAGGCAAAGCAGATTTATTGTGGTAAATGGTACCTAAACACTGACTTAACCAGTGTTCCCACTTTATTTTAAACACACAATTGTACTGTTTACTTATCCGTCATGTGACAGTGTTGAGTTTGCTGGTGCACTAGCAGCTAGCGCGGCTGAGTCAAGTGTAACTTCTTTTGGCAACAGATCAGAACATACTGCTGAAAAATGTACCCGTGCCCACCTCCCTCCAAGTTATGTACTGGTCTCTTTTTAGAAGCAGGTGGAATTCCCTGTCCAGTCTCAAGTGACCCAGACTCCTTTATCACCATATAGTGCCACTGTGTCACATGCATGTGTATATCAAAACATGAATGTACACCTCGTACTTGAAGGGAATGTTACAGAAATAACTGCTACAAGTTAAGACAACGAAAGATCGTTTCTAGGTTATGAGAGTGAAGAAGTACTCAGAAGTAGTACTCAGCTACACACCGGGGTCCTTCAGCGGTCTTGCCTGGTGAAGTATTTGCACCTGGACTGAACTGGTTTCTTGAAGGCAGGTGTTTGACTGATACTGTTACAAAATCGAAGCTGACATTCCTGCACTTTCCCACAAATGGTGTTTTAATTTATTTTACATAGTTTATTTATAAATGACCTTGACCGACTCTTTCTATATAGCTTTAACTTACCAAATTAGACAAATGTCTTTCAAAAAGTTTGTTATTTGCTGATGTTTCAGACTAAACCAAAGCAGTGGACAGTGTGAGGCTCAAAGACTGATCACTACAGAGATTTTAAACCTGCAACACTATCATTCATTTGGTGTTGTGTTTCTATGCCCCACCACACCCCCTCTACACCCTCCCACCTATTCACTTTCTATTAGGGCTATTTTTGGGCTGTATCAACTCCTGAAGGAAATATCAGAGTCTTAAGTATGAGCCAGTTTAAATGTGGTGCCATATGCTGTATTGACCAATTAATAGCTGTCCGCTGTTTGACAATGATGGTATTTATTGTGCATGCTCCTACTAAAATGTTGTTTCAAACCATCGTTGTTCATTTGGATTTCACTGGTTTGTGCCGTTGTCAGATTTGAACTTGAACAGGTAAGAGTAGTTTAGAAGCCCTACAGGAAGTGACTGGTGTCTAATGTTCGCTGTGTTACTGGGGCAACAGAACTTCACCTACTTCCTGCTTGTACTCAGACCACGGCCTCGGGGGCTGCCCTCGCTTGGATGCAGTGCACCTTTCCTCACGTTTGTCACTGTAAACTGTATATCTACACCCGTCCACTTGGCTGCATTTGAGTCCTCTGTTATTTTTTTTCCTGGTCTTAAAATACACAACAGACAACAATCAGCCGCAACTACCTGGTGGGTTTAAGGATGTGATGAGCAGCAGTCATGGAAAAAATGTAGTGGTAGTCTTGATCGACAGGTGTCAGATAGTAATAACATCCCGCGTCATCTTCAGTTGCGGCCACATTGCAATGTATTCTGCAGTGTAGGACTCCATGTGGTCCTGTCAGCAGATTAATTGCACTTGGCCAGTGTCGATTCTGTCCTGATCCAGCGTCATATCAAACACGAGAACAGTTTATGCTTTTGAATTTAGAGGACACTTACAGCTAAATACTCTAAGGCAGCTACACCAGTTGTTCCCATCCTTCTCTAGATTCTTTGGGTTCTGAAATTCTCCGTCTGGTGTTGTAATGTAACTTAATATCTGAAGACTTGATAACCTTTCAAAGTGAGAACTTATACAACAATGCTATGGGATAAAGTCAGCATCACGCTAATTACAGAACTTATGCCGGTGATGGTACACTGATAATGATAATGCAGTGTGGATAATGTCCGCTCGCCATGTCTCACTGGAAACTGGGTAAACTTCAGTGCTGCTTGTCTGTGTGGAGAATTAAATGTCAGTAATGCCAAAAGAGGATCACAAGCTTCAGAGTTAGTTACAGGATTAGAGGCCTGCTCCAGAGCCCAAACTATTCACCACACATTGTGCCGGGCTCTTATGTCTGTGAGAATATGAGAATGTCACATTATAAAACAAGACTGGCCGAGAGGCTACGGTTTCACTTGCAGGCGACAAGCCTGGGATGCGTCTCTGAAAGCTTTCGGCAGAGAGTGAGGAGTTTTACAAGGTCACGTCATAATCAGACCAGTGGTATATGAAGCTTGAAGAAAAAAATTAAGACAGACGATTTGAAAAACAAAAATATAACTTCGACTAATGAAAGGTTTGTTGTTTACATTCTGTCCATCTATAAATTTTAGCTCACTTACATGCACTCATCGCTGATGTGAAACTGTGTGACATGGCTGGAACTAGGCAGTCACTGTGGCAGTCCTGCCGAGGCTCTCGCCAGATATGCTCGAGACCATCTCAGCCAAACTCATTTATGTTAGGTTCATTTGACCATATGCTGCCAATGCTCACCGGGCTTCTCCTCGTGTTCCCTGCAAAGTTGGATCTTTGGGTTTGTGCCATTTTTTTCTTCTTGCATGCCAGCCATAAAGGTCGACTTCATTCAATGTCTGATCAGTCACTGAAAAAACATTTTCCACAGACTCGTGCCCAGTCAGAAGAACGTAGCATCTGTTTAGAAATGCAAGGTTGTAAAAATAGCAGATTGTGCATGGTATCATTTTTTAGCAATGGCTACTGCGGCTTTCACGTTCCTGTACTGTATGTTCAGCAGTTCAGGGGATTTCCTCAGCCATCCTTACAAGATCTCACCGTCTATGATCTTACTTGTTGAGCCAGTTCCTTTGAATGTATGGCATGTGATTGTAGTATTTATTTGATTAAAACAAAAAGTGATTACTGTGGTGGCAGAAGTGAAAAATACTCAGATGAAGAAGAGACACTCGGAGCCAGGGTGTACAGAATACAGTCCTAAAGACTGATGCCATAATGATGTCATATTCTGATCAGAATGAAACAAGAATTTGATTTCCACTTTTTGGATTTCTTTTAGGATTTAGATTTGACAGGGGTAAAAGTGTCAGTTCTAGCATCTTGACAGTAACTATGCAGTATAGTTACCCGAACCACGATGACACGACGTATTCAGGATTCAAAAATATACCGAGTTAGCTTTATTAACTGCATTTTTTCAGTCAACATGCTAGAACTAAAAGAAATGCAGTTAATAATGCTAACTCGGTATGTGTACCCAAACCACGATGACACAACTTATTCAAGATTCAGCTTTGCTCCCTCTGGACCTGGCCATCATGCCATCATAAGTGGCAGGTCCTCAATAGTTACATGGGTAAAATAGAGACCTGCAGCAGGCAGCTCAGAGTTCGTCTGAACACTTCCAATAATAGCCACAGCTAAAATAGATAGTCACATGAAATTAATAATGCCACTTAGTTATGACATGGTGTGGTGGCAAGAGAGGACATCCTCACATTGGGATCATCCGGACACTCACTCCTCGAGCTGTCACCTGCATCTAATCACTGGGTCATATTAATAATGTTTTATAATCAGAGGGTGTCACATAATCAAGGTAAAAAAAAAAATCAAAGATTCTGGGAAGTAGATACCAGTTCTCCAGGATGTGAACTGGTGAACAGCGCCACCCAGTGGTCATGTGATCATTGTTATAGGGACATTTGGAACAGCAGCATGCAAAGTGGACTATTTTTGCTGATGACCAATAGCGTCATGCAATTTCTTTTAATGGCCATGTTTGTCCTTTATCTTCAAAATTACTTATTTTGCTGCTCCAGGTAATGTTGCGGTGGACAGGAATCAGCATGGAAGCCGAGCCGTCTGCAGGTATAGTGCTTCATACGCAGTAGGCCGTCAAGCACTGCATTCTTACAATCAATTATGACATCTTTCTCATGCCGTCCCCTGTGCACTACAGCTTTACCACCATGCGATTGTAATGCAAGTGGCTGACTGGTTTGTAGAGATTTGTAAACCACTTGTGATTTTCATATAGAAAATGCAATAGGAAGAAAATGCTTAGTCTTCAATTTACAGTAAACATTCACGTTTTCAGAGTGATGAGTTCTTAATTTTAAAAGTTATAATTTCAAATGCTTGCCTTTTACCTACAATTTTAGCACATTTTCTATAAGTAAAGATATTTAATATAAAGGTAAGGTATTTGCCTCAAATCAATTACTAACCACACAATTTTTTTTGAAATAAAGATCTTTAATAAAACAGACAACAATGCAGTTTTGTAACTTTCCGTGACACTCAGCTGTCACCATCACTACATTTATGGCATCTGCTACATCAAGTGACTAAAATTAGCTCTCTGCAAACTAGGTCCAGTATGGGGAAACATTCAGAGAGAGTTATGCAATTTTAAAACAAAGCGTGGCAATATGTTAAGAACACATTTTTAAAAAAAATAATTACGGCATAAACCCGGACCATGGGAGTGTATTGGGTGCTCTAAAACTTTGGCCAAGAATGTTGGTAGGACTTGCCTCCGGTCTGCAAAGAGAAAAGATACAGGAACTAAACATACAGAAATGATTGTGTTCAGAGCTGAGAAAGGGTGTTTGGGCACTTACTTTTGATTTAAGGTGGTGCTTACACCCCACACAAATGGAACAGCATCATCATCAGCCTCTGAAGATAAAAAACACTCGCTTTATACACACACTGCACAAATAAATGAAGATGTTTAAGTCTGGTATAAAGTAAACCAGGGAACCAAAAGAATACTGTGAGCAACTGTATTAGATACTGTGCATGGGCTCCTGCAAACTAGCATTGATCATTTTCATCCACCTAGCAGCACCTCTAATGTTGTCCAATTACATGATATATGTAGTTTGGCAAGCTGTGGTCATTTTTCATACCTTTGTCCCAATCCTCAGTCATGTTTGGGTTTACCCACGTGCTGACAGGAACCTGCCATTTACAATGTCCATTTGTGGTTACGCCTGTAAACAGCCAAATTCACTTTAGGAATGCTGTATAACATGAACCAACTGAAAGTTTGAAGAGTAAAGAGACATTGAATTGATAATCTCACCATCTTGAGTGTCCACAGATATTCTGTCCTTGCAGGTCTCCATGTGGTGCGTCAACTCATGCTTAGGTACCAGGTGGCGAGCATTAAAGGGGCAAGACTTAAGCTCACTGGCAAGCTTTGGATGATTCTACACCAGGGAGAGATATGTTAAACATATACTTCACACAGACTGGTAGTGACTCCATTCAGGCGATTTCTGAAATCAGCACCAGGTTCTGACATTAAATTATTCTCTATATTCACAAGAGTTTTTAAGAGGATTTAAACACCTCCCAGGGTCAAATCAACTGGCAAAAGGGTGTAAAAAAAAAAACACATCAGCTTTATCAACATTTTGGTTATTGCTTTATAATACAAACTTGTCACAGCAGTTGAACTAATGGAAATCTACATTTTTCTACTGCCAGCATTGCTACAAAAAACATCTTGACTCACCTTCCTGCACTTTACAAGGTGGTAAGGGAAGCGGCACGCTCGGATCTTATGGTTTTTGTCGAAAGGGCACTGCAGAAGTTTGTCTGGATCACAGTCTCCTTTATTATCTTTAAAAAGGAAAAGACTTTTTTAAAAACAAGTAACACTTATTAAAACATATATTACTAGCTGTTTAAAGTTGTACCCATTTCCTCTGCCACCTCTGCCCTCCCTGAACTAGCAGTCCTGCACGGCCCACTAGTGGCTCCGAATCTGATGGTGTTTTCCATTTCCACGCTTGTGTCTACTGAAGACAACCCAACTGTTCACTTGGGTTACCCTGAAATAAATTTAAAAAAATAAATGATAACACATACTGACAGGTTACTAAATAAACATAAGTGCCATCACAACCAACCAGATCACGCATTGGTGCAGGATTCTGCAGGTAACTCATCAGGTGTGCCACATTTTCAATCACATGAACACACATTTATTTTTGTTTTTTCAAATTTTTACTAAAATGAGGTCCTAACCCGAAAGATAAGTATTATTTATTACACCACTACTTAAACTTAAAAGCCAAGACAAAATACTTGCGTGTAAGCGTCCATTATAGCAAAAAGAGTAGAAATTAGTCAACCACTAACTAACTTACTTAATAACCAAGTAACTTTTTCAAAACCGCTGCACAAAAAACGACATCCAAGTTAGCTAGCAAAAACTTGGCTAGCAGCAAAAACTTGGCTAGCTACCAAAAAGTTTCATCAAAATGACCTGGTGAAGAAAAGACAAGTTACCCCTTTATAAGACCGAGTACTCGGTGTCTACAAATTGTTACCGAGTTTTTTCAAATACTATTTGTGTAAAAATGTGGCAAAGACAAAGCATCGTACTTTATATTTTTCAGTCCCTGCGAAGGACGCCGACTTTCTCTTCTTCTTCTTCTTCTTCTTCTCTTGGGTTTTATGGGCATTTGGCGAACAACGATTTGCTGGTGAGCTCAAAGCTCCGCCCCTTACTTTTCATGGCTTCTCAGTTACGTGACTCCGTGTTGGCACAGCGCAGTTACTCACCGTTAATTCTGTACAGTTTATGGTAAAATACAATTAGAAGTATGTATGTTATATTACTGTTTTATTTAAACAGGGACGAGATGTCGTGGCATTGTAATAAGACGCTCAATCTCTGAAGGTTCTCAGTCATCCATCAAGTCTGACTGACTGGTGTGAATAAACCCTGTGGAAACGTCAGGTTGAGGATTGGGGGTCACCTGTAGGTTGTTCTCCTCTCTGGCTTTCACGTATGTTAATGTGAACACCTGGGCCAGAGTGTGAACTACTGTAAAACTTCCTGGGTATCATTGAGATAAAGGCATTGTAAGTGGAACAGGCAAGATTTTACAAAAGACACAACACCAGCTTCTCTGTGAAAGGTTAAGGCAACTCCATTTCACTATTGTGGCACTGGAAGAAAAATTTGGTGAGACGCTCAATGTTTTCATTTTGTTGCTAGGACAATGTTTCGTTAATGTTAGAACAGATTATGTCATAATTGGTGGATAACTCTAGAATCTTATTATTATTGTTAGTTTCAGCAAACCGTTATTGTTAGTGATACATTTTTGAGTGCTTGTACTTTGTATATAGTCATGAATGTTGAAGAGGTTCATGACTTAGAGGTAGGTTTGAACAACCTCAAGGAGATAGTGGCTTTTGATAAATAGTAGTGCAATACAGTGCAATATCCTATACATTTTTCAATGCAATACATGCAATATAATCCAATTTTATTTACTGTGCTTTTCTATTGAACCCGTTTACTGGTTTATTGACAATGAAGTAATCTGAATCTGATTATCTCACAGGAGCAAAACCAGCACCAGAGACATGGAGCAGACTGAGGAGGCCAAACACATGGAGCAGGGCCTGGATGAACATTTGTCTCACATTAGATGTCTGCAGTGGGAACTGAATGATATCCAGATGAAAAGGCCTCTCCGAACCAACAGGCCCTGCAGGCTCAGGTAAATAGAGCCCAACATTCTGCTTTCTGAGGAAAATTTGAAGCTTTGTGCTGAGTTGAACCAGGTCCAGACGAAGCTGGTCCAAGTGGAGGAGAGTTCCCACACTCAGGCAGCTGAGTGTGAAAGTCACCAGCAAATGGAAATGAAAACACAACAAGCACTGCTACAACTGACAGGGAGAAGAACAAACGTAAATGTATTGTCATTCCTTATGTTGCAGGGCTGTGTGAAAAGACCAGGAAACTTTGACTGCTGAAACTGGCAAAATATTGTGGGCCATATCCAGCTCTTTTGTGGAAGCGGATTCAGGCTGACAAGTAGTGTGTGTAATGTGGGCCAACTTTGGCTGAGTTCAGGCTGCAGCTCATCTTCTATATTTTCCTTGTTTAACAGTAACAGTGAATTAGGACTCTGTGATGGAAGTGCTTTAAAAGATGCCTTATTCATGTGCTTTGCTCAGTTTGAAAATATAAATAACTGTTAAACAATAATAACATTACTGTCTATGGAGTCACTGCTTTTAACAACAGTTGTAGTCACGAAGATGGAATTGGGTTCTGCTGGGTCCTACACCACACAGCCAGGGGTGGGTGGGGGCAAACCAGTTGAGCACGGCTTCCCAGGGCTCGGTTGTTGCACACTGACTACACACACTTCATCCCCAGAGTGGGACGAGTCTGGGGAAGGTCAGCGACTCAACTGGTTCACACCTGGAGTAAGTCCAGGAATTCCATCTAAGGTTGACCTGAGCTCAGTGGATATTGGCCCATCGACCGCTATTCATAACTCTGGTCCCTGCATCGGAGCCCTGCATTGCTTCAGACTGTGATGGCAGGAGGGGAGCTCACAAGACTTGAACCGTTGTGACTGCACCAAACAACACAATGTGATGGACCTAACACATCAAAACATTAATGAAAACCTAAAAACATTGATGCAGAGACTGTTCTCTGAGGGAACATTGATGTGACAGCAGCTGACACATGTTACCAAAGGTAATTAAGATTATCGTCAGAAATAGGATAAGTCTGTACCTTATATCTGTAAGAAATTCAGGACAGCTGAGATTAAGTTACCCAGTACAGGATCGTCATTCTAACCCGTAAGGTGTGTCTGGCCTGCATCTGGTTCAGACTAGGTTATAAATCAGATGCCAGATGTGAGCCAGTTAGGGGCTGGCATTCAAAATCATGTGAGCAATGACAGAGGTTCTTATTTTGTTTCTGTTATAAATATGAATCATGTCTGAGTAAAACATAGAAACCACACAATCCTCCGCTAGCAATGTGTTATTCCAGTTTATTAATGACCTGTTTTATTAACACAAAGAGGCAACGAGATGTTGGAGTTTTCCAGGAAAGTAACGTCTGTGGGCTTTGTTCTTCCTCCTTGTATGTTCCTCTTCTTTTGCATATTCCTCATTTTTAATTTCTGTTTTCCGACCTACAGCTGTTACTCCACTATTACCCAGAAATTCTATTTCCTGTCTGATCTAGACATATCAAAAACACAATGTGGTTTTAAACAATGCCAAATGTTTTTGTGTTAAGAAATAAAGATTCCCTACAGTCCAATCAGCAAGGGTGCCGTAAAAAGGCAGCTGTAGCTGTAGCAGGACCTTAGAGGACAAGTAGCAAGCTAAACAATTTTTCAGGATGAAAACGACAACATGGACCAGTTCAGTTTGAACACCCTTATCCTTCTAATGCACATCCTAAAGTGCAGTACCCCACTCTCTATCCCTCTTATTTTCACCTCCCCACAGAAACCTGTGCCAAGAATTTTCTGTGGGATTAACATACAGCTTAACACGGCAACCATACAACTGCATTATCCCTCACTTTATTTTACATCACATCATCGAGTTCATATAGGTTCTTATGGTCTTCTTACTCTCTGATGTATGCATATGTATATATAGTGTATTATATATAACGCAATACAATATAGCAAAATTAAAATAATTAAAACAGACAACAGACACTTTACAAGTTGAATACATATTAAGTATTGTATTGTAAATGGCGTAGTGTAATGGCGTCCTGACAACAGGTACTTTTTTGGGCTTCTTTGGAGCTGCTCGCTTCTCCCCGCCTTTACGGTAACTTTGCGGTTTTCCATTTCCCCCGCACGAGCGTCACTACGGTAACTGCGGGCGCCTCACTGTGTCAAACATGGCGCTGTCCTGTTCGAGTCTGTGTAGCCGGGTGTGTTTGACCCGACTGTGTGGCTTCAGGATAACAAATGGCCTTTATTTCCGCTATGTGTCCTGTCAGTCCAGGTATGTCTGAAAGTCTTTTAAGTCTGTGTCCACGCATTGTCAATTAATTTTAGTCACACCTGTGCTGAAACCATGCCGTGGTGCTAAGCTAGCTGCCTGTCTGACAGCTCGCCGTTTAGTATGTATGATCAGTATAGTTTTAATAAATATGTAGTCACAGAAAGAGAAATACCTAAGCTTTCTAAGAGTTATGATTCTTTGCTTTGTCACTGGTCTGTAAATCTTCCCACCACCTTTTCTCATCTCCAGGTTGACTCTGTGTAGACAATACTCATCATCCAAAGCGAGACAAGGTATTGGTCGATATCTCCAGTGGGCAAATAGTAAATACGAAGGTTTCCTCAGAAGGAAGTTTCCCCGCTTTTATCAGCTCTACCACACTTTTACAGAAGGTAAATATTACTTACATCTGATAGTTGATAGTATGTTAACATATAGTGTATTAACAGGGTTCATGCTGTAATCAGGGGCTTATTTCATGGTTAATGAGTCTTTTGAAAATGCTTTACATCTCAGTTATAAATCCTTAATAACAATGACTTAATGTTGCCTCCTCCAGCACTTGTAGTTGGGTTCACTTTATTTCATCAGACATTTAGATATAAGTGTTGGTAATCATTGAATAGATGGTAGTTGATTTGAGTTTGTAATACAGCGTCAGCAAACATTAATCCACAAAGTCTCTGGTGCCCTGCAGCCAGACCATTGACACTATCATAAATAATCATGTAATTATTAAAGATACATTTAAAATTTACACTTATATGACAATGTCAGTAAAGGTGAATGTAACAGACATTAAATAATATTAAATAATAGACATTTCTTTGAACATTGATCCTAAACGTTCATCCAAAACATCACACATGCTTATGGAAGGGGTTGCATGAACTTCTTCTGTGAACAAGCTTCATGGCTAAAAAAGATAAGTATCCGGCTGTCAATAGCTCTCACTGGTGATTCAGCTTGTCAAGCCTTAACTGTTTTTTATTAACCTTTTAATGTCAAAGGAAAGTCATTTCCATTCATAGTTTTACCATTGTAAACTTGTCATTGTCCTTTTACCAGGATTTAAGTTACTGTTCCGAGATGCCAAAGACGTGAGGAGGATAAAAGCAAAGATGATGTCAGATGGAGTAAAGTTCCAGGATTTGACTTACAGGGAGATGGAGAAACTCCGACAGGTGGGTGTCAGAATGTATTGAATGAGCATTACCACACTTTGCGGTGGAAAGTTTTAGCTTTGCGTAATTAGAACTGCTATGGTCAATGGTCCATCAGTCAGCAGCTGTAATAATCCTCCAAGTTATTTTTTAAAAGCAGAAAGGATTTCTGCAGTTATCAGCTTAAATCAGACGTCTGAGCTTCTGCAGGTGCCACATTTTGAAACAGACAATCCGGTGATGCAGTTATTTTAATTCACCAACGCTTGTCTAATTGCTAATGTGTGATGTTTATTGTCATTTCAATAATTGTCATTTGTTTCACAGTTTCGCAGAGACATGATGAAGGCGCTTCCTCTCGTGATGATCTCTATCCCTCCTTTTGCCAACTATCTGGTTTTTATCTTGATGTAAGTTACTTTGAAATAAACACCTTTATATTTCCGTTGGCACCATTGATTCATATTTTTGACATTGTCAAAACATCTTCTAAACAATACACTATGTTTTATAATGTATTAGACCATCCCTTTGCATTTTCCCATCACCCATCTCTCTCTGCTATCATCCCCTACTATTCACTGCCAGGTACTTTTTCCCCCGCCAGCTCCTGATCCCTCACTTCTGGACTCCCAGGCAGCAGGTGGAGTTTCGAGCATTGTACCACTCCCTCAGGGCTCGCCACCACTGGCCTGTGCTCAGAGCGCTCAAGGAAAGAAGCTACGAGGTCAAAACCGGCAAGCTACAGATTCAACTTGGGGACCTGTGTGCTAAAGTAAGTCAACACATCACAGTGTTGTTGTTGATAAGAGGAAACAGCGGCGTGCAGAATAGAGACACAATAGATAAATGACGAAATATAACAGGTGTAAATTGTAAATACCTGTTTTGTCAATCCAACCAACTGTAAAGTGATGTAGTTTAAATAATGGAGGTTTTAGGTTACTATAAAGTTGCATCATAAGGACATTTGCATTTTTCTTTCACCTTAATCCATTAATTATCATATGACCTTATGTTTTATCCTGCAACCCTGTGAAGGGTCCTGACTCTCGCTGTGGGAATCATGAGACTAAACTTTTGTAACTGCATATAAACTTACAGTGATAACTAGTTCAACCTTGAGCAGCTACAATAGCCTGCTAAACACACTTCTGCAACAAATCAGTGGCAACAAATGAAATGTCATAAATAATAAATTAATAAAGCATTAATGTTTTCTGTGGACATAGTATTTCACTTCCTGAAGTACAGGATCTGAATACCTTTTCTCACCACTGTCAGCTGACCGTTGGTATATTTTCAGGTGCAGAATGGAGGAAACCCCACAGTGTCTGAAATCCTTGCTGTGCGAAGCTTGTTTTCGGGACACCCTCTGGGCATAGGGAGGATAAGCGTGAATCACATGGTCAGTAAAACTCCTATGCTTTTCACTGATGTGCACATGAAATGCAAAAGGCTTGATGAGTCCAAACACCACTCTTCTCTGTCTTTATGACCAATCAGAGACACATCAGCCCACTGCTCTTCCTGACACCACACCTCCCGGGTTTCCTGATCAGTCGGCGACTGAACAGCCACGCCCTGGAGCTCCTCTTGCTGGACCGGGCCCTCAGCAGGCTGGGGCCTCACCAGCTGAGTGACCCTGAACTCAGAAAGGTCTGTAGGACTTTGCTTTATCTTTTATACCTGCATTAACGTGAAACCTTTGACTGACATTTTTTCTTTTATCTAGGCTTGTTATGTAAGGGGCCTGAATTCTGACATTCTTACTGTTAACCAGTGCCGTGAGTGGTTATCCCAGTGGCTTCAGATATCCTCCTCACTGAAAGGTAGTTTCTTTTTGATGCAGTTTTGTTGTAGGGTGTGACTTATGTGACATGTCACTCACACATTTTACCTCCACAGCGTGTGTGCGCATGTACATATCTATATTTATAAATAGATATCTATTTAGTTGCATATTTTCCACACCCCTATATCCATAATACACACTGTGTATGCATGTACATAGACGAGAACTACCTCAATTACATTCACAGTGAACGGTTGTTGGACAGCTGTACATATACTTTAACCCTTTATCTCGACATGTCTCCTTTTTTTGCAGACTCAGAGGTATCACTGCTTTTGCACAGCATTGTATTTCTCTCTGCCAACTACCCGAATGGCCCCAGTCACCGCCAACAGGAAGCCTGACACCATCTGCTTCTTGTGATTATGTTCTCGTTCATGCAAAGGGAAGCACAACTTCCTAATAGTTGTTAACATCTCCTTTTTTCCTCTCGAGGAAAAAAACTATATTATCATAACTTATTATCAAGAAGTTTAAAGTGTTAGGCCAGAACACAAAGTGGGTCTGCATTCAAAAAAGATGCTATTTCTAGATGCTGTAAAGTTGGATTATTTGCTAATTAACAGCCATGGTTTAGATAAAACCTCTATTTGTTTGAGGTGACAAACGCCAGGAAGTGAATACACAGTTGATTGTGTTATTTTTCTAGAGTGGATCTGATGCAGTTGATTATGCTTTCCAAATAACAATGTACTTCAGCTTACAAATTGTACTTAGCGCAGTTCAGTTGATTGTGATGCACTGAACTATATGTAGTGGGGGTGTTGAGGTGACACCTTATTATCAATGGCTGTTTCTCAGCCTACTTTGTTACCACTTACACCACTCTGGGGCACAGACAGTCATCTGTTTACTTTAAAGCGAAGAGGGTGTTATGTGAATGCAGTAGACGTTGGTGGTCCACAAACAGTTCGGACACATTCCATTCAAACAAATACAGAGAATGATAAATCAATTTCAGTATGCACTGTATTTCTCTCATACCTCACTTTGTGCCCTGCTCTTGACTTTTTTTTTTACTGTGGAAAATGGCCCTAATGGCAAAGCTGTGTATAAAAATGGGAGTGTTGTGACAACAGAAAGAACTACAAAAGGAACAGCCAGTCAAAATCAGAAAGGAGGGACTACTTTTAAAAGAGAAAGTAAAATATTTATGGATCCTAGACACACTGAAAAAAAGTCTACATTTATGTCTCAGTTCCTGCTTGTATATGTGGTGAGAATGTAAAGCTTATTATAGATAAATATGAAATATTCAACCCTTAATGGGATGCAGCACAACAGTTAACAGCTGTTTAAAAAGAGTTGATGGCACTTTGTTTACATAGTTTTTTTTTGCTTTGCTGGCTGAAAGCGACAGTTTATCCTGGTTAGACAACGCATGTGCTCAAATTTCCCCTCAACCTTTTGCTTGTCTGAGGCGGGTCAGAGGAAATAGGTCTTGTAAAGTGTGAAATAGGAAATACTTCTTACATGAGCTGCAACTGTTGTTTATGATTTGTTTTGAAAATGGGAAATTATCTGCTCTATTTTTTATGTGGTATTGCTGAAGTACTAACAATGTTACACCTATAACCTGTACATGTCTGAAATAAATACCTTAATGGTGAATTTCTGTATTTACACATACACAATTTAGATGTAATTTAAAAGAGTCTTTAATAAAAATAGAAACCAGAAACCAGCAATACACGAAAACTCAGCATCAGAACAGATCCAACGTCTCTACTAGAACAAGCAAAGATGGGAAACTAGAATAAGAACATACTGGTATTAATGGACGAACAGCTATTTTTTACTGCCATTTTCATTCCTAGACACAGTTAGGAAAGAGTTAATATTAACCTATGAAAATATAATCCAACATCAATATAAGGGAAAACATATTGTTCTGTGAATTGTGTTTGAAAATGAATATATTTAAACTCCTTAAAAGTGTGACCTGAACACAGTAAACAACTCCTGTTCAGGCGTGAGGCTGAATCACATGATTTCGTAGCCGCTGCGAATCCCTCTCATCAACATGCAGGCGAACACAATGCCCATTATCTGAGAGTGAGAGAGAGATTACTGGCATTAGCATTTTCTTAAAAAGCTTGCAATAAAATGCTCCTTTCTTGACAGTCTCACCTATTAAACAGCAGCACACCAATAGTAACTTACTATAATGTAACAAACATATAATTCTGGCAGAAAGTGTCTGTATGTAAGAGGTTTTAAAAAACAAAAAAAATATTTAGGAATTATGTGCCAAGTAATGGCATTTAGGTAATATTATGTTTGTGACACAACATTATTTGTTTGCTAAAGGTACGTACCTGCAGGAAAGCAATAACAAGAGCTGCAACTATGACCCACTGGATGTTTTTCTTCAGCAAGTTCTCCACAGCGCCACTGCAACCCTGCAGCAGGAAGAAGAACCTGCAGTTAGATTCGGTCTGATCTGAAATGAGGCCTTTTTTCTCCCTCAGGAAATAATATTTTTTTCTTTTTAAACACCTGAGTGACATTAGTTTTAGGTCAACTGTTTAGTCCCACAGTGTGTGATCGGTCCCCAAATCAAATATGTTTCAGTTACAAAGTAAGTTTCTCTGTCCAGTAAAAAAGAATACCACTGGTTACTGAGCGTGTGCTGTACCTCCTGGTAGACTTTGGCAGAGTCTAACATGGCCCCGTTACCACAGCCTGCAGTAACGTTCACACAGCAAGAGTCAGGTACAGAGGTTTTATCTGGCTTGAAGGCTCTCCAGTCAGCAGAGCTGTTCATACCACAGCATTTCAACTGGAGGGGGAAAGTGAGTCACAGAAAACATTTATTATGGACATGCCAGATGTAAGGTTGCACATGACTAATAAAGGAATAGAACTTTTGTCAGCAGATGGTGCATAAAGAATTCATCTCATGCCATGCAGCTCCAGCCAACAGGATACAACAGGATATAGCCGTCTTAGGTAAACATGTCAGATTGGGTAAACAGTAACTAAGAGAGTTTACACTGAACTCACACTCTTCTGCAGTTCATCCATGCTGTTTCTGACATCAGCGCTGGAGTTGTATTTGGTAATCATTTCGTTGAGGCTATCCTGGACAACATCTGAGATCTGAAAAGGACATAGCACAAGTAAGTTAAACCCTGCCGTTTCTTCTTCTTCCTTCGGGTGCTCCCTTTAGGAGTCACCACAGCCGATCATGTCCTCCCTCAGTACATCCATGAACCTCCTCTGAGATCTTCCTCGTTTCCTCCGGCCTGGCAGCTCCATACTCAACATCCTTTATTCACTATACCCCCCCTGTCCAAACCATCCCATCCCAGCGTTTTAGCTTTGTCTCCAAACTGCTCAAAATAAGCTGTCCCTCTGATGTAACATTTTTAATCCTGTCCATCCTGGTCACTCACAATTGAAATGTTTGCAGGGGGTATATAAAAAAAAGGACACGAAATGATGACTTTATACACTCACTTTGTTTCTGAAGACATATCCTGTGATTGCTGCAGCAATCTCAACGATGATGATCAGTGAAAGAAGGATGGCGAACTGGACAAATGAGAGAAATGAGAAAAAAAAACTACCGTAAGCTACATAAAAACAAACGCACATTAAAGTGTAACAATATTAACAGGTTTAAGATTAGCAAACACAGCAAATTACCATGGTGACCATGCAGTAGTTCTCTTTCCAGGCCCCACAGCAGCCAAAGAAGGCGATGAAGAAAATCACCACACCCACTGCAATGAGCACGATGGGAACTCCAGAGGACGATACATCATGAATCATTAGGGTGCTGTTCAGTCTCACCTGAGCCAGGATCCCCACCACAATCAGTGCTAGGCCACATATCTGTAAGTCCCGAAACAGATTGGTTTTGACGGAAATTTGTTAAACAATTCAAGCTTGTTCCATGTAATAAAAGCACCTTTCTTTGTTCTCAGCCTACAGTGGAAAGCAATTCAAGGCACCTTAAATACACTTCTCTTATATGGTTCTTGCTTCATACGTATGAACTGTATTAAACTTCACGATGTCTTTCCTGAACAAAAACATTCCTAGCTGAAAAACTCCATGATGTCATCCGTTTGCTCAAACCACAGACGTGGGTGTCTTTGTCAACCTGCCCTGACTTTAAGGCTCCTCCAGGTGATGTCTGTTGTTTAAATGCGATGTTATGAGAGTAAATACCAATAACATGATCTCTTGTTAATAAAAAGATCTTCTTCGCCTCAATTTAAAAACCTCACCTACACCAATTGAGTAAGCACTAAAGCTGAAGAGACAGCGGACAGTTGCAACAGTCTCTGGTTCCTGTGTGCGTTTTAAGATGAACTGTGAATATTCATGAGCTGTTGTGGCGGGTGGGGTGGTGTGCAGTTCATAAGATCTTATACAAACTTTGCGTGGGTGAAGTGTTTGACCATGATCATCCAGGACCAACTAGCTCTAAAACAAATATTACAGAGAGCTGAACATCCTTTACTTTAAGTAGACAGAACTGTCAGGGCAGACACGACTGTGGTGGGTTTCGTTCTGAAGTTAGGGGGATTTAAATTACAAGAGCTAAAACCGGTCAGTTTATTAATAAATTAGTTGAGGCAAATATTCTGTGAGTAACGCTTTATAATAAATTGACTGTCAAGCAAAAATGCTAAACATTTCTCAGTTGCTAGCATTTTCTGCTCCACTTGTCACATGTAAAAATGAAAACATCACAACTTTACGGTTTTTCTAATTCTTTTTGCCTATTTGATAAAATTTTTACATCAAAATATTAGTACATACACTTAGTTTCAGCTGTATGAACCTCTCATTCAATAACTTTTTTTAGCATTGCATAAATGTGTACCTCCTCTGTGCCGTGCTAAAATAGACATTCATACGATGACACACCAATGAGGATGTTACTGGTCAAGTGACGGGTGAATGTACGTGTAGACCAGACTCATGGAAAAAAACTAACCACACCTAATTCATGCGCATCATTCAGTTGTTTTGCAATGAAATGCTATACTGAGCAGAGCTACAACAAGTAAGGTTCAATTAGAGCTGGAACAATAAGTCAACAAATCAATATGTCACTGAAAGAAAATGGATTGGAACTATTCTGTTAACAGAATAAATATTTGATTAATTTCTTTAATGCTAAAAAGAGTTGCCAATTTTATCTTTTTTATTATGAGACTTATAGAACAAAGGCAAATATATCCTGAGAGACAGCAGCACAGGATAAAGATAAGTCCACATGAAGACTATTATCAAAGATTCATTAATAAGTCAGCTATAGTTTTCCATTTTTGAATTTACTGAGTTCACCCTGGTTCCATTCGCGTAAATATGTGAACAAATGCTCCAAGAACAGCAGCTGTCCTAACTGGTCTTACTACTAAGTTCAAATAAAGCAGAAACAAAAGCATTTTTTCACTGACAATAAAAGAACTGCCCGAGTCAGGATAAAACCAACATTTCTAAACTGGAACTGCACCAGCAGATGTAATGTAAGATGATGCTTTATCAGTCCAGTTTATTATTTTATCCGTGTTAGGCCCTGCCTGGAGCTGAAGAGCTTTCCTTGTTGGCGCCACCAATGTCAATATTTGCGTTTGAGCCAAATAGGACGCTAATGGTTGACTTAGCAAAACATAAAGGAGAGAACAGAGCAGGTAAACACAGCAAGGATGGTCACATCAAAGTCAGTACAGATGGAAATTAAATAGAATTTAGTGCTAGCAGTTTAGTGTGTTTTGTTGTTGTCAGTTTTTTTCTGTTTTACACTAATAAACCAGTTATCTTTGGACAGACAGGTTTGACAGCCTAATATATTTAGAAATGTCCCATTGAACTTTGAACAGCCATTGTAACTATTTAAGATGTACTTCTTTCGTCATTCTGTACTTCCTCTTGTTCTCTGTAAAATGCTTATCAGATTTTTTTTCTGTGCTATATACTTTATTGTGCAAACACAGACTCTTAAGGCAGCAGCCATGTCAGGGAATGATAAGGGGGGGGGAATGAAAACACGTTGATGAATCACATGATAGTGTTGCACTTTGAAATCTGGTCATAGGATTCACATTCCATCATCACTACCTCTCAAGCTCACACATGATGAGAAAATCGGTTGCAACAAGAGAACCACTAAGGCTTGTCTACAAAATGATCCTTTGTCCATCTTGACATTTGTTTGATACTGTGCAAACGTACCAGCAAGTCTACAAGTGCTGAAGATGAATAATCAAGAAGGAATGTTTTTATCAGATGATTTTATATGCAGTGATTACATACTTTAGTAGGGCAACAAGCACATAATTCACACAAATTCACAGGTCTGGACAGAAATTGGTATTTCACACCCACAAAAAAAAACTCTTGATAACACGTCTCACTGGAAAACAAAGCCTCGCTGTTTACTACTTTCATTTTTGCAACTGGAAGCTACCATCACTTCTCCGTATCAATGTATTCCGGTGTTTTCCACATCTACCCACTTAGCTCTTGCAAGCAAACACATTATGTCCTACAGAAGTGGTTGGCTCCTACTCACCCAGAAAATGAAGTTGAAAAAGAAAAGCAGGTACTTCACACATTTCATTCCTCCCTCTACGCCCATGGTTACTGAAGATCAGTTTCCTGTAACAAACATACAAAATAAATAAACTTGTGTCACATTTTAAGGCTGAACTATTTGCACAGGGACGTTTCACCAGCTGTTACATGAGCAACAGGAGAGTGGAAGCTCTGAGTCATGTCCTCAGAAATTAATACTAAAGGCCCCGCAGCATGAAAAAGACGACTTTATTGTTTTTTTAGTCATATGGCACACGTAGATCAAACAAAAATCTGAGACCTGGCCTTTGTTTTACAGCTCAGACCTTTTTAGCAACACGGTTTTCATCAAACCTAAAGCTACATTCCGACAACAGCAAAGCGGCAGAACAGCACTTCAAATCCATTAAACATCAGGGTTAAGTGTTAGAAATCTCTATAGTCCACTTGTTATTCGCGTGGGCCCAAAAACAACGGCAAAAAAGTTCCCCGAAACAAAAACAGCGTGTCCCTGGCGTCCCCAGACGGTTAATCATCGCTGCTTTTAGCTAACAGTACCAGCTTTGTCACGGGGTAAATTGCGTTAACGTTAGCCACAGGCTCTGGGTAAATGAGTTCGAGTTTAACTGAATTAGCGTGAAATTAACACTAACAAACTCACCTGTCGCCGTGTTTCGCAACTAAGAAGAAGTAACTAAGGGTATGGCTAACATTAGTTACCATTATTTACACTTTTCAGGTTAGTTATACCGTTTGCTAGTTATGCGCTCGGTTCAAAGCGCTCCAACAGTCAGAAAACGGTCAGTATAACGGGGGAAAAAATCCGTAGTTTATCAAGTTTTGGGGCCTACCTTTATCTGGAGCTTTTCTTTTTAAGATCCGGCAACGAAGGGCGAAGACTGCGAAGTGTCGAAATTTTACCAACTCAACTCCTGTGTGTCGTTTGCAATCCCTCCCTCCGCAGCTCAGCTCTTCACGCCTCTCACGCCGCCCTGTGTGCTGCCTTCACGGACGCCCCGTGTCACGCGCCACTCCCCTCTCACATCAACAACGTCCGCTCCGTTATGCAACTAGCGGTCAACGCAATCACGGACGGGCATACGGAGAATACTGTAGGCCTCCTACAGAATCCCTGAATAAGTGCTAATAGTTCTTGTTTGAATGTCACAGTGCTCAGTCAAATGACAGATAATGTCATATAAATATATAAAATACATATCATGTCTCCAAATGACTCAAAAGAACTATAAATAGACTCAAAACAAGCAAAAAGAGATGCAAATCAGTCGCAAAAAACACATGTTGGTCAGAAAATGTGAATAGAGATTATATTATAGGAAAGGTAAGGACTGGGATTCTGTCCCAGTTTCCTCCTAGTCCAGTCCTAAATACAACAAAACAAAATGTGTTTGATTGTTTAATCAGAATCAGAAATACTCTATTAAACCCTGAGGAAATTATGAGGTCTCAGTTGCTCCTGACAGTTGAAAGAGTAAAAGTAAGGGAGACGCACCCCCCCCCCCAAAGAAAAACACAATAGAGAGATAACAAGAGATGACATAATGATATAACACATGACATATGAGTTACTGTATGAGTAGTCAGCCTGTGAAGTCACGCATTCATCGATATGCATCAGTGTCATTACTGACCCTTCAGATGGAAGAAGTTATACAGTGAGATAGCAACAGGAAGGAAAGATTTCCTGTGATGTTCCATTGTGCATTTTGGTGTTCTCAGTTCTAATAGTATACTTTTGGTTTTATAAAATTATGATTCATGCAATTCAAAACCTCCCAACTCTGTAAAAATACAACAGCACTACAGATCTATCCCTCATCAATCCCCTGTCCCAATTTCTCAACTATTAATATATTTTTTAAACGTCTGTTGGAAATGCAACACTGTGTGAAAAAAACCAAGCCCTCAAACAGTTCCTCTCTTAGTAACTAAGTTATTTCCCTGATCTACTGAAAAACTGTATCATCAGCGACCATACGTTTGTGTAACTTGTTGCTCAAAGTTTTAGTTAAGTTGTGGTGAAATCTGTGGTCAGATCTTTGTCAATGCTGACGAAATATTCAGTATTGACAGCTCACATTGTCACATTTTCAACAATAATGACTGGTTTGACTCATTTATAAGTAAGGATTATGTTTGGTCACTTGACACGTTAAGCAGTCTGGTTTGGTTCCAACATCTCTAATAGTTTCACCGGTGCTTCATAAGTCATGACCTCACAGCAGAAATATCATGTGATGCAGGCATTTGGCCAAAGGCTGTAATGTACACAGCACAAGGTCAGAGTGGCTTGGTGTATAAAATGATGTACATGATCTGATCTGAGAAGTCAAGTTTTAATCTCACGCGTGACTTTGATACATAACTGGTGTATCAGAATGCTGTCAAAGGTACAGTGAAGTTTTCTAATCAAAGTGTGTAACCTTTTCTAAAATCTGATTTTATTCCTTTTTTCATATCTTTTATATGTATAATTTTATTCTAATGCCCAGTGTGCCAACCTTTGGTACATTTAACTGTTTATTGATAACTGTAACTTGTAACGTTTCAGGTCTATGTTCAGTTGAAATAGATGTGTTTTTTTTTAACATCCACAAGAGGGTGCAGCAGGGTTTAGTCAGTGTTAGGTTCTGTTGAACACATCACATGATCTGGAATCAAAAGTGTTAAAAGCAGCAGCTAATCAATATGCAGCAGATGAAGTGATTTTGGTACAAGTTGCAACGGTTACTGCAGCAAATAGTGTGAGAATGTGAGCATGTTTTGGCCAGTTATAGGAGCACGTTCAGTGAACCACTGAGAACACCAAAATGCACAACAGAACATCACAGGAAATATTTCCTTCCTGTGGCTATCTCACTGTACAACTCCTCCATCTGAAGGGTCAGTAATGACACTGATGCATGACGTTTTCTTATTATGTTATCTCTTGTATTGTGTGTGTTTTTTAATATTGTAACTTGATGTCTCTCTAACTTTTACTCCTTCCACTGTCAGGAGCAACTGAGACCTCACAATTTCCTCAGGGATTAATAAAGTATTTCTGATTCAGATCCCTGTCACTGTTAATTTGTACCATCATACATAAAATCGTATTACTTACTTTTTAAAGCCTAAAAGTTGTAATGCCTTTCTGCATTTCACTGAAGCTTATCCTATAGCCGCCTCAGTCTATTTACTTTCTCCGCCAATGTCAAACTTCAGCTGCTCTTGTATGTATTACCAAATATAACTGTCAGTTTCCTTCGAGGCTGCACAATCTTCAACCTTATTTAAAAAGAACGTCATACAAACTATGTCACATTAAATCATTCTGAACAAAGTGGGTAAATGCAGTGGTTGGTAAAGATTTGTAGCTAAAGCTAATTTATGGATTACATAATTAGATGACAGATGACAATATGTTTGAATCTAATCTAATCTAATTTAATTATGCTGAAAATAGTTGGACAGGCTTCATTCAAAGAACGTAGTTTGTAGGTCCAATGTTAGTATCACAAACTTTCTTACAAATGAATAACACACACAGAGACTAAACAATACAAATTTTCATATTCACATGGTAATAGCCAGGATTATAAAAACATTACACCATAAGGGCCTGAATCCAAATTCCTTTAGCAGGGCCACACCAGACAGTAGTAAACCACTCACATTTGACCATTTCCTACTTTTAGACACACACAAATGGCTATTTTGGTTATAAATCATAGAAGGTACAATTAATAAACCATATTTATTTTAATCTGTAGTATGAGTGCAGCTTTGCAGTATAAGCTTGCCTCTAGTTTTATGTGCTTATGTCTTGTTACAAGTTGATAAAACAGGACTTAAAAATAGACTCTTTATACAAGGTTGGTGCTTGGAGCTTAGAGCATCTGATTAGGGCCTAATTTATAATATACTCTTTAATATTATTAAATTAAATTAAAATAAGTTGTTTTTTTTCATATGTGAGTGTTGATTAACATATTATCTAAGGTATTTTATTGTCTGAGTCTATATAACCAGGCTGTGCATCTAAAAAGCAGGGTAACAGTTAAGATAAAACAGTGTCACAAAAGGAAAAAAATGCACGCAAATGGTTTCAATTCAATTCAATTCAATTCATCTTTATTTGTATAGCACCGAATCACAACGAAAGTCATTTCAGGGCACTTTACATAGCAAGGTTTAGGACCTTTCTCAAAAATATAAGTGTATATATAATCAAATGATGGAGAAAACCCAACAGCCCCACTTGAGCAACAGTGGAGAGGAAAAACTCCCTTTAAGAGGAAGAAACCTCCAGCAGAA
>JAUMTR010000025.1:17591103-17636913 GCA_032270685.1 Microctenopoma stevenorrisi | reverse complement strand
ATATATACACATTTGTTATGTCTGTTCCAAGCTTGTAATTCTCATAGCACTCTATGAATCAAGTGCAATGTAACATTTTTCAGTTCACTTCGGTTTCTCAATTATACACAACGATACAGAATCAGTTTCTGTTATTAAATGTATTTGTGGGCGAAATAGTATTTTACAATAAATGTGGTGTTTTTGTGTTAGACTACTTCAATATGTTTTGCACTGTGTGTTAAAAATAACTACTTAATAACCTAAGTGTATATGAAATGTATGGACATTCTGCCTATGCGTATCCTTGTGGTAATAACATTGCTTTGTGTGAAAAAAGTCAAGTAAGGTCCCCAACTTGGTGCGGCAGTGTAGTGGTCACTGGACCCTTGCTACTTGGTTTGTCTTTGCCTTTCATGAAAAAGGTTAGCAGCTCCCCTTTCCCTTTGACAAAGATTAGTCCTCTTCGGATAAAGCGGAATCCATAGTCTTTTAAGATGTCATAGCAGTCCTCCACCACCTGGGGGCCCAACATTAGAGTGAGATACACAAAATGGGAATTGGAAGTTTGAATTACAACAATATAGAATAAATAACACAGTGTTGAAGTGTGTGGTTTAATGCATGTGTGTTCACTACCTGGATGTTTCCCATCACACCAGTGGACTCCATTCTGCTGGCCACATTGACTGTGTTGCCCCAGATGTCATAGTGAGGTTTGCGAGCTCCAATTACTCCAGCGAGAACTCCTCCTTTATTCAGTCCTGGAGAGATAAAGTATAAAAACATGAACAAACACAATTGCAATCATGCACAATGACGTGCAAACAAAAGTAGAGGCAGACACTGACCAATTCGAAGCATGAAGTTATTGAAGGACTGTTTGTTGAGGTTGTTAAGGGTGACTTTCATAGCCAAGGCAAAGTCAGCCAGGTCAGCAAGGTGCTGCCAGCGCTCAATCAGTGATTGGTCCTGTTAAACACCAGTTCATGTTTTTCATAGTTACCATCACTAATATTAGCAACAGTGTTTGAGATAAATTGTGGGACAGATGTTTTAAAATTATCACACCTTGCGATTGCTGTATCCATTGGTGTTGCTCTCTGGAGTGAGACCTGATGCAGCCATATACGTGCTTCCTATTGTCTTGATCTTAGTGATGCAGCGGAACTCATCTCTGTCTAGTAGCTGGTGGAGAAAGAGGACAATAGTTAGCTTCAAGGAGCTACAGGCATGTAAAAACAGGTTGCTTGCATCCATGAGACTGTGGGTTCTCCACATATGCAGCCTGTTGTAGAAATACTGAAAGAACTCACACTGTCAAAGTCAGAGATGATCTCATTGAGTATCCTGAGACACTCGAGGCCTCCATTGTTGATGCTCTCTTCAGTGTAGAAATCCGAAAAGTTGGGAATGGAGGCAAACATCACACCTATTTCATCATATGACTGGCTATATAGCTCCTACACATGACAATTTAAGGTGTTAGGTTGTCCTGATTTCATGTTGCATGTTTTTTTTACATAAAAAAAATCTCACATAGCGCACATGTAATTACAGACCTAACCACATGATGGCACCAAAATGCAACAACATTGCAAGAATGGGTCATACTGTGTGCCTCTGATGAAGTGCAAGCTAGAATACCTTTAGTGATGAAAGCATAATTCTATTTTCATGTACTCATGTCCTCCAGACACCCACATATCTAAATTACATTTTACTTGGCAAACACTCAAGTATACCTCATCTCTCTTCTTAGAGCCCAAGAAGTGTTTGGCCACATGTTCTGGCAGCATGTTAGTGACCAGCGCTTCGTTCCAGCGCCTCATCTCAAATACCCTCTCCTTCTGGTCATGCACACCAATCTTCCACAGGAACAGTTTCCTGGACTGACGCTCCAACTGCACACACATACCATTTAAAAAATGTAAAACTAATAACAAACTTGAGAATTTCCCAGTTGAAAGAACCCCGGCAGCTTTGTATCAAAAGTGCGCTCACTTGTCGAGCAAAGAAGTAAAAGCCAATCATCATGACAATAATCATCATGGTCATGAGGTACTTAGACGGCACAGTGAATGTTCTGCAAACACAAAGAAAGAGACAAGATTAGAGAAAGCACACAAAGGCCTGATGCTTACACTGATCTTATATTGTAGTTTATCAAACTTTTTTTCTTATTTAATTTATAATTATTTCATCTAATTTATGTATATTTATATAACTACACTACTCATGTATTTACCCCTCTCTCACCTGTAGGAAGCAAACTGTATATAGTCATACAGGTCATAGATGTCTCGCCAGCTGTAAATATTAACAGCTCCAGTTGCTGTCACAACCAGCACCATCAGGCCCAGTTTAATCAGGTGGCTGACCTGTGCCAACATGGCAATGGCAATGAGTGACATCACAGCCATGAAGCTGTAATGCTTTGGGTTTTCTGCGCAACTATGGTCACCCAGTGACTTCAAGATGGGGCCAGAGGTGCTGTTGAGGATCTGAAGGGTTGGTGGAACACAGCTCAGCTGCAACATGAAAAAGAATGGGAATGAGTGATTTGCAGCCAACAGATAGATAGCCTGCTGTTGACAGCAGACATCTGGTGATCTTTGCAGCAAGTATGGAAAAAACAATCAATCCTCCGGAATGTTCAAGCCCTCAAAATAACCCCAATATAGTATATGAATACTGTACATTACATATATTCAGTTCTCTTGTGTTGGTTATTATTCTGCTAAATATGCAAACTACACATTGAGATGAACTGTTTATTAGTCAAGATTAGTCAAATCTGTTTATGCTTCCTTTTTTTCAAAGCAAGACCATCACCTCCGCATGACAACAAAGACAACGAAATGAACGTTTATTTTGGCGTCCTCTATTCCTGTCAGGCCTCAGAGGCAGTAGTGTGTGTAACAGGCTGCTCCTGTGGGGCCACGACAAATGAGCCAGCAGGCAGAGAGGCAGACAACTAATGGACCCCAGTGGGAACATGTAGTCCGACACATAAATGACTGTGATAGTTTGATGAGGACAAGTGGAAACAGACAAATGGAAGGAAGCACACGCACAGTAGAGAGTTGACGAGATCAAGGCACATTACATTTTTAGGCCTTTTTTACTGATGTAATTACTTTTTCCTCAATTTCTATCCTATACATTTTAGGAATAAACATTTTCTTAATTAAAATTCCACAACGGCTGCTATATTACAATATATTACATACACCTGAACACAAAACCTTTAATCAGTCTATCAGAATTGGGTCATACCATGTCAGCGATCACAGCCATGGTAAGAACAAATATGGCTGCCATCGCCCATGTGTTTCTTGCCCACCGGGTGCGATCAATCCACAATGAGAAAGCCACCAGCCTCCTGGAAAACATCTATGACAAACAAAAATCACTGTCATCAACTTAAAATACTGTGTATTTAAAAAAAAGGCCACAAGGTATGTCCTGGGAATAACTCTTACCTCAGATACCTATTTTCATTGTACACATTTGGAACATTAAATGATAAATGACTAAACCCGTCACCACAGCCACATACAGTATCATTTCTGCTTTCTCACCCTGGGGAAGATGGCGGCCAGGGAGCAGATTGTGAGGATTAGCAGCAATACCTCTCCTATTGCAAGAGTCACATAGATCACACTCAAGCTGGAACAAGAACACACATTCAGTCAGTAACTTTATAATAATAATAAAAATATATATATATATATATAAAAAAAAATATATATATATATATAGTTACTACAGCGGCCTGGTAGCTCAATGGGTTGAGCGATTAGTTACGATATATATTCTATATATTTAGGTATATAGAGAGTATATATTTGCCAATGTAGCCATAATAATGAAAGATAAACTGCACAACAGTGACGTGCAAGTGATCTGTAAGCAAACACTTACAGAATGATTGGTGAGATGGTAAGGAATTTGCGTGAAGAGGTGAACTGGACACCATAGTCCATCTGTTCCCAGTGTGTAAGCAGGCGCGCTTTACCCTGGTCTGGAGTCTCAAAGGGAGTGCCCTTCACGGTGTGTAGAAACAGATACATTACCTGCAGAAACAAAGAAGCCACAAAACTACTATTAGCCATAAAGATATGTTTCCATTGAGTTCATATTTCAGAGCATCTACATACCACTGCATCATTTAATGTGATCATGAAAACAAAGAAGATTGATAGGAGAATAGTGCAAACATTATAAATTAAAGAAATGTTTGAAAAATCACTCGTACATTTTCATGTCACATGAAGCAGGAATAAGAGGATGTGATAATCATTTCTATATGAGCTGGTTCTGTTTGGGTAAAATGTGTGTTCAGACCACGCTCGCTCAAACTGACCATGTTGTGGATGACATTAGTAAGTGTCCAGACAAGTGGGACAGTGAAGAAAGGAATGCTGAGGAGGACAATGTGCAACACAATGGTGAGGAGCAGATAGGTGAGCCAAATCCCTCTACTGTTCATCACCCGTGTGTTGGGGTTCACCTCGCTGTGAGCTACGCCCACATTCATCCTGAAAGCAGAGAGATATGTAACAGTTAAGTCATGTGGTTAAACCACTGAAAACAGGTAAAAAATGTCATTATTTCTAGACAATGTCCTTTCATGTTGTGGAATCAACAAAAATGTGGAACTCTGATTATGGAAGTAAACCTTCATAATGTCCCTTTTTCCTTTCCTTTTTACAGAAGTGGTAATGCGAGATTTCTAAATAACCACAAATACGCCAAATTACAGCTCAACTGCATATTTGATATCTTTTGGTAATGCAATGTATCTTCATGGTATGTGAAAGAAGTGGTCACATACATCTCTAAGGTATATATATATATTGTTATTTCATCAGTACATATATAATGAAATTGTAGCAGTAATTGAATGTAAACAACAAAGGCTACAACTAACCTTTATTTGTTAAAAAAAAAAAACCTGATTGGAAATGGTCTTTACAAAAGGAGAGCGGCCAAGAAACCATTTCCTGTGTATCTGGTTGTTCTGTGAAGATTCTCATTATTATTTCAGCTCTGATTAATTAATTAATTGCTCTATTAAGCAATGTAGAAGCTGTAATTTCTTACCATTGGCTAACATGGTAGTTGTTTATAAGCTGGTCGTGTTTTGTGTGGCTCTAAGAGACCTAACATGTATTTACTATGTTATGCACATCAGTATACCACATCCGCCCACAGGACAGGGCAGTCACCACTTTTATTTGTGGTTGAATAATTACAATATTGTTACTGTTGCCTTTTATTATTTTTTCTAACTGGTTTTATTTTGAAAGAACCGTACATTAAAACACACTGAGAAACTATTACTGATAACGCAGTAGTTTGTCAGATTTCAGGTCAGGTAGGAGGCTCTGGATGAAAGGTATCCCCAGGACAGCCGCTGGCCGCTTGGAACATCATTTGGGTACCAATGATGTACACAATTTTGTATAAATGTCCGCCCAGCTGAACTGTCCCGGTAGAAAAACACCCTCTTCCTCTCACACATCACTCAGCTGTGTTAAGTTACACCAAGGCGCAACATTCAGAGACTAGCCACCGCACAAAACAGTGAAAAAGTACAGTAAAACTTCACCTGTGTTATATTATGATATGACAATAACCGTCCACACAATGTCCAGACCTTTTGCCCAGAGTTTAACATTAGGTTAGCGTCAACGTTTGCTAGCTAACAGCAGCTAGCTACAGGGTGACAAGCTAGCATTAGCGTCAGCTCAAAGTTACCGTAATCTTACTGTAAAGGTTTCAGACGAAATGTTAATACAAATAAGGTTAGACGCGTCTGTTAAATCGTGGTAAACATGTCTTTCCAGTGACGCATTTGGCGGTTTAAAACTGTACATTTCAGCGGAGCCAACTTTACCTTCCTGTGTTGTCGTAGCTCACCAGGAAATTCCTTGTTTCAGTGACTCCGCCCTCGTCAGGTCTGCGCTGGTTCCTGCGCTGCACCGGACACCGGTCAGAAAACTCCACAGCCTGTGTTATGTCCTATACAAGATCAGATCAAAAGGCAAGAAACTGCACCGAGTTGTCCTGCAGGAAATTTTCAGAATGCCCCAATAAATGAACAATAGTTTAATGTTACCGTTCATTCCCAATTGAAAACTTAGCACGCTGCTTCTGAGACTCCACAGCTTTCGCTCAGCTTTCAGGTTCATCTTTCAGAACAACTTGCAGCAGGTGTTATGTTTACTGAAGCTTTACTGGACGAAATATAACACCAAGTAAAAATGCATCTAAATCAGCATGAAATCAGCCACTACATTATTTTAGAAGCAGTTTTGGTAACTACGCCTATACTATTACTCAAAGCATTTGGTGGTGGGCTCTTGTTAATCCTCACTGAAGATGGTAGTTTCGTTATGTTCCCACTGCACACAGAAACCACACTTGGAGAAAATAAATAACCCTTTTAGTAATTGTCAATTACTAAAAATAAAATTGAATAATACACATTTAAATTTTGACTGTTTAAATAAATGCAAGCTGATGATTGGTAATAAAAATGATCTCTTACAACATTAAATCCTTGTTGTGCAGTAAAGTAAAGTTTGGTTAATGTCCAGAGCCACCCTGAGATAGATTTACTTTGATTTCAATGTTATCACCCTGCTGCATCACCCAGTTTCTTCTGAGCATCAGCTTGCAGACAGCTACCCTGCTCTCTCCACCATTCATCTGGGATGGTGTTTTCGCAGTTCCCTCTTTACACCACATGTACTGCTGCATACAATTCAACAGGCCACAAAACATTTTGCAGTAGCACAGTGGAGTGTCAAGGTGGTATTTGTGGTAACATCTGGTGTGGTGAAAAGTGATTTGAAATAACAATATGAGCAGAGTGTCTCCAATATTATTTGGTCATTTTGTAGAGAGTACCTGAAGCTTTGTCATTGTAGTATAACCACTCACGTGAAGTTGCAAAAATAATCTCTGCAAACAGGAATGTTGGTTGCTCTGTCAGTCTTCAAACAAACATACATTAGGAGACAGGTTTTACTGGTGTAAAAGCAGAAATGACAAGTAAACAGGGAAATTCTAAGGACAGCAATTACCAATACCTAAACTAAAATGCTAAATGCAATTTTAGGGAAACATAACATCTTCATGTGTGTCTCCAAGTGTGTCTGTCCACGCAAGTTGCAGGGAGGATCTGATAATTTTTTTCTCTAATAGTTATAACTTTATTTGAAAAGAAATGTATGAAGTCATTTCTGCTGTTAGATGAGGGAATTATAGGTTCAACAGAGCTATGACTCTTTGTCAGCCTGGCTACAATGCTGAAAAGAAGATGGGGTTGTTCCTATATTCATCTGAATTTGTGGAGCGCCACCTCCTTTCCAGCTTTCATGGCGTCTGCTTTAAGCTACGGATTTGTGAATTGTACCATGGAACAAACCTCTTCTGATTAACTACCTTCTTTTTCAGAGGGGCAAATATCAAATATAGTGAGCAGAGAAACTGCAGCATTATCAACTAGATCATCAACAAGTGCAGGAGTGACATTAGTATCACTGCTCTCCTCTGTGTATGTGGATGCTACTTACGTATTATAGCTTTATGTAAGGAAGTGATGTAAAATTCTGACTAACAGTGACCCATGGATTGCATGTACAGAACATCCTGAGGAACCTACGCCTGCTGACTCAGGCACCATTTAAAAAAATATCTTTTTAAAATGGTGTTTATGTCTGTGGAAATGTTTCAGACAAACACTTCAGAGTATTGGTCAGTGTTTCTCATAAACTTCAGCTGTAGGCAACCTGTGCTGTCTTACATTAATTGACAATGCGAGCAAATGCAAGCCAAAAATGCATAAGCCAGAAATATGTTGAGAACATATAAGCTGCAAAACACCTTTATTCCCACTCTGGTGATTACATGTAACCAAAAGATCAAGAACGGCAGCGAAGGTCACCTGTCATTATTCTCTTACCTTTCTTGGAAAACACTTTGGAAAGTCTGTTGGATTGTTGCTAAACGAATCATTTCCTCCTTTGCTGAGAAGATCAGAACAGATAGGTAGCCACATTGCCAGCGGATGTAAACATAAACTCTGGAGTTTTTACCGCAGGATTCCTGTTGTGTGGGATATAATAAAACAAACTTCCTTGTTGAGCAATCGAGTACGCTTAACGTGAGCTCACTGCTACTTCCCTTTCCGCATCAATATGTGATACCTTCCTTTTTTTTGGCTTTGAATTACTACTGTAGTAAAGTGGCATAATGAGAGCAAGAAGTATGTGAAGTGAGCTCATGTGCAACAACATTACACACTGACTTGCAGGAAGTGTGCAGGAAGTTGTGGATCTGGAGTGTTTTAGGAAAGCACAGCTTCCTACTTATCTCAGCATATTTGTGTGGTTTGTGTTTTGGAAATTTATTCAAAAAAGCAGGGTGCCAGTAACGTTATAGATTTCCTTAATGATTTATTTATTGTGATTGTTTTCTTTGGAAGGAACCCTAAGCATGAAAAAAAAATACTGTGATGTCACCAATGAAGCATTGATAGTCATTTATTATGAGCATTATTTAATTCTGTATAAAAAGGTGAATGGAGATAAATATAAAAAAATCAATGTATTTCAATAAATATTAATAAATAAAAACTATAAATATAATTTGAATAAATAACTTGTATATTAAATCTGTTGGAAATACGTTTCACACATATATGGCAGAAATCAGTACAAACACTGTTACACAGGTACACAGTCAGCCACTGAAGGCTTTGATCAATGTGATCAAACACACAATGCTTGGACAATTCACAGCTTCGTGTCAGCGAACACTGAAGATTTGTTGCTCCCTAGATGCATCTCTGAGCTGAGCCTTGTGTGTGATGAGCCGGATCCCCAACAGCAAAGACACGAGCGGTGAGGATGGAGAAGGAGAAAAGTCTGTCCATGGTGTAGTGGCACAGCAGAGCCTGCTGCCATCTAGGGATGGGCTGACTGTGTTCATTGCTGATGTGGGACTCCTGTAGAACCAAAAGAAAATGTGAGGATTTTTAAAATCTGAAATACTAAAGTAGATCTTTTACTGCACAGACGTGGAAATGTAAATAACTGAACATACCTTTTTGTGATCTCCCCTTAACTTCACACATGTCCTTATGTCTTTGTGGAGATTATGTATGGCTTGCTTCACCTTGCTGACAAACTGCGAGCAGCTTTGAAACCCTGCAAGCCTTCCCACTGCAGAGTTGTAGCTTGAGAGGACATCAAGCACTTTCCCAACACATGGCTGTAGAAGGAGACAGTAAAAAAAAAATCAGAAACCGGTGTTTATCAGTCGGCCCATAATGACATTAATGAGCTGTTTTCTGGTTTGCTTACAGCAGACTCCTGTTTGAGTGTCTCAGGGTCACACATATCTGTAGCCTCCATCCAAACAAGTGAGGTAGAGAAATCTATCACATCTTTGGATCCATTCCGTGCCTATTCGAAAAAATACATATTCACTTTACTTTAGAAGACAAGTTGTCCAAAGAGAAGCTGTTCTGTGTTTCGTGCATTAATAAATCAAATGATATTATCTAAAAGTAAAACTTACGTGCAGTGCCACCGCTCTAGCAACGTGGTTGAGCTCCAGAGAGCTGTGCCGCACTCCCTCACATGCATCTTGCAGACCGGGTCTTGCTGGAGCACAGGATGCAGCCGTGAAAAGTAAGAACAGAGCAGCGACAGTCGGGAAACAAAATTCCATAGTGGGCGTCGGAAAGCTGCAGCGAGAGGCTGTGCTGTGTGTGTGTGTGTGTGTGTGTGTGTGCGTCCTGCTCGTCCCTGCGCTGTGGGAGTGATGTGATGAGCGCCCGTGCTGTGGCTGCTTTTAAGTGTCCGCTACCTGTGACTCATCTGCCTCTCATGCTGAGTGCGGATCAATGCTGGCGTGACTCCCAGGCGGGAACTCATTATGTTGGGAAACTGACGAGGCTGATCACGAGAAACATTTTAACACATTTTGATCTATTATGAATAAAGGTATTTTTAAAAAAGATATTTCTAATATGTGTTTAAGTCGCTTCACTGTTAAAATTATTTATTTATTCATCACCCGAAATTTATTGGTGAGCTTTGATACAGACACAAAACCGTCTGAAACCAATAAAATAATAATTTCAATAAAAAATAATAACAAATTGATAGATACACTTAGTTAGAGTGATACACTAATAAATCTAAGTGTTATCTCATCAGGTTTCACATCTGGCTGTGCCGGGGAAGTGAGATTAACCTTTATGTTTCAGGGCGATAATGAACCTAAAACTCATCACGCAGATGGGACAAACTTTCCATATGTGTCTGCGATCTGCCCCTCTTCTCTACCAGAGAAAAACCTCTCAGCTGGATTTGTCCCTCAGAGAAATGAACGGAAAAAGGAAGATATTTGACAATTTCCTTTCCCATTCGTGCAGTTACAACTACTGTAACTGGGTTCTTATCTTCAAATGTGTGTTTTTAAACGTTGTTAAAGATGGAAGCAGTGCTAATAACTTTTAATCCTTCAATTAATACTAAGAAATCTCAACAAGTGGCAACATCATACTCAATTTATGTATTATATGAAGTATATTATACATACAAAAAAGACTTGAATGTTTCATCTTCGGTGGAAGAAAACCCAACAGCCATTAAGCCATTTTCTGATTAATCAAAAGGCCCATGAAATGATTACTGACATCTGAACCATTACTCATAATAGACATAGAGAAAACACCTTTGGAGATCTGATACAATTTGTCTGACATCCCCAAATGGCTCGTTTTGTCCAAAACCCCACAGACGTTCAGTCTGATATAACACAGAATAGAAAAACATAAGCAGGAAATCCTTATTAGATCTTTGTCTTTTATTTTTTTGGGGAAAATATTTCACCCATTTTCTGGGGAGCTTGGTGGTCCCTGATAATATATTAATAATAAAATCTGCCCCCCCCCTCAACCCCTAAACATTGTGCAAAGAGATTTCTAAAACTCAAAGGTTTTCTAGTGATTATGTGAAGTGGTATATAAGTCAAACAAACAAAATATTCATTATAAAACAAGATTAATTTGGCAAAAATAAACCAGAAACTCTTCCAAACTATTTTAATAAACATAAATGTACAAATGTAGATACCCCAAAATAAGTCTTAAAATGGTCGAAAATGTTCCTTTGGATGTTTATGCATATAAATCTATTTGTTTATCTATTGTTTTTTTTATTTAAAGTTAACCAAAATTTAACCATGTTCAAAAGTGATATTCATCTGACCAATTAGTGGCAGTGTGCACCATGCTGCTCTGCTTCCTAAAAGAACTGCTCCTCTCCAGTAAGAATAGTCACATGCATTTTAAACCCTCTTTTTATTGGACACAAAAATGAAAGGGTCAGTGTAGGTCCACAAAAGTGGACACACCATGGTGCAAGAGTGGGCATTCCTGTTCCTATGCCTGCTTACCCCTGCCATAGAGGGTTAAACCAAATAAAAAACAGATTCTGATATTCTGATTCTGATTCTGAATAATAGTTACTGCTTTGGCTATTAAATAGTTAAATGTGTTAAAGATAAACTTGACAGAGGTCATTGTATAGTTTTTGATTAAATGCAGCTTTATAATATAAAGCTCAGTAACCTAAAACAATAAAATATATATTTCGCCTCTGATGGCGAATTTTTCCAATGTAGTGCCCTATTTTAATAACACTTTTAATAAAAGTATGATTACGCAGATTATGTGAACAGATATGATGTGGATTAGACGTGGGGGTCCGGAGCCCTTGAACGCCTGCTCCTTAGCAACGCTGCAGCTCTGCGCTGCTCTTGAACGCACCCTTTGTCTCCGGAAACGTTTTTTCTTTTTTTGTTATTGTTGTGAATGAAGCGAGCATGGACCGCTGTGCGTTTAATTGTACTTCATGAGTAGGTCAGTGTGAACATTACGTTAATATTTTAAGTCTCTGTGTTTAATAAAACAAGTGCCACACATTTTAATAATCTGGACATGAGGAGTGTAAAATCGAGCTGGAACTGTTAGCCTGATGTAGCAACAACATACTGTGTAGGCAGTTGCTACCATTAGCAAACAGTAAACGACAGTTAGATGGTTAAACAGATATTATTGAGACAGTATTATTTTAAGTGAAGAAACGCTAACGCACCTGTTATTTATTAAGCTATATTAACTATGTTACGTTTAGAGACTGGAAGTAGCTAGCTAAGGCTAGCTAACGTTAGCTAAGCCTAAGCTAACATTAAAGTAAGCCTCTAAATGCCAAACTATTCTTTGGCTTGTCATATTAACTGACTAACTTACTCAACGAGTGTTTAAATTACTATTTAGTTTAGATTAGCCCACAGTTTGGTTCTCGTGCACTTTTACAAAGGTTGTCACATCTCTGCAGGTTGATAAAGCTGCACTCATGATGAACTTTGACGGTATCGACGGAGGGATGGGGGAGTACTCTCCCACCCTCCACGGGACTCTTGACGCGGGTCTGGAATCCTCCTTGGACCCCCACCTTAACCCCAACTTACTGCAGGGTGTGGAGCTTGACCCGGAGGCACTGGCCGTGACAGTCCCCGAACCAGTGCATCTGATGGAGGGGATGTTTTCTGAGCTACATTCTGTAGTTTCAGAAGTTGGTATCCCAGTTACTGCAACGCATTTTGATCTGCAGGAGGAAATGCTTTGGATGGGAAACCACAGAGTAAGTTTTGATTATCAAGTTTAGATGAACTCTAAAGCACGCAGATACCCTCCAGCTTAATAAAAGTGCATGTTAATTGTGTCACATACATTTATTTTTCTCTTCAGGGTCATGCAACCTCGTTCTTTGGACCTACAATGGGCCGCCATTCTTCTTTCCAAGTACATGCAACAGATGACATCCGGCATATTCAGAGTTTGGAAACGGGTGTGCTGTTTCTTTCAAAGTGCGGCCTTAAATGCTACACTCGTGGTGGACTTGTCATGTTCGATTATCCGTAAGTGTCCGAAAAAATTTGATTGATTGACGACATACAGCTGTAAAATGAATTATTATTTTCTTAGATTAATTTATCTAATTGATTTGCTATTAATAATAAAAAATAATAATTGTCATTATCAATTTGTGCTGTCCAGGATGGAGGAGGGAGCTGACATGCACAGTCTTCTCATTACTGACAACAATACATTGCTGATGGGTGGATTACAAAACTATGTTGCTGAAGTTGACCTAAATACTGTTCAAGAAACTCAAAAGGTGAGGCACTGGAAAGATGTTTACCAGCAACCACATTACATAAGTAGTCACATAATACAAAGAATAACTTCGAGGTCGTAGCAGGAAGCAGTTGTGTAATTATTACTACTTGTTTACAGTTTACCGTTGAGGTACCTGGAGTGGCAATTATGCGTCAAACCAGTCGTTTCTTCTTCTGTGGGCATACGTCTGGCAAGGTAAAGATAATTATGATCAAATCAGTTTGTGAAAAACTTTAGTGCAAGTTTACACAACTCTCTCGCTAATATCTGTTTAAACCAGGTAACCCTTCGGGACTTGCGTACCTTCAAGATGGAGCATGAGTTTGATGCATTCTCTGGTAGCCTCTCAGACTTTGATGTTCATGGGAATCTTCTGGCTGCATGTGGGTTCTCCAGCCGAGGACTGAATGGGTTGGCATGTGACCGTTTCCTCATGGTGTATGACCTCCGCATGATGCGAGCTGTAACTCCACTTCAGGTGCACGTGGATCCACTGTTCTTGCGGTTTATTCCTACCTACACATCACGCCTGGCGATCATCTCGCAGACGGGTAGGAAACGGGAGACTGGAGGACTTATTCAGCTTTTCTGTTTTCAGACATATACTTGGAGACTCAGACAACTAAATGACTACAGTAAAGCGGTTTATTGAATGCTGATATATTAAAATAATTGCTGTTTCTTCTTACTCTAGGTCAGTGCCAGTTCTGTGAACCCACTGGTCTGGCCAATATGGCGGACATTTTTCACGTCAACACTGTGGGCCAGTTGCTCATGAGTTTTGACGTCTCGTCTAGCAAACAAGCTTTGGCCTTTGGCGACTCTGGGGGCTGTGTGCACCTGTGGTCTGACGCTCCAGAGGTTTCTTTCAACGACTACTCTCGGGAAACAGACTTTGCTCTGCCTTGCCTTGTGGACACACTGCCACAGCTAGACTGGAACCATGACCTGCTGCCTCTTTCTCTCATCCCGATGCCACTGACCAGCACCGAACCACTGCTGTCAGACTGGCCTACTGCCCTAGCTTTACCCAGCCCCAGGTAACGCAGCCAAAAAGTGGCAGTTTCAGAAAATGTCAACTGTATGCAGCCATGGTAACTTAAAATCTGTGTGTACAGATAATGGGAGATTTGGTGATATGGTAATTTTCTTTGGTTTTCAACAAATCCCACGAAAAGATCACATTTGATTATTATTAAAATATTTTTTGTTTATTCAGTAAAATGAATGCAAATGCTTTTATTTTGAGCCAGTCTCACATTAATACACTTTTGTGCACTAAACGCACAACTGAAAATTCTTCTAATCTAATATTTTAATCAGAAACTAAATTTACTTGTGTGTGAGAAACATTCAATGTAAACTACAGTGGAAAGCAGGAAGCAGGTCATGTGGGAATTAATGCCTCAGAAAGAATCTCGAAAAACAGATGAACTTATGATAAATGATTGTTGTTAGGTATAAGGAGGTTTGTTGACAGCAGTAGGTGCATCACCTCTCTTTTAACTGGTGGCATGACCTAATAATATGAAACCAAAACAGTAAACTGCTGCTAGATAAAAAGTTGAGTTGATCTAATTTCCTGAACCATAACCATGATTAGTCACTCTGTGGAACTTAATTATTTCTCCTTTATGCTGTCATTGAAGTGATGTCAGTGTTTGACTGAATTCCCAGTTGGGAGTGAAAGGTGGAAAGGTTTAAACAGCCACACTGAGACACACCTGTCATTAAAGATTTCCATCTATAAGAGGAACCAGAGGTTATGGGCCAATATGGGGAAGTTGGAAAGTATCGAGAGACAGATTAAGACATTGTTAATTGTTCTTTCGAATTTGAATATAACTTGTAGCAGCAATATTGGTATACCTTACCTAAACAAAACAGCGTGCTGCTTCTGGATCAAAAGTAAAAATGATAAAGATCTCATATATAAACCATAAACATATCTTATCACAGTGAGGAACTTGTTTGTTTGTTTTTCTGAAACTAATGCTGTCTAATACAATAACCTGCAATAAACCTTAGCAGGAAGCCATGTGCCAGAAAGCACTGCTGGGGTTTAACAAAAAGAATTCAATGAGTGTTTGTCATGTAGAAACACTGCTCTTTTTTTCAGACGAGCGCCACCTGTGGACCCAGAAATCCTGCGCACAATGAAGACTGTCGGCTTTATCGGTTATGCAGCAAATCCTCGTACTCGTCCTCGCAACCAGGTACATCACACACATTCAAACTACGTCCCTTGCTACTTCACAGCAGCCTTTCCCCTAATGTGGCATTCTAGAGAATGAGTGGTGAACAAATATTGAATAATATCCACATTTTTGTTGGGCTTAGTCTCATGCTCTCTCAGAAATTTCAACAATCTATAAAATCTGTGTTTTGCTTTGGTTTTAGGTTCCATACAAAATTAAAGATGTGGAGCTCGATTACGATAATTACAACCAGGTCCCTGAATCACCAATTGGACGTGATGAAGAACCACACCTCTACATGGTGCCCAAAAAGTACAGAAAGGTAGGTTTGTGTTGTGTTTTTTAAATCATTTTTGTGTTGTGTTGTGAATCGTGTGTTGAAGGCATCTTTGTGCCTGTTTAGGTCACAATTAAATATTCTAAACTTGGACTGGAAGACTTTGACTTCAAACATTATAATAGGACCCTGTTTGCCGGCCTGGAGCCGCACATCCCCAATGCCTACTGTAACTGCATGATCCAGGTAAGAAACTAGGAAGATGATGTGACTTAAGTTGAATAATTATTTTCATGATTTATTGTTTGATGAAATTTATTTTGGATTTTTTTCATTCTGAGATGATATGCTCTCTTTTTTTATGACGGCCCTTTAGGTGTTATATTTCCTGGAGCCAATCCGATGTCTGGTACAGAATCATCTGTGTCAGAAGGAGTTCTGTTTGGCCTGTGAGCTCGGCTTCCTCTTCCACATGTTGGATTTGTCACGTGGAGATCCATGTCAGGTGAATATTATTAATATTATTGCTGATCTGAATAAGTGTAAACTGATCCATGCAGCAATGCAGAGGTGTTATTACTTCCTCCACATTGTGTTGTAGCTGCTCACTGTCATTGTAGATTTTCTAATGCAGGCATTCCTGTCTCTCTCTCTCTCTCTCTCTCTCAAGGCGAGTAACTTCCTTCGAGCTTTTCGTACCATCCCAGAAGCTTCGGCGCTGGGCCTGATTCTTGCAGACTCTGATGAGCAAACGGGGAAGGCCAGACTTGGCCGCTTAATCCAAAGCTGGAACCGCTTCATCCTCACTCAGCTTCACCAGGAGACGCAGGAGCAGGAGGGTCCACAGGCCTACAGGGGAGCCAGCAGCAGGTTGGAGCAGCCAACTGAAACCGATGTCAAAAGATGGGAAAAGCAATCGTTAGTTTACTTATTTGTGTTGTGTTGATGCTGCTCCTGCAGTTCTCTAGGCTCCTCTGGTGAGTCCATCATTGGGAAACTATTTGGATGTGAAGTTGAGAACAGCAGCCTGTGTCGCTGCGGCAAAGAGACGGTCCGATCCACCCTCACATTGCTCTTCACCATGCATTACCCTGAACAGAACTCTCAAGGTGAGTTCAAGGTGGTCTTGCAAATAGAAATGTTCTGGATTGGTTGATAGTTAACAATATTCATTGCACTGCACACGTCAGAAAAGACTGTTAAGGAGTACGACTTTGCTGAGATCCTGAAGAAGAGCATCTGTCTAGAGCAGAGCACGCAGGCGTGGTGCGAAAACTGTGAGAAGTATCAACCAACCGTGAGTAACAGCCTAGCAGCGGTTCAGAATCCCAGAATAATGCATTTACATTGTGATTTGAATTCTATGCAGTGTGATGATGCTTTTCTAGGTGCAAACGCGTAACATTCGATGTCTGCCAGATGTCCTGGTTATAAACTGTGAAGTGAACAGTGCTAAAGAGGCTGAATTCTGGAAGGTTCAGGCAGAGGTAAATATCACTTGTTTGGGTTTTATTTATTAATAACTTTACAAATAAATTCAGGACTTAACGGGCGTTTGATACATGAACTGCATTTGAGTTTTGGTTATGTTTACAGTATGCTTTCAACAAGGCCATGCAAAAAGAAGCAATGGAACCTGCAAAACCTAAAGAACCTCCACCTATGCCTACGGAGTGGTGTTTGGAGTAAGATCCTTTTTAATGTCAAAGAAATAAGGATACAGCAGTGGTTATTTTTATTATTGTTTACGTTTCTGATTAATTTATGACGTGTTTATTACAGTAGTAATAATTTACAAGATAACTTTACATTGCTCATCTCATGCAAACTACAGTTTCAAAGATTTATAAGTTCAGAGTGATGAAAAATACTCAACACCACATGCAGCGGTGCTCACTTCACTGTATGTTTACGTGCAGTGGGGAGGAGCTGTGCAGTGTGGAAGGCTTCACCTTTGACACTCGGGCCGAGGATCTGCGCCACGTCTGGATCCCTCTCACTCTAAAGATGTCCATCAGTAAAAGTCAGGGTCTTGAGATCAGCAGCTGGCCTGAAGGAGAAGAGGTGACGTTTTCATCTGATTTCTGGATTTGAACACTGACTTTGATTCTTTATTTTGGCTTGATGTTGCAGCGTAAATATTTCTATGCCACTGAAGACTCGTTATGTGTTCTGTGACTAGTTGAGCGCTGCTGAAGAGGCGGAGGGAGCTTCTCTGTATGACTTGGTGGTCACGGTGCCTCACGTCCTGGATGCTCGTACTGGTGGAAACCTGGTAGCCCATATCAAAGTGGGAGAAACCTACCATCAAAGGAAAGAGGTGAGTGAAGATAATCTCTGAGAGAAAGTGTAGCCTTATGTGTTTTTGTATGGGAAACGGACATTTAGAGCATCTGTGTGTTATGTGTTTGATTCAGGGAGTCACACACCAGCAGTGGTATCTTTTCAATGACTTCTTAATTGAGCCGATTGACAAAGTAAGTGTGCTATTTATCAATTTGATGCTACTGAAATGTCACATTTGCAGTCATGACATACTATTTCTATGTGTTATTTGTAAAAGACTGAAGCTGCGCAGTTTGATGTGAGCTGGAAAGTGCCAGCCATTCTGTATTATTCCAAGAGGAACTACCATACCAAATATGACCTCCGCAGTAAGTTTAGGGGCATGAAATCTTTTCTTTTTGACCTTCATGTTTACCTTCAGCGCACGCATTTACCTGCCCATGCTGTGCTGTGTGCCTTAGTTAAAAATCCCATCGATGCCAGCGTGCTGCTGACGGAGGCCTCGTTGGCGCGGAAACAGAGGAAGAGTCACGCCACTTTCATCCCCCTCATGGTCAGTGAGATGCCCCAGGCTGGCGACTTGGTGGGGCTGGATGCAGAGTTTGTCACACTCAATCAGGTCAGTGTGGACAACAACGTGCTCTCAGATAACACAAGTTACACAAGTAGGGGCTGTCTGGTTTTCAAAAGGTCAAGTTTAAACAAATTTATCTGAATCTTATCAGTGAATGTCATTATTAGTGTGGGAGAAAGTCGAGCAGTTCAGGATGCTAAACTCATTTCGGGTTATTACAGTTGGTTCAATCTATAAGAGACGAGGAGGGGAAAAAATGTACATCTTCACGTTGCTCATCGTGTCCAAACCCAAAGATATAAAGTTTAAAACATATTTTTTTATATTCTAACAAATGTTGAAAAAGAAACTCGCTGCTCTAAGGCAGGTGTACGTGTCCTGTAGTCGCCTTACTGTAAATCGTTGAGCTGTCGGTAATCAAACCCCCCAGCCCCCACCATGACTATATTTGTCTCTTTTTTTTTTATACTTGTATCAGAAGAAACTGCTTCCTCTTATTCAGAAGAACAAATCTTTTCAAACTTCTAGAGGCTTCTTTGTGTTAGTTTCAGTTTTAGAATTGGGATACGATAAAACATGTCTAAAATAAATGAATGTGTATATTAAAAACTCTCCATTGTTGCTTAAAGCCAGTTTTAACCAGGTTGCAGATGTGAATGAAGCGGTAATATTGTTATTCTTACAGTGCCTATTTGTACTGGTGTGAAACGAAACTGTTTCCGAACTGTAGCAGTAATCTCACCTTTATGGATACTTTTGGTTTCGTTGGTCATTCACTGTTTGGTTTTTAGGTTTTAGTCATTCATTTACATATTTTCTTCATGACTGTTTTCTTTCTTTGTTCTGCTTTGTTTGGTTGATGTTTGTGTTTGGGGCAAAAATATTAAAATGAGGGGGAAAATACAACACACAGCATGTAAATGGTGCACGGTAATCTCATAAATGAGTTTGTTAAACACACATCAGTAACGTATATGATCCACGGTTATAACTAGCTGTGTGGGCTTGTCCTGTGTACCTACGCGTGTAGTGTTGGTCGTTAGCATAGTGGGGCTCATCAGATAAAACGTGCATCTATAACACAACCTTTATGTACTAATCCACGTGGGGAAGGCTGGAAGGGGGGACGGATTTACTGTAAATATGACTGACGGCTACATGAGGTAATGATAACCAGCGTGAGTCCTTCTGTCTGCGGGCATTTAGTTTGCACGAAGCAGAGGGAGACACTTCCTTTATTGTTTACTCACCTGGTGATTTGTACGTTTCCACTAAACCGGACTCACGCATGCGTGCGTTTGCAGGAAGAAGCAGAACTGCGCAGTGATGGCACCAAGTCGACCATAAAGCCCAGTCAGATGTCTGTAGCCAGGATCACCTGTGTAAGGGGTCAGGGGCCCAACGAGGGGGTGCCCTTCATCGATGACTACATCTCCACTCAGGAGCAGGTGAGAGGCTGCACAGTGTAAACAGCAGGGTGACCTGAGAGGATAGTTTTTGTTCTGGTGGAAACTCTAACTTTCATGCAGTGATTACACCGTTCCTCACTTCCTCCTGTATAATGCCTTCTTTGTTATTAGATAGCATGCGCCGTTGTAGGTGCTGATATTACGCTGACTTTCCATTTGTAGTTTGCACCAACAGTAACACAGTATTTACTCTTAGCTTTTGGTATGTTTGATCTTCCAGGTGGTCGACTACCTGACACAATATTCTGGCATCAAACCAGGAGACTTGGATGCAAAGATTTCTTCGAAGCATTTGACCACTCTGAAATCTACCTATCTGAAGCTGCGCTTCCTTATCGACACAGGAGTTCGCTTTGTTGGTCACGGCTTACAGAAGGACTTCAGGGTTATTAATTTATTGGTATGATGTTTCACAGTAGCTGTCTGTCTGACATGGATGTCACGTATGCATAGCAGACACCTCTTCCATCTGAACAGTCATAACTGACGTTTCTGTTGCTTTTTAAGGTTCTTAAAGACCAAGTCATAGACACAGTCTACCTCTTCCATTTGCCACGCAAGAGGATGATTTCTCTGAGATTTCTGGCCTGGTACTTTCTTGGTGAGTCAAAGCACAAGGACAATGAAATAACCCTTTCTTTAAATGTTAACCAATTAGTGAAAAAAAAGTGTGGGGCACTCACCAACATTTGTCAGACTTACAGCTTAACAATCAGTTGACCAATAAACCCTTGAGTTGATGCGCAGTAGTTCAGGGTCAGTTGTCTGCTTTACCTTAAATATTCAGTTGTGAGGTTTGTTCACTTCCTCCACACTCTCAATGAAATGCTTGTTTGTGTTGTTGCAGTGAGACGATGAGGTGATAATCCCCTTAATTCCCAGTATCCGCATTATAACCCGATGCTAACAGGCTGAAATGCTACCATTGAAATCACTAGTTTAGTCTAGTCCATCCTGATTGTCCTCTTTATTGTGTCGCTCCGGTTCACAGACCTCAACATCCAGGGGGAAACCCACGACAGCATAGAGGATGCACGCACCGCGCTGCAGCTGTACAGGAAGTACTTGGAACTGAGTCGTGGAGGTGGGAACGACGAAGTGAGGAAGATCCTGAAGGGACTCTACGAAAAAGGTCGCCAGCTGGACTGGAAAGTCCCCGACTCGGACACAGGAGATGGTCAAGGTAGCCCAAAAAGTACGGCGTAACAGTGAGTTAGATGCAGGGTGATTTTAATGAGGCCGTAATGAGTTTAGCTGTGAGGGCTTCACGAGAAACTGTCTGCGTGGTTTGAAATACTGCTCCTCCTTCAGCAGGTGCTGCGGTGTTTCCGTCCGTGATGGGGCTGTGAGCTGCCCCGAGACACGTTCGTTCCCACTGGACAACCTTTGACTGATCTCTGCTCTTTCAGTAACTGTCACATTTTTATTTGCATTAATGTTTTGCTTTGTGTACTGTGTTGATGGAGGTCTTTGTTGCCCGTACAATCATGTACGTTCCAGCGCAGTGACTGAACAGTTTTTATCGTGTCAAAATTTCTACTTTACAAGAAACGTTTTTGGACAAAAGAAAAATAATTGTATGCTTTTTGGAGCCGTTTTGTAAAAACAATGTGGTGTATGTAAATAAATAAAAGTATCATAAGCCCTGAAGATACTTGTGGTTAATATTGAGAAGTGGGAAATATATTTTAGAAGCACACATGAGAAACTTTTTCTGCTTCCCCAACCTGTGTGAAACACACTGTTATGCCTACTCGGTTTCAGATTTACATGTTAATTTTCTTCACAACTCTGAATATGAAGGTGATGAAGCACTTCCTACTGGACTTCTTACACTAATTCTTTAAAATCTCAGAATGGTAAATGCCTTTTGGGGCAGATTTCTGTATTTGTACTTTGACATATGTGACTAACAGAAGCCACATAATTGTATCAAGTGAATAATACACTGTGGATTTTGACAACTAATCATCTTATTGTTTGTATTCATAAATCCACGCTGTGCTAAAAAAGAAGCTGAAACATGACATCCAGCTTCTCATTTCTTTCAAATGGTCCCTAATAAACTAAAAAATCATTTGCATTAGACGTTATTGAAATATGCTCAGCAACGTTTCATGTCACAATACTTGTATTGTTTCTTTCCCATCCGCTAATACATTAAAACAGGATCCAGGATTTTTTGCAAACATGATTTTCATAAATTTGTATCGAGTGAATCCAGAAAAATTCGAGATCAGCTTTGAAAGATTGTAGTCGTCTATCCAGCCTTGAATTCCCCTCCTGATTTTTTTAAAAACTTGATGTGCTTTGCGTTTGCACGTGTTCGTGTGAAGAAACTTCCTCTTCACCACTTTTGCATCTTCAATTAATTTTTGTATCAGAAAAGTCCAGTCTGAACTTTTAACCTTCTAGACACGCAACACGGGATCCTAGTTCGTTCTAGGACTAGTGGACACAGATGAGCAGACCAGTGCTCTGAGACGAAGATATACTACAAGAAGAAAATAAAAAGCCGTAATTACTAAGTGTATAGACTCACAACTGGAAACAACCTCCTAAGGCAGATCTCGACGGATCTTCGCCCATTCTTCCATTGTAAATTGTTTCAGCTCATCCAAATTGCAGTTTTTTTTTAGCACCATCATGAGACACACAACAGGCTCATTATCTGCTCTTTGCTTGGACGAGTACAGGATTGAACTAAAGGTAAAGATATGTTCGTTTAGGAATAGAGAATGTTGTCACCTGCAGAGTCAAGTCATAAAACCCATTTTGGAAACTGTACATTAAGGATGTATAACTTGCAGTAAAAACTATTCAGGATCCTTTTCGACATCCTTAGGTCCACATGTAGTCCTCTGACGCTGCCATGACAACAGTTATCTCTGAGGAAATCAACACATCTTCTAAAGGTTTGTCAGACAACAACACAGCTTTTTGTCATCTATTAACCAGTGTATCTAAGTCTAAATGATCCCTACACTCGGCAGTTTATACGTATTATCTGATGATTCGTTTCTGCTCAATCAAATAGGAAAGCTGTACTTGGTGCAATGGTTCAGTTTCAGGAAATAGACCCAAATTTGGCAGGGTACCAGCTGAATTTGACTATCATTTTATAATCGAAATGTTGGAGAAAATACAAACATATGCATGAATCAAAAGCTAAAGAGGCATATGCTCAACAACAGGCGCAGGTACATTTAATGATAGTAAATAAGAAAAGGATCAACTAGTGAGGGCAGGAAGATCCTGATGATTTATGACGCCCGTTTTAATTTTTCATTGATATTTTAACAATTAAATGATGAACAGCTGTACTTCTACTACGATTTCATGTTTACTAAAAGTAGAGGAAGTATCAAACTGTATTGATTATCACTGAGGTCATTCACCAAACCTCACACTCGGAAATGCCATTTTAATGCACACAACACAGCACGCTGCACTGACACACACACACACACACACACACACAGTCTTGTCTTTCTGTCTCGTTATAATTTGTCTGTAATTTATTGAATTCTTGTTTTCTTTCTGTACTGTTCTAGAGAAGCTACAAACGCTCAGAGGTAAATTCCTTGTATGTGCAACAGACTTGGCGAATAAAGCTGATTCTGATTGTTTATTTTATGTAAGAGCGCCCTCTGCTGGCTAGACCTGGTACCTCTCAGGAATTTAGATCTACTGTAGTTTGTCTTTATAACAGAACCACTTTCCTTAACCTGCAATTATTAGATGTTTATCTGTTAACTTAGGAACACCATGTTTCAGTCCCTCATAATCTAATCTTTTATTATATAATGTATTTAAATAATAAACACAGGATCACTAAGCTCCTCGTTTGCTGGCATTTAGCCAAGCAAAATAAGTACAAAAAAAAATGTACAAAGTGAATATTGCAAACAGTTTATTTGTAGTAAATGAAACGTGTGCCATTGAGTGAGAGAAAGAGAGAGAGAGAGAGAGAACAGAGGTGTCAGGGACGGTCGATGTCTTTGGTCCATACTCTGATGGCGGGGATGGCAAAGAATCGGTGGGAGACCAGAAAAGGCACTTGAGTTTACAGTTTTCCTCAGAAACATTGTCATGAGTAGAACAACACAAAGTCTACTGGAAGAATGAATGAACTAATGTTTTAACCTGTTATGTCTAATATGAATATCACATACAAAATGCCCCATGTGAGCACAAAATTATATGGCTACATATATGTATATACAGTAAGGATTCAGAAAATAAAGTGGATAGAACACAGGGTGAAGAGTTGGATTGATCTCCTTTGGAATTCTTCACACGCCGAGGAAAGAAAGCAAAGGCAGCAAGTTTTGAAGAGGGTGACTTCTTTTCTTTGGCGATAACCTAATAAATCTACAGTTTAGAATGTAAAGCAACACAAGTGGTTGAAGTGAGACAAAACTCTCTGAATTTCCCTTGAACGCGTCCAGCGGCTCTCTAACAGTCGAGAGGAGCTGGAATGAAAGCCGAATTGTTTATCTGCCAGGCAGCTTTGATCAACTAAACCTGTCGCCCGTCGTCCTTAGACAGAATAGTGTTACGGGAAATGTGAAGTTTCTTTACCAACTTCATTTAGCAAACATCTTTGTGACACCATCGCAGAATTACTGCATCCAAAAGTGCTGCTTGGCATTTTAGGAAGGCCCTTTCTTGCTTTCGAACAAAGAGGGTTACATGAGAAGATTGATACCATACAAAACTGTCAAATGGCCGGATTAACCTCCTTGGTTGAAGCTGTAATACCTCTACTGATCTCCTCTGTAGAGGGTAGCACGAGTGCTCCAAAGCTGAAATACTTAGCCGCTAGAAAATTCACTGGCAACCATTTTAATAATCAATTATTCCTTGTTGTATTGTTAAGCTAAAAAGCAAAACCATTAAAGCCTCAAAATCATTTTTCGTTGGTTGCAGTAAAATGCGAGTACAAAAATAGGTTATGTTCCAGCACTAATAGGGTCAACCTCCTTTTCAGTTAAACTGCAGACAAGGTGGCACTCTTGATAGATTTTTTTAAAGAGAGGTCTTTTAAAGTCAAATAATAAAATTTCCCTTTGGTGAAGAAACAGAAATGGGGCCAAGAGGGCATAAACATTCAAAATATTTGTTTCTTCAAAGGTCTGCTTGAGGGAAGACAACACATTATAAAGAAGATGCAGCAGTAATGTAACAACTGGTTTAATTCTAGCTCTGCCTATATACATAACTACAAGATAAGAACTGAGGAATCGCTGGATCCTGTCCCTCATAGGAACCCACTGCGAGAAGACGGTGTGAAAACAGACTGCATCAAAAGATCAGCAATGAGGTATTCACCAGCTTTTTGTCCACAGACTACGAGACTTAGCCCCAACCGCTACCACAACAACCCTAAAACGTCTCCATGGCAGCTGGAAAAGATGAAGTCAGTACCAACCTGCCATTGCATTCATCGGTTATGATCAAAGATACTTTCACAGATGGTATAAAGTGGGTATATAAAAAGGGGAAGAGCTCAGCTTGCGCCTCACATTTATTTATAAATGTCACATCTGCTCTGCGAGTGCCATCACGTTAGAAAACTGTCATGATGCGGACATCCATTTTTTGGGGGAGAAAGGCAAAAGTGAAGTCTCTCTGTGACTAAAGGCAAGCACGTCATTAATATGCCATTCGTGTGCATACAACGAAAGACAGCGAACAAACTGCACGTGTGGAAGAAAACCTATTGGAATAAATGTCAAGAACTAACAGCACGTGGACAGTTTTAGCATTATCCTAGAAAAGGTGATGAGCCCTCTCCGTGTTATAAAATCACTGACGGCAAGCCAAGAACAACACGACACACGAAAACCCCGTTGGGAAATGTGAGTATTCACGTTCTTGCAGAGAGTTAGATGAGAAGATTGATACATCTGCGTAAAGTAAATATGAAGCTGGAGCCAGAGGATTATTGGCCCTGGTTAGCATGACGCTGCACAGTGCTACTTTCACTGACCCAGTCAATCTTAGTTTTTACACTCCGGGTTTTACCATGAGCAGAACAGAAAGTTCAAGAAAGTGTTCCTCTGTGGCTTTTACGAGAGCAGGCAGGAGGATGTTTCTTCCTCTTTCCACGCCTTATGCTAAGCTAAGCTAACCAGCTGCTGGAAGCTCCTAGCTTTATATTCAGCGCACAGACAGCCTGGTACCCATCTTCACACCCAACTCTCAAAAAATGAGAACGTTTCCCAAATGTTGGGAACTATTCCTTTAACAGCAATTTCTGTGTGTCAAAACACATCCTAGCACGAAGTCCTAGCGTTAACAAGATTCCAACTGTTTGTAGCAGCCATAAGAAAAGCTCTGGATAACAGTTTGATATGTTTCTCTCTCTCTTTTTTTTTTTTACCTTACAAACAATTAACGATAGTCGGTAGTGTTGATTGCATGTCTACTCTCCTGATAACAGACGACCATGTTCCTGCTAGAACTATTTTGCACTTTATTTACGCTTTCCACGGTGAAGGCATTGAAATGGTTCTGGGAGATTAGAAGAAAAATGTATCTTAGGTGCAAAATCAGAGAGCTGACATAAGCCACAGCAAAAATAGAAATAGTAGTAGGAGTTCAACTTCAATAGTGCACAAGTTGTTGCAGATAATCCTGTCAGTCTCTGTCAGACAACTTCACTGCGAAAACTAACAACGGAGACTGACGGCATAGCAAGGAGATTTCTGGAAGGAGGCCTAAAGACAGAAGCAATTTACCTTAATTGTGATGGGAGAAATATGAAAGGAAGAGTGATTACAGAAAAGTGAGAGCCTTCAAGTTTGAAGTACGAATGGATCGATGTGGCAAGGTGGCACTACGGGTCAGCTGATGGAAATATGTAAACTTGTATTCTATTCTTCATTGAGAGGAGTTAGTAGGGCGGGAGAGTGTGCAGGGGATGGGGAGGGTACAGGGAGGGGAGTGCAAAGATTAGTACATGGGTTTGATTAAACAGAGCATTTCCAATGTCAAGGGCAGTGCGTCCGCGGAGGCCTTTGGGGCAGACCGTTGTGAGGCGGTCGGTCCTGGTTGTGGGACGTGGAGAAATGGGACGCACCTCTCGAGTTGTTGGAGTGTGAAGTGTGACCAGAGGCCGTGCCGTCGCTGTGGTAGCGGTGGTTAGCACGACCAGTGTTCCTGTCGTGGTAGGAGCCGCCGTTATACCGCTGACCGCCCGAGTGATAACCCTGTCCCTGGAAGGTACGCCTGTTGCCCTGGAAAATCTGGGAGGAAAATTCAAAGTCAGTCAATGTGTGAAATGATTTACATCTCTGAGGGGCATCAACATCTGCAAAAGGGTGAGGCTGCTTCATGGTCTGTTCCAGCTGACCTGTTTGGTTGGTGCCGGGCGGGTTTCACTGGGGGCACTTTGGGCCGGGGTTGGAGGAGCAGGAGATTCCAGCAGGCTTGGGCTGGTGACAGAAGAGGAGGTGGAGCTACAACGGGACCGATTTGAGTAGCCTGTACGCGGATGGTAAACTGTAAAAGAAAGAAAGATGTTGAATTACTTACATTACAGGGGTCTTATGAAGCAATGAATGAATTATAAAGACCTATATCTGCATATGAATAACTGAACAGAGCTGAGAATGAACTGACTTCAAAAAGCTCCAGCGGCAAAGGTCATAAGTAATGTTAGCGTCCGTGGCTAGATCAAATATTCAAGACTGTTGTAAATTACTTTTGAGACTTTTAGAACCCCCCTAAAGCTTTTTTTGTGAGAGCTGTACTTTGAATTTTTTTTTTTTTTACATTTTTGTTGCACATGTCAAAAATTCAAATATAGAATTCTAGAAGGAACCTAAACAGCTAATAACAAAATGAAGTACAATCTTAAGTGTACACAGTTAGAGGACAGATTAAACTACTTAAAGTATCTATTCAAGGATAACAGCAAGATTTTCTACATGTTACTATCGACTGGGGCTCCTGTTGTCTCCATCCATGCTGCCCACTTACAGTTTGAGACCTTCTGCTCTACTCTGCTAGAACGTGATCTGGTCTGGCTCTAGATAGTGTTGCTACCTACTAGGTGCTCCGAAAACTGCTGCATGCAGTAAAAGCCATAAATAACTGGCTGGACCTGACACACATAAGCCTTTTATCAACACCAGTTTATTTCAAAGCCCATATGTAAGCTATTAGGATATTGTGGCAACGTGTCACTGATCGTAAACAGGAAACCAGTCCAAATTTGGATGATGAAGAGCTGGGATTTTACGCAGCATTGCTGACCAGAGGAGTATGGAATATGACAACACAGCTAAGTTAATTAATAAACTCCCAGCTGGTTGCAGCAGCCACACGAAAAGCTTTCACGTGACTTTTTAATTTGCACCAATGATCATCTGTGGGGCCGATGGCACGTTTACTCTCCCGATGACAGAACTAAAACTACCGTTGCTCTCTCACTGCACTGTCAATGATGAAAGCATTGCAATGGTTCTGGGAGATGGGGAGGAAGAAAGAAATATCTTGTGCAAAGTCAGAGAGCTGACAGGAGCCAAAGCAAAAACAGAAACAATATAACAGTTCCACTTTAACAGAGCAGAAATTATTTCCATGTTTTTAGCCATTTTCCCCAGAAGCTTTTACCCCCCCCCTCCCCCGTTAGTCACTGGGACCATCCTCATCTTGTGACATAATATAATAATTAGAGACTGTCGGCATGTTTTCTGTAACTGTGCCACATTAGAAGCCATGTTTTAACCAGCTGAAGATGAACTGATGCAACATTGAGCTGGTAGAGGATAATTACATTACGTTGGTGGGGGGAGTATTTTCAGAAACTCTGACTTTGAGATAAAAATGCCAAACAGGACTGTGTACCTGAACCGAACCCGGAGATGCTCGTCTTCAGCGGTTCAAGATCAAAAGTAAATCTCACAGCTTTCCCAAGGTCCTCGTCATATTTACGTTCACTCACAAAGTGCTGTGGAAAAATGAGAAAATAGCAGTTCGGGAACCATCTGTTTCTGACACAAAGAGCTGGGCCAAACGCCGTGAAACAGAGAAGGACACGGTCAAAGTGCAGCAGGGAAGGTACCTTTATGTCTGCACGCAGTTCAGTCAGTTGCTCCTCAGACATGGATGCTGACTTGTCCGTCAGCCGCCTGAGCTCCTCGGCTCTCTTCTGTCTTGCGTCCAGAATCATCACTGCAACAGACAAAAATGTGATTATTACCAACACACAAAACTGGTTTAAACACTATTTAATCAAATCAACAATATGTATTAGAAATGTAGATTTTCTCCACTTCATGCTGCAGATTCTGGCATTATGGCCTAAGTCCTAAAAATATATTATGTTATTAATTAGATGTAACATATAAATCAGTCCTAGTCAATAGTGCTGCAGCCAACAATTGTTTACACTACCAGTCAATGTGTCCTTTATTGTTCTGTAACTTGATAAACTGACTCATCTGATCTATAAAATGTCACAAAATAGTTGGTCAGTGGCTTTAACGACTTGCAGAGACCAGTGTGACATTTTCACCTAAATAGTTTGTCTGGCCAAAAGTCCATTTTCTGTTTGCTGCAAAAGGGAAACAGCAGATCGTCACACTGGAGAAGCTGGAACCTGATTGTTGAACTTTTTCTCCTACTTTTTAATGACTTACTTTATAAATCCAAACAATTAATCACCTACAAAGTGTTAATCAAGATATTATTTGTCTGTTTTTGTCTACATTTATCTGTATATTATTTTGTCAAGTGTATTACCAATACTATCAAACTATTTAAGATCCGAGTACAGCTGACCATTTATTATAATATTATTTCAAAATGACTATAATGGTCTATTGGTCAGCTAATGGAGCCGTTTCAGTCTTAAAATAATATTGATTATAGTCCCAGTAAGTTTCATTTTTCCTGTGACCTCTCAGTTGTACTTGTACTCACTTTGTACTTGTCATATTGAAATGACAAGTACAAAGTGCATCTGACTCAGCATCTATAGGTAAACAAGGGTCAAAGATAAAGCCTGTTTGGAACTCATATCAAGACAGAGTGGAGGCAGTAACTAACTAACACAAGCCTCACTTTAGCTTAACACTTTATTTTTCATTTATTGCACCTAGAGACAGAATATATATAATAATAATATCAAGATCATTCATGTGACAACTAGGGAAGCATTGTCCGCAGCAGATGTTTTCCTGTATGATGCTGAGAGTCTGTGCAAAACAGTTTCTCTAAATACACAGAGGTATTTGCCTTTTGATCCACAGTGGCGGTCCCAGAAATAGCAAACACTTAGTATTTGGCTGCCCTGAAAACACAACTAAGCAGCCATAACAGTCATTGTAAACTCGTATTCATGGTTGAACTGCTGGTCTGGTCACACTGGGTCTTGGAAAGCCATTTTATTTCTATCTCTCATGTATTTAATGGATCAAAACAACCAGTGATCAAAAAAATTCCAGTCCAAGCCTGTGATTTGTTTCATTTAATAAACTGAACATATTTGTTTTTAGGACAAAACAAGCAACAGTCTTCACTCTGGTCTTTAGGTAACATGGAAATGTTTAAATTAGTTGATCTGACTGAGGAAATGACAGTAGATCATTCAGTAATGTAAACAGGTAGCTGCAGTGTAATGCAGGAAAAAAGATTAGTGGATGATAAACTGTGGGGAAACCTAGTACTTGAGTTTCTTTGCTTTCCTCTCAATTCCCCACACACCTTGCACAAAGAAAGCATTGAGTCTCCCTTGACACCTGACACTATTCACTTTTTCCAGGCCTGGAACACACAACACTCTACACTGAGGACAGAATAAGAGAGAATGGCCTACTTGTATAAATATGCAGTCCTGCTCTGTCATGTTACACGCACGCTCAGTGGGAGGATGGAGATAGCAGGACTATGAGTGTATTGCTGCAGGTCTGGAGAAACTAGGACTTGCTGTTTCACAACTGTCTTTTACTACTTCTCCAGAAGGAATTCAGGCCAGATTCTCTGAGCCCTTGAGTCAGGTGATCATATTATGTCAAGAAGCCTAATAACTCATGGGTGACATGCGAAAAGGGGTTTCGGTCTGGTATGCGTACTAGAAAATACAGTACTTACTGGCGTCTGCTTTCACTTTGTCCATTTCTCCCATCAGTGTCACTTCTCGGTCCATTAAACTGGGAGAGAAAAAAAAAACGAGAAGAGACTGTCATTTCTCACTTCACTCACTTCCAGATAAGAATTATTGTGCGTGCTGAGTTTGCACAAAGATTACAGAGCAATAACCATCACATTTAACCAAGAGGCCGCTGCACAGTTAAGAATCACACAACAGCTTCAGCAGTTGACAATATCAACATGGGTCTAAGATGAGATAAGAAAACCAAAACAAAGGAATGAGGAAACTGAACCATGAGTTCCTGCTACTTTCCGATCCAAAGCTCTCAGCTGCAGGTACAATTGAGCACTAGTGTTTCTCAGGAGCAATGTTTGCGAGTGGGTGCTCGGGTTATTTTAGTGTGTACTGGGGCTGCACCTTATACCAGTTTACAGGCGTGTTCATTTGCTGTTACTGTGATCAATATTATAAATAAACACATCAACACAGCATACAAGAGGCGCAATGTTCACTGCGGTGAGTGAGAGGGTTGTTGGGCATCAAAGCCAAGATATAGCCAATGTGTTTCCCCATTTTAATAGTGTACTTAAAATTGCATTAGTTGTGATATTTAGGAGTGTTTACTGCACACTCCCCTCGGGACACAAACACACTGCATACAGGTGATTTTTCAATGCCAAAGCAAAAGCAAAAACAGAAGACTCCAAACGTGACTAAGATTTGCTCCATTTAAAAAGAAATGTGGTTTTGCAAACGGTTTATGAAAAACAGGTTTATTGTTAATTCGTAATTTTTGTATTAAATTAAGAAAACTTAAAAAGTGTACCTGTAAAGCAATCAGTATACCTACAAAAGCAGCTGTTGTGGTTTTTACACAGCAGCAATCTTGCTGACTGCAAAATTGGGGAGTTAACTTCCTCCATGTTAGCAATTTTCTGAAATAAGGTAATGATCATAAAGTTATGCAGCAGAGAACTGGGTGTGTAGATGTGGTAAAATATGCAGATTTCTACATCTCCAGTTTGCTTGTTCACACCAACTACTTTTATCACTTTTTCTGCACCAACACCATAAAGTGAGAGACTGGCCAAATACGTAAAGCAAAAATCCAGTGTTTTCACTTGAATTTGTCGTTTTCTTGCATTGTTCTGTGTTATTTTTTTAGACAGAGACAAATTTTCACTTCGCACACAATAAAAATAACCTAAGAGAAAATTTGAAAATAAATCAGGGAGATAAAGTCATGAAGTCAGTTTTAGTCGAAAAGGAACAAATGAAAGTTACATGCAGTAACTTTGGTGACTCATAAACCGGTGTGCTGTAGTCTACTAAAATTAAAATTTACAACTAAATCTCTACTGTATCTGCAGGTATCAAGTTGATGTCCACCAGTACAGATATAGAGAGCAGGAGCAGAGAAAGGGGTTCAGGTTTTTTATCATTCTTCATCAACTTTACTGCATCTGACATCAGAACATTTTCTTGTCTTGTTCTTGTACAATGGAGTACTGGGGCGGGAACAGGAGGCCATTTTTATCAAGAGGAATTCAGCCTCAAGCACACAGTTATGAGCTCTTCACATTCATGATCCACCTGAGCTCTGCCTCTGGTGCAGCATTATAAAGCATTTGCAAAGTACATACTCTCATGTGGGAAATGAAACTGCATGTGTGACAGCTGGCTGAATTATTACATATATTACACCCATGAGAAACATTGTATTGTTCATTAAATACTATTCATGCCTGAGTGATGGTTGATTATAAAGATAAATCAGAAACCGCAGAGAATTAAATTAAGCCTGATGTCCTGCTGTACAATGCTATACTGTTCTGTAGTAAAGTCCTACCTACGCTGTTACACATCAGCACTGTAGAAGTCTCACTTAGTTGAAGGTGCTGAACACCAACAGAACAATCTGTCGATTTAACAAACAAGAACACAAAGCTCTCAGGTTTTTTTACAGGCCATCACGGCACCGTGTCAGAAAGCTAAATGGATCCTATTCACCTTACAATATTGACAGAAAACCACAATATCACGTCTGAGCTTTTCAGAGAGACAAATTCAGAACCATCTGTAGTTATTAATAATGACATATTCTAAGAAATCATGCAGCCATATTGCAAACGTTTCTCTGTAGGCTTGTGGTGCGGGTTGAGTCAGGTCAGTCCTGTTCAGCCTTTTCAGGTTAGGATTAGCTCCAGCTAATAACCACCTCACTACCATTAATTAGAAAATGAGCTTCTTATTTACTGATGGCATCCAGAGCAATCACTCCAGACTTTTCACGGCTTAAACTGCTAAGAGGAGATGATCCATAAAAAGCTAGTGGTGGATAACAGTAGCTAAGAAGTTTAGCTAGCTAATAGAAAGGTAAAGAGTGCATTCTTAAATGTGCTGTGATAGCTTTAGCAAACACACTGAGCCCAACATTTGTCACTGTACTACAGTACTTGCCCTATTGATAACATTACTAAATAATGGATATCACCAAAATATGGGAGAACATATCATTTAGGTACTATTAAGTACCATATGACTCGCTAAATAAAAAGCAGTTGAGGTTCAACATATGGAACAGTTTGCTGATATGGCCCGGTGTCAAGGAGGACATAGGTAAGAAAAATGCCCTTTGCCTCAATGACAGAACAGCTAAACCTATAAAAATCCAGGAACCAGTTTAGTAAACAAGCAACATGACGGTATAAAATAAGCCCCTTTCAACCAATAGTTCCAGGAAGTTTGTTCTACAGGAGCTGGTCTGTGTGCGCATCTCTTTTATCCTTTCTTGCTTGTCCTTCTGTGTGCATTGAACCTCAGACAAATTGGACCTGACAGCCTAAACAAACTGTGCTGATTGAAATCCAGAAGAGACTAAGTTAATTTTTGAGCTTACAGTTGTGTGCCTCACGTTTGACTGGAACGTGATGAATGAATGAATGAATGAATGAATGAATGAGGAGGAAATGCAGATGTGGAATCTGGGGAGCGCGGCTCTTAAAATTCTGATGGCTAATTATTTCTGCTTTAAACTGGAATTATGCATCTACAGAGTCTGTGCACATAAATATCTCTGCACATGTTTGCAGAGAATCGTGTTATGTGTTTACAAATGAGGTGGTGCAAATAATTCCCAAATCGCAACGTGACCTGTTGCAGACCTGAGCATCTAACTAGCTCACTGGTTGATTGAATACCCTGTTGGGAAGTTTTGTCTAGTTTCTCTTTCAGAGATACACAAATCATCTACAAGTGGTCTTCTAGCAGAGCAAAGCTTTTATATTTCTTTCACTTGATATTTTTTCCATCTTAGTATTGAAACTGTCTTCGCTTAGTATCACGTCTGAGTATTCCACTGCTCTCCACTATTTATTAATATTTTAAAGACCAAGCAATTCATCAATTTGATTGAAACCTGGAACTACAATGAGAACTAAATGTAGTCCCTGATTCCTCGAAAGGCTTTTTATCTTGAGTCACCTCCAAAAGTAAAAAATATTTACATACCAGCTCTGGAGCTCAGCAAACGTCTGTTTCATCCTCTTGATGGAGGAGTCCATCTCCTCCTTGATCACCATCCTGTAGCGAGTCAGTGAGGCTGTGCATCTCTGCAGGTCCTTCACGGAGCGGTCGATGTTGGTAGCTGAAGCGCAGAGATTGAAGATGACATGAGAAATGATCCACACCTGGAAATGACTCACAGGGCTTTATCAATTCTAACAATACTACACATCATATGCAGGAGAAGATACAGATGTCTAACCGATTTTCTTAACTCCTAGCGATCCTTGCTCATCAGTAATAGGTGTAAATGAAGAAGTGGGGGGATGTGAATTTGAGCCTTGTCTGTGTCGGTTCTTGTTCCCTCTGGGACCCTGGTGATTCCTCGATCCTTTCTGTAAGGTGGGACTTGGAGCGCTACCTTGACTCTCTGCTTCTGCACCTATGAGAAGATAGGTCACTTTACTTAACGGTATTTTGCAAACCAACCTCTCCCAAAAATAAATAAGGGCCTAAATACAGATGTTGTCAGTCAGATTCACCAAACCCTGACAATGGTAAAGTATAACCAGTGTCATTTCTCCAGGCGACCGCACAAAAATGCAAAGAAAAACACAAAACCAGCATTTTTTCTTGCGAGTAGGTGCATTTGTGAGATTTGATTACTAGAATAATTCACGTCACCAAATGCTATGAAGCTACGATTCTATTAAGCTACGCGCTCGTGACAACAGAGCACCAAAACACCTCACAGCGTCAACAGTCATGTTAGGGTATTTAAAATGTGAGAATGTGTTTCTTATATGTCATTAAATTGCGACTTTACAGATTTGTTGTCCAACCTGTTCTTGCACAAGTCTCAATATGAATACTGACCCAGTTTTTCTTGATATGCTTTAATATATTTATATTACTCACTGAAGCAGTCAATCGTTACTCCACTGTAATAAAAACAAACCAAAGAGCTAATGCCTCCTCATCCCATCTCTTTCTCTTCTTTTTGAGGAAGAGCTGCATTTACCAATGGTTTCAGATGTAGTGGGTTCAGAGTCCAGCTCAGCGGCGTCCAGGGACGCAGAGTCCAACTGTTCGCTCAAACAATCAAGCGACTCTCCATCCATTACGGATCCATTGGCATGAAAACCGTTCATCTCATCTCTGCTCTCTTCAGGTGACGTAGCCTCGAGCAGAGCGGGCTCTACCGAGGCCTCTGGCTGAGGCTTGGGCTTCTTTTTTTTCTTGGGCTGAACAGGGAGATATCAGTATCAAACTGCTGTGTTCAAATTTACTTTGTTCATCACCTCTTTCCTATTGGTGCAATAGCTCAGAAAATTAATTGTACACAGTAAGAATTTTGTACGCTAAATGTTAAAAATAAATGCTTGAGCAACGAAACAGCACTTTAACAATTAGAGCAACAGGAGTTGACCAACAGTGTCATACAGTAAACCTGCTTACCCAGCCAGCAGATATTCAAAAGTCAGGCTTTCTGATTCTCACCTTCTTTTTGCCAGTGACATTCCACTCCTTCAGGATCTCGACTGCACTCCCTGCAGTGTAAGGCAAAGAGTGGTGACGAGAGTCAGTGACACAACAGATTCAAAACCTCGCAATACCGATCTCATAATCTGAATGCCCCGAGTTGTTAGGATGCCGCCAGTGCAGAACAAAGCAGTCTGACGTACCATCATATTCTATAATTATACCTGTAAAGCTAAAGGCTTATACATGACGTTCAACTTATGAAAGGAATGAATGGGTGTCATGCATGTCAAAAATGTTCAAGGCTAAACACAATTAATGTGGGCAGCGGGCCAGGACAACGGGTTTAACTAAATGTGGCCTAGGTGGCCTGGTAGCTCAGTGGGTTAAGCGTCAGCCTGGAATGTAGGAGGTCGCAGGTTCGAATCCCGTCTGACTCCTAGTTCATCCCATACCAGGTGTGTCCCTGAGCCAGACACACAGCGCTAGCTCCCTGTAAGTCGCTTTGGATAAAAGCATCTGCCAAGCAAAGTAAAGTAAATAGAATAAACTAACAAGCGGGAATTTGAAATAGAGCCATAGTAGTATCGGCACAGCAGTTGAGGAATAAGGGATCACGCATAGGTTTATCACAAATCCTTTTCTACGTCACTCCACGAAACGTACGGCGAGTGGAAAACGCAGTGTCGGGTGTAAAAGAAGCAAGTTTTAGGGGCTAAATATTTGTCATTCATGAGCTCAAACAGTAATGTTATCATACCTTCTAAGAAAGCCTGAACAGCCTTGTCAACAGAGTTCTCAAAATGCTGCAACACCAGCACAATCTCATTGTTGCTTTTGTTGGGCACAACTGCCCTGACGGCACCAATCTGGAAAAAGCACATATGAGGAACAGGTTTTAACATCATCTCTGGTAACACACAAGGTGACTCAACACTTGAAGGCTACCAAGTCCTTGCTGCTAACTTATGCAAAGCTAACAAGAATATTTAAACGGTTTAATAAGGTGCCATGAAAACACCACAGTAAAATTATGTGGTGTCCCATTTCCCCTAAGTTGCTCCATAAAGAAGAGGTTACATAATGACACACCTGAAGCCATTTTCTTTTTTCATGCGAGTGTCAGTTATCTAAGGCGTGAGCTGCCAAGCATCTCAATAACCTACACACATTGATAAATGACCTCTCATTGAGACATGAATAACTAAAGGCTCAAAACTAGCTCCAATGTTCTTCTTTTAGTAATAATGTTGTTTCTCGTTCTCTGATAACTTGCCCTCTCATGTTTAGTCTCACCAAACAGGCACACTGGGAATTAACTCGAGGAGAAGCCCATAATATTCCTCAAGTCTAGTGACAAAAAAACCTGGAGGGTCTTAGTGCCAATCGCGTGTAGCCTACCTTCTCCTTCATCCTCTCAGCTGTTCCTCCCTGGGACATGACCATTTTCGACCGAGTGTCAAACACCACCCCAGATGTATCTGGAAAAGAAAATCCAACTTCTAAATTCCATTGTCTGTTTAAGCCTTGAATAGTATTTGCAAACCATAATTTGCAAAACAAAACAACCACCATACATTTCAGAGATTTCCTGGAAAGACCTGCCGGCTATATCTGTGTTACAATAGCAGACTTGTATTTATGAAGCCACTTATCTCCATCGAACACACACATATCAACAGACAAGTTAATGTACTTAAGTAAATCAAAGACAACTATTAACCCTATTTAATACGTTGAAAGGAAATTGATTTGTTTCCTTTAGATATCATAAGATGCCAGCATCTCTGCATACTGTACCGTGGAGGTGGAAGGGTGTGTTATTTAGTCAAGCACAGCTGCTTCAAGTAAACAGCAGAAGCTGTACTTGTGAAAATACAAATAAAGAAAATGTCTACACTAAATATTCTGGAATATGCATCTGATATAAATTACTAATAAGCACTCAAGACTTTCAAAAAACATCTCCTTCTAAAAATAATAAAACTGCAAAAGCCTACAGCTGAGGGTGGCGAGTCCGGGTAAACTTACATTTATAGAAAGGAAAGTAAAAGGAAAAACCTGCTGGGCCCTTGTAAAAGAGATTTTCCACTGTGTGAAAGTAGGTTAATTTACTGTAAGAAGTGTGGTTGTGTTAATTTTGCAGGTTTAGGACGACACAATGCATGTGTTAAAAAAAAACTAACTACTTCTAAGGTAGACGTTTTAACCAAAACACATAAGACAAGTACTGGATTTGTTAATAATCAATTAATACATATAATTTTCATTTAAAAAAAAGGTTATGAAAACAAAATACACACCCCTTTGGCTGTTTTTCTTCGCCATATTGTCAGACACCAGTATGTGAGAAATAACTGGTTTTGCACTTCCCAGAGACTGTAAGAAAATCCTTCAAATGTGGTTAAGATGGTGTTTCAACAATGGCCCAAAGTGTGGTAACTTTTGCTGTTCTTCCTAAAGATGCCAACAAGGTTCCCAGCTGGCAGCAGGGCTGGAATGATGTTCAGATTAGGCCTCAGATTCAGGTTTTCCTCTTGTTTCTCCACCAAGTTTATCCAAATCTGCGAGAAAAAAAGGGCAACCAAAGAAATCCAGCTGTGTTTTAAGAACCAGTGTTCCAATGTAGAAAGACTTTACACAACTATTTACAGTGAAAGTAACTGTGGTTATGTTACATTGAGCAAAAAATGCACAGATGTGATGCCTCAACTTATGCAAGATGCAAAAATACGAATGCAAATCACACGAAAGCCATTTCCTTCCGTTATAAAGTATGAATGAAAAACAGATTTCAATAAATTATTGTCTGTGTGGCAGAGCATTCTCAAAAAAGATCTGCAGTTAATATTGTCCTTGGCAGAAGCGCTGAATTTAGTTTGGGGGAAAGAGTTAGTAGGGCTTTGTAGCCACACATGCTTGAAGAATATTTCCTTTTTCCAAGTTCTCTGCAGGAGTGGTGGGTGATGATGTTAAGACAACACAGAATATTCACGGCCCCGGCTCTCTGAACAGGCTGATGATTTCTGCAAATCCAAGTATTCCACACAGTGACAAATGTTCCTGAGCCTTCAACAGCAACTACCAAAAATATTTTAGATTTCCCTACAGCTGAACTGATTGCACAGACGATAGCCTGGTTATGTGCAAAACAGATTTATATCTGGGTACATTTGGACACAAACATTTCCCGAGTATCACCAATCAACTGGCAAAAATATATGGGATTTATTCAGTCTTTGTTCTCAAATAGAGAGAACACTTCACTTAAAAGTCTTAAAAGAAACACAAGATGTCTTCACTGTGTAGCAGATCAGCAAATGTCAAACAGCAAGTCTTGGTGTGTCTTATAAATGATGGGATCACCCAGCTGCACAATCAGTTCTGCACTGATGCTGCAGACTCTGCCATAAACCAGCCTGCTTTAATTATGTCCCTTTTATACTTAAAAAGCCTACAGTCACATGCTCAGCAAGTTGGACTCACACACTTTATGGGCCAGCTGATTCCTCCCACAATCTAGGTTTTTGTTTCTGACCCTGTTTCTCCAGAAAGGGAAACTCAAAAGCTGTACAAATCCACACCCTTTTGATTAGGACTTGGCATGCCACAGTCCTGGTTCCACCACACCTTTACAGACGTCAAACTCACACATGTACAGTCAACAAGTGACACTGGCACAGTCACTCATGCACACACTAGGATGCATTCTGTTTATCAAGAGGGATGGTGCTTGAGTCTTCAAGAGAGCCAGGTGCACTTGTGTTGAGTGACGCAATTCAGAAGTGCTAACTCAGCGCTCAAACACAAACCAATGAATGAAAGGTTTAAATGGACTAATTTAAACAAGGATATGGGTGACACTTTCAAGTCAACAGACAGAAGAGACATGGTTAATACCAGGGGTTTCATTGAGTTTCCAAAGCCGGCCTATAATATTTATTAACAGCCAAATAACGTTTCCCCCTGTCTGCAAGTCAGCAACTTCAAATCAGTTGTATCTGTGCCCATAGTCTCTTCAATTAAACATGATGCAGTTCTTAGTCCAAACAGAACATTAAATGCGTCTAATTAAAAGCAGTTAAAGCTAGCTAATCACTTAGAAACCGTCGTTTGCTGCACATCTGTTGGCAGCTTATGTGAACATAACGTTACTTATTCAAGGCTATTTCCAGTCAGATTAACGGTTATCTTTAACGTGTTGCTGGAAGACGCCCATAAAAATTAAATCCAAACAAAACATATGCTAAGACTCCAGAATCTGGTAAACCGAAGTTAGGAATCGATTAACAACCAAACAACTTATTTTAACACGAATGTCCAAGTTAGCTAACTCACACCGTATGCTGAACGACAAGAAGGGAATAGTTGCGGGAATCGTTAATTTTAGAAAGACTTACTAACAGAATACCTTCTGCTGCGTTGCAGAGGGGTTTTATTCGTACATAAGGGTATCTCGTTCAATACGGATTAGCTCACTTCACATTTTTGGCTGAAGTCCGGAGGTTACGTTAACGTTAGCCTGCTAACATTACTTAACGTTACATGGTTCACTTTGCGGGGTTCTGCGTTACTGCACGCAAACATTTCCAGTTAGCGGTATTTTAACAAAACAACAGCGACAGAAACATAATGGAGCACAAAGTAAGAACGCCTCCTTTGTGGACGGACCTTTGAATGAAGCCTTAGCTAGCGCACCGCTAGCAGACTGCTGGCTTTTTTTTTTATTCAGAGCCCCGTTGAAAGACTAGCCATCACTTAGCTAACCGACTAAACAGATAAAATGCAATTAAAGCGCTTTCTTTTAGACAAAAAGACAGTTCGCCGTGTTCGTAGTTAAACAGGATTAAATACATACTTGGTGTTGGCAAGAATACTGAGCAGTAGATTCTGGAAAAGAATTCCCGCAGCTCCTATCGCCAGCCGTCTTTAATGCCAACTAGTCTGCTGTGGGCAATATTTTCCTCCACCAGACTCCTCCGGGGTTGCCAGGTTGGATCAAAGAACCTCCTTCTAATGCGTTTCAAAGCGGTGTCCACAGGGCTTCAGGTGTAGGTTTTCCATTTACGTTTTTTGTATAACTGGTTATGCGCATTTCTTAGTATATATTCTTATCACAGCTGTGTCACTGTAAAAACAACTGTGCATCACCTTTTATTTGATTTCACACATAATGTGTTTGGTGACCACAGAAATTCAAGAACTGTCTTAGAAAATTCATTAAGACTTTTTTCTCTCTAACTCAGCAAATACAAAAAAATAATTCACTTCACTTTGTATTAAAATAAGATTCCTAACTGGGCCATACAACACTAGGAAACTACTTCCACTGACTTCCAGATTTCCCTGACAATCCCCCTGACAATTCGTAATCATATCTATTTAATCAGACGACTGTTTATTCATCATTTATTCATCTTGTTACAAATCTTGTTCATCTTGTTTATTCATCTTGTTACAAAGAGTGTTGTAGTGTTGTATTTTTGTCTATAATTTGCCTTTAATTTATTGTATTGTTTTTCTATCTGTACTGTCCTAAAAAGCTACAAAAGACCAAATCAAATTCCTTGTATGTGCAACATACTTGGCGTATAAAGCTGATTCTGATTTATCAAAGACATCATATTGTATTTCCACTACATTACACATTAATGTCAATAACCTATTTTTGTACATTGTATATGTATTTGTGTTTGTGTTGTTGTTAATCCTCTCCAGTTATGGTTCTTCCTTCTTTCCCCTTGAACTGAGAGCTGCTATGACAAGGCAAACATTTTCCCTCTTGAGATTAATAAAGGTTTTTGAATCTTGACTTGAAAAGAGGCTGAGTACAGAACGTTTTGTAACTGTGACAATGTGGTGTTTCACCTTTCCCTTGCAGTTAATCGTGTCACATTACTTCTTCATTCTTCAACTTTCTAGAGAAATTCTTTTCCTCTAAGAGAGGGAAAGTTTCTGATCAGATGTCTGTCTTTGTCACAATGAATGTTGGATGCTGGAGGGAGGAAATCAGATGTGCAAAATAATTGTTAAGCATATTGAAGAGAAGATATAAGGTGGGACACAAATAGAATATTGTATTTCCGTATATGTAGTTACCTTAAACAAGCAGTGAATATGTATAGTTTTATATTGAATTACTGTTTTTTGTACACTTGTATTCACATTTATATAAATTCGAACAAACTAATTTAAGCACACTGCAACATTTCTGATTTATTTCTGTGACATGCAGTGTTCCCTGCTTTTCTCTGTAATATAATATTATTTTGTATAAAATATTAAAAGAAAAACACATTGCAGTTGTATCTTGTTATTGTTTAATACCAAAGGTTTTATGAAATGTGATTGTTTTGTTAAAATGTGTGGAGTACATCAATCTGAAAACTGCATTCAAATTCCTATGAGAGTAAATATATTATAAGGAAAAGGAATTATCCTTTACGACAATAAGCAACTGTGATGGGTCTGTTATACATGACATTATTAACACAATTTTAACTTTTTTTAACAGCTTTTCTAGTATATTTATAAATAAATAAGCAGTGCATGTTCTTTTATTGATAACGTGTAATGATTATTTTTTGGTATTGACGCTTTTTTGTGCACATTGTGTGTTTTAGTGACCTATTAATTAGTAATCACCAAAACGACGACTTGACTACTTCCTGCTTCACTGAAAGTGTGTAAAAAGAGGCTAAACATCCAAACCTGGCAACTCAAAATCCACGTCGTCATTTCCGTAGGCGAAGAATGGGGTTTGCTCGCTTTGCTGTCTTGTACCGCCCGGCTGCTCATATACTTTAGCAGCCGTGGTGTGACATCATAAGCCTTCGCTTTCTCTCTTGCGGACTTATGTACATGATGCAATGACAGTTCTCACGTCGAAGAAAAGAGTACATTTAAAGAAAATGCTTCCAAAACAAGCCAAATACTAGATTTCTACTGTGTGCGTCTGTGTGAACGAGGGGGCAGCAGCTTGAAACACCGTTACAGTCCGACGGAAAGAAGCGGAGCACCACATTACACCAAAATGGCAACCCCCTATGTCACAGATGAATCTGGTAAGGCTCCTGCATGTGCCAGACCTTTGTTTAACAGAAACAAAATCCACGTCTTTATAAATAGCAGCTATAATGGAGGCCAAGGTTTCTTGCAGTACTGATTGTCAGCGATAACACATTCAACGACTTAGCTCGATTTAAATGCTTCGTTTTGGAGCTAGCTAATGCTAGTTTTAGCCGAAGTAGCTATGGTTATACTCTCAACTGTTACTCGTAGCTGTCGTTTTCATTTTATTCTCTATGTGAATCTAGTAATGGGCATATACACAAACTGCTGCCAGAAACACACTTACTTTCTTACTTATGTGGCGTTGTGGTTGTCTGTTTCTTATTAGCCGCATTAGCGAGCTAACGTCAGTTAGCATTTTCACTAGCTGCTAATAGTCTATGGCAGGTGAGTTAGTGTTGTGATGACAGTGGATGACTGTATTTCGTTATATGTGCTCACCGAAACATTGAAATCTAAACATTATTAAAATTTGTTAATAATGACCATGTGCAAGCAGTTCTACAAGCTAAAAGTAAAATTGTTCACACCTCTTGTTGAGTATAAGTGGCAACGTATAGTACTACACTGCTACGAGTCTGTAATGACTCAATGTAATGTAATGTAACAAGTTGTTACAATGTAACAAGTTTGTAATTCAAAGTTTAATTAGAGTAAAAGTGCAAGTATTGATAACAGCTTTTGCTTACATTCACGCCCACTTTGTGTCTCTTACGTATTAATACAGACAAATTATAAAATTTAAAAGAAGAACCACCAACTTAATTGTGATTTTTTTTTTACAAATTAAATGCTGCAAGCAGATTGTTCCTTTAAACTAGTCACAGATTACTCTCAGATTACTAAAATAACATCAGCCCAGATTTTTAGTTGTTCCTTTAAACTAGTCACAGATTACTCTCAGATTACTAAAATAACATCTGCACAGATTTTTTAGTTGTTCCTTTTGGTTGTTCCTTTAGATCCTTTAGTTGTTCCAGATTTTTTAGTTGTTCCTTTAAACTAGTTGTTCCTTTAAACTAGTCCTGCAGTCTAAAGGTGTAACAGATCAACAATTAAAATGTCTGTATTGTAGTATTATTGACTGTTAATTTATGAATTTCTATTTTAATCAGCAAGCTGACACAATGACAGCGTTTAATCTCAATTTGACCACATTTCATTCATACCACATTTTATGTGAGATACATCAGGGGAGCTTGAATACTGCTAGAAAAGTTAGAAAATGTGTGTCTACATAGCAGACTTTCAGCCACCCCCCTTGCTGTGGCCATCTCATTTCCAGCTGAGGTGCAGTTCATCCCAAACAAGCCTATTTCTGTGTTTAGATGATCCTGCATTTACAATTTTCCTCTGTTCTCTGTATAGCGCTCAGTGGGATCCTCTGTGTCCACACTCACATGTGAGCACGCTCTAACCATAGCACAGAGTGCGTCAACCACCTGAAAACATCCAGGGTGGTGTACGAAATCGGTTAATTTGTCATTAAATCAACTACGCTGTAATCCTTAGAAAAAGTGAATTCTGACATGAAAAGGTGGAGTTTTTTCAGTTTTACCTGAGGATGTGCTGGAGGCCGATCTTGGTTTTACCCATTCCTGGTTCTCCACAGTATGTCTGTGCAGCAAATTGCTCATGTTGCAATCTCCGGCGACAACTTGAGCACGTCAGCATTTGCAGTAAATAGTTGTTTGGTCCTAGTCCGAGCTTTAAAAACCAAAGTATCTCCAGACAACAGACAAGCAAATGTCCTTCTGTGTCACCATGTTTAACTTCATTATCTGCTACAGCTGCATTTTCATTGCTTAGTACCTCCACTAACACAGGTACTGCGTTACATGCGGGTTTAGTGGTGTAGCAGCACAAAAGGTCAGAATGTTGCTTAGGCTGTTTAAACTGGTATTACGGTATAAGAAAAATCCAGTTTTCTCTATGGATACTACATGCACATAAGACGTTTCAAGGTTTCTAACTCAACAAACACAGTGACATCTTGTGGTTTGTTAAATTTACGGCAGCCTGTGCAATACCTCACATGTTATTGTGCAGTGTGATAACAATAAAAGCATCAAAAAATTATCACAAAATATTTACCTACATATGTTGATGAGTATGTGTCTGTTTCCATTTGTGTAGTTTCGTTACCTTCTCCACTGTGAACCCATGTGTTTTGAATTTGTGTTTGGTTTATTCGACAGAGACGGCACACATGCAGAAATGCAAATTCCCACAGTCAGCTGATAACACTGTGCTTATATCTGTAGCCCTTGGATATATATTTATATTTATGTTGAATAATAACTGTTCTAACTAATAACTAATAATAATAAAACAAAAGCAAGGATAGAATACAAAAACCCAAACATAGCTTTTACTGCTTTCAGAGCAGCAATATAAAATGTATAAGGTTTTTTATATAATTTTTTATATTTAATTTATATATAAAATTTGTATTTATTTATAAAGAGAGTAGGGGTGTTAATTTTAGCAAATATATATTTGGATATATATATTGTTGCCCCTCTGAAAAAGAAGGTAGTTAATCAGAAGAGGTTTGCTCCATGGTACAATTCACAAATCCGTAGATTAA
>JAUMTR010000025.1:17579907-17591003 GCA_032270685.1 Microctenopoma stevenorrisi | reverse complement strand
CTCACACTGTAAAGTGCCTTGAGATAACTTTTGTTGTAAAATGGCGCTATATAAATAAAATTGAATTGAATTGAATATAATAATCAGAATGCTAATTTCTTTTAATATAAATATGTTAAAATCTTAGCAGTCATGTGTCAGTTCACCAGACATTCAAAGCGATCCAGTGAACACAAAGCTATTTTCTTTTAGTGTTTCCACAGTGTACAAAATACAATCACATTTTTTTTTAATGCAGAATTCTTATATTTTCTATATGTTCTTCAGGGAAATATATTGCTGCCACTCAACGACCTGATGGAACATGGAGAAAGCCGAGGCGAGTGAAGGATGGTTATGTCCCGCAGGAAGAAGTCCCAGTGTAAGTGTTTCCTTACATAGAAAATAAAATGAGACGAGTGCAACAGTCAGTTGGCAGAAAATTAATCTGCTATTTTGACTATTAAATGATAATTTCATCATTTAATTTTTAATACCCAAAATACCAAACATTTGCTGGTTATAGCATTTAACATATTAAATATTGTTTTGATTTGAACTGAAGGTTGAACAAAGGGTTATCTCAGAAAAGGTCACTTTGGACTGTGAGTGATCATATTTATTGACCAAATGACTGGGAACTTAATTCGCAGTCTTAAGCTATGAAAAGGTTGTCTTTTGATCTCTCTCATTTGCATTTCATCTTCTGTTTCTGTTTTTCCTTTTGCTATTTTAGGTATGAAAACAAGTATGTGAAGTTTTTCAAGAGCAAACCAGACCTGCCACCTGGCCTCAACCCGTCTGAGGCAGAGCCACCAAAGCAGCAGCAGCAGCAGCAAAAGATCCCCGGTGCAGACGGTGAAATGTCCGGACTCTCAAAGTCGGCCAAACGCAACATGAAACGGAAAGAGAAACGAAAACAGCAGCAGCAGCACCAGGGGCAGGATGGAGATGCAGATGTGGAATCTGTGAGCGATGCTGTCGAGAATGTGTCGATTTCAGACAGCAGTGAGTCAAACAAGGCAGCGGTGTCGGTTTCTGTCTCATCTCCCGGTGATTCGTCAGCAGCAGCAACTGAAAAAGCCAAGAAGTTAAAAAACCTGAAAAAGAAGCTGCGGCAAGTTGAGGATTTGCAGCAGAAAGTGGACTCGGGGGAAATAAAAGAGCCGACAAAGGATCAGCTGGAAAAGCTGGGCCGGGCAAAGGCCTTACTAGATGAGTTACAGCAGCTGGAGCATGGGTCTTGAAGCCGCAAAGGACGAAAGGAGAGTCAGACAGACCGAACATAGAGACTACATAATAAAACACAAGGAAGGGACCTTTGCAGCTTTGTGATCTTAGTTTCCATCAAACGTATTCTAAATATTTGATATTCATTTTGATATTTGTTATGAACTTTGGAAGTGAACACTGTCCCAGCACCTTTCAAGCAGAGCGCAGCAGGGTGGCTATGTAGCAGGAACCACAACTTCAGAACTGACAAGTTTTCTAGGTTTAAGTATCTACATAACATGAGTACTGTCCATGTGCTTGTACTGGCCATTCAATTACAAATATCTTTTAAAGGCATCATTGTGAATTGTTTTGTGCATGTCTGTCCTTTCCATTTTGTACCTTCCAAAGCATCAGGTGTCACGCCTAAAATGGGAAATAAAACTTTTTCTGTTCTAATTCTATCCTAATTTTTTACCTGTTTGCTTTAGGCTTTTAGCTCAGTAGTCATTTTTGGATCAGTCATTACATCATGTCATATCATATTTTGGTGTAATTGGTTTTTAATGAAATACGATATACAGTGTGAGGATAAAGCTATACGGTATGTTACATTTGTGTTATGGTGGACGAATCCCATAAAAACACCAAAAACAACGGTGAACTGATCAAACCAGCAGGTGTTGTCTGGGTATTCAAGACTTATTCCTCTGTGCCATAGAGCTCCGTTTTCCATAACCTATTTAAACCCATCAATGAGCCATAAATGTTCCTTTTTATTCTAATTATCACGATGAACATGGACACACCTCTGACTCTGAGTAGATCTCCTGCTTTTCATAGTTAATTAGCAAACAGCAGCACCCAAAACATCCACATTACAGGTCACATACGTAGTGATGCATTTTGTTGGACCCTGTCTGAAAGGTCACAGTTACTTTACTGGAGAAAAGAGACACATTATTTGACCCATTTCTGTTTGATTCTGTTTTAAGGAGGAATGTCCAGTGCCAGCTTGAAATTAACCTGCAACCTACCTACTACTGATGATCTCAGGAACCCTTACACTGTCAATAACTTGTTAAAGCAGACTGAAGGTTGAAGCAGAAGACCACAGTGAACTTCACCTCCTGTTTCTGAATAGCACTCTGTGTACTCGTGTTACTCGTGTCTGTATATATAGTATATACTTCTCATTATCTATCGTTATCTGTAGTATATGTGAAAATCTAATGATTTAAATGCAAAGGGGGTTTTACAGCACATGTACAGAATTATGTCAATCAAGCTGTAACTAATGTGTTTATTATGGAACCGGGACACAGCTTAAGATCAGAAGGAAGGATGTGTGCTACACCTGAAAAGCCGAACTCAGGGCAGGAAAGCCCAATGTTTGCATTAAACCAGGGGGTGTTTAGTGTATTGGCATTGACCTATAGTAACTCTGTCCCGTCGCTTTTAACGAGCGGTATTCTGCAATGTTGCAGCAGAAGAGAAGGCGTACTCTGTCTCCGTCCAGAAGACGATTTGTAGCAGTGGTTACACGGGGGCGTCATTGTCTCTCCTTGAATAGGCTCATATGTTGTGAGCAATATAATTAACTGTTGTCTCATAGAGGAAGTGCGGTTAGTTGTTTTCTTCATAGAGTTGCGACCAGAACGTAAAGAATGGTCCAATTTATTTAGAACATGCTTCAGAAACATAAATCATAAAGGAGCTCCAGCAGCTGTATTCCTGGTACATCTGAAAAATAATTATTATATAGTTATAGTTATAAGTATTGCAGCTTAATTCAATGTCAAAAAAATGTTTTTGCCATCACCTTCATTTTATTTTTTTATTTTTAATAGATCTGCTCTTTAATTCATTTGCTTCCTTCAACGTAAACATTACTCGGAAGTTATTCACACTAGACAGACAAAAGGCTCTAAATGATGGTGTGAGAAGGCGTGATCGTGCTGCTGGTGTCTGAAATATGCATCGGTTACACATTCCTTGTAAAGGTTTATTACGCGGTTTCGAGGCAGGTCCTGATCAGACGCTGGATGGTATAAAAACTGAATCTCGAAGCCAGTGGCCCCAGATGTACTAATACAACATGGATGTAGACGAAGACGCGGCAGCCTCCAGAGATACTTAGATTCAGATCCTATTTATCAGTGTGAGAGGTCAATGTGCTGTGTTGGATTGAGTAGGGGTAGTTTCTGTTTGTCTGATAATGGAAAAAGACCCAAAGCGGAAAATGGGATATAGACTGGAGTTAATGGTGCTTCTTGTTTTGATGACAACAGCTTCATCCAGAGCCCAGAGAGAGGGAGACTTTACAGGAGCAGTGGTAAGAAAGAAGAACTTCAGATAATAATATAAAAAATAGTTCATCATTCAAACGTAAGAGAAAAATGACATGGAACCAGCACCGTGACATGGAAACACACACAAGTGTAATTACACTGTGTAAATGAGATTGTCTATGTTATCTTTACGAACATGATTAAAACCTTTAAATTACAGGTTGGTTCTGCAGAAGAATCAAAAACAACTTATCAGGTGGGGTGAATGTGTCGTGGTGCTGTTAACACCACCGGCATCATCAGCTCTGATAAAATCAATGCCACCTGTGGGTAGTGAGTGCGCCATTAAGGATTCCAATGATAGTAAAATGCCTTTGTTAGGACTGCGATGTCTCATTTAAAAGACTTCTCCATGCAAATTCCACATTGTATTTGCACATTTGAGTACATTTAAGTAAATGGTTTGAATGTGTCTGCTCTCTTTAGGAGTATTTAAGGAAGTATGGTTATCTGCGCATCCCACTGGACCATAAAGGCCAAAACCATCCAAGTCAGGAAATAGTAAACGCCTTGAGGTGAATCTGCAAAAGCTGTGTCTCAGATTTGACTGCTTATTTTTCCAAATCTGGAAAAAAGCACTAACATTTCCTCTTTCCCTTTTGCACATCAGCATCTTTCAGAAAGTGACAAACCTGAAAAGATCAGGAAAACTAGATTCAGCCACACTGGCCATGATGAACAAACCTCGGTGTGGTGTTGAAGATTCTTTCAGTAACAAAGCGCTCAGATATCGAGTCATGGGTTGGTTATTGTTACATAAGAACATATTCTGATTCTTAACCTGCGTAAACGTGTAAAAACATATAATATATACATTTTAATTCCATTCTTTTGAGTGAAAAGAAGCTCTGACAATGCAGAGCAAAAAATTGAATCTAAAATGTAATAAAAAAGTAACAGAAGTGTCTTCAAACTGAACAGGTTACTGGCGGAAGAAGACGCTAACTTACCGCATCTATAATTACACTCCGGACTTGGGTCAGGGAAAGACGCGTTTGGCCATCCAGGGTGCATTTAAGTACTGGAGTGATGTTTCACCTTTAAGGTTCAGGGAGCTGCAGCACGGACGAGCTGACATCAAACTTTCCTTTCACAGAAAAGATAAGACGTGTCCAGTGCCGTTTGACGGCAGAGGTAGGTGCAACTTTGTTAATGTTTTTAAAATAGGAAAAAAAAGGTTGTGGTTGTGAAATGTTTTGTGATTTCACATGTGCTGAAAGAACTGAAACAGACTGAGATGCTGTAGTATTTAGTGCAGTTCTTATTTTATCTTTAGGCCATGTTTTAGCTCACGCTGATGCTCCTGAGTCAGGCATTGTGCACTTTGACGAAGATGAACTGTGGACAGAGGGGAAGTCCCATGGCTCCAACCTGAGGATTATTGCAGCCCATGAGATTGGCCACGCTCTCGGCCTGGGCCATTCTCAGTATTACAGCGCACTCATGGGGCCCGTATACAACGGTTACCGCTCTGACTTCAAGCTCCATCCAGACGACATACACGGCATCCAGGCTTTATACGGTAATCTTGGATTACACTGCTCGGCCACTACATGTGTGTTCAATGCACTACACAGAGTTTGTGTAATGTGCAGAGTTGTTACTTTTCAGGAAAACCAGTAAGTTCCCCTCCATCCAGAAATCCAAGCCAGTCAGTGCCAGGAGGATTTATTATAGATCCTTGCAAAGCCACGTTGGATGCAATGATGTTGGGTATAGAAACTCTGATTCAGTTACAGCTACAAAATAAACAAGTGATTTATTCCATAATTTCCTCTAAACAAACTTTTTTCTTCTTCACTGTGTCCGTGCAGGTCCTTTGCATAAAACATATTTTTTCAGTGGACAGTATGTGTGGACGGTGTCCAGCTCCGGCCACAACACTCCCGTCCTGATCTCTGCACTGTGGAAGGAGCTGCCAGGGAGTCTCAGTGCAGCTGTTCACTCCCAGCGGACTGGAAAGTCCTACTTTTTAAAAGGTGGATTAATTTGGAATTATAGTTTCTTTTTCTCACAGTACAGTACTAGCAGGATTTAAATGTGGGTTCCAGGAACGATCATTCATGTTAGTGGAGCGCTTACAGAATACTCCTTCTTCTCTCTAAAAATCTATTTACAGGAGACAAAGTTTGGAGATACTCTGGATTCAAACTTGACCAGGGCTTTCCAAAACACTTGGCTAATATTCCAGCTAACATTGACTCGGCCATGTACTTCAGCAAGAACAAAAAACTATTATTTTTCAAAGTAAGTGCAAAGGATTACATTTACTACAATTTACTGAATCATTTATGCCATCTATCCAGTTTGCAGAAGGTAATACCTGTCTCCTTTAAGGGCTCTGGATACTGGCAGTGGGATGAAATTGGCCCAACAGACTTTAGTTCTTATCCTAAACCTACTGAACAACTCTTTCGTGGGGTGCCCAGCGATACTGATGCTGCTATAACATGGACAAATGGTCATACATACATGTTCAAAGGCACCAAGTTTTGGCGTGTAAACCATCACGGAGTAGACAAGGGTTATCCTCTGAGCATTGCCACCCACTGGATGCAGTGTGATGACTGAGCCACCAGAGGTTCCCAAGGACTCTACACAACCTTCATGCTGCACAGTGATTCAGTATAACAGTGATACATCCTTATTTATTTGGAGTCTGACAAAGAGTTAGAAACGAATCAGAGCATCCTTAATGCTTTTATATAAAGAATTGCATTAAATCAACAAACAAATCACCGCTTCCACAAAGGGATGCTTCTTCTCTAAGTCTTATTCTTATTAGTTCATTCGTGTTGCTTTATTTAAGCCATTTCCAAGAGTGGGAAAAGCTGCTCTCATCCACCTCCCACTTGTAAGTCAGAGTAAAAAGACTGTTCAGCTGGCAAGGACCATCAAAAACATCGTTTTACCTTTATTTATTTCCACATACAGTATAATACAAAAGCATAAACCAACATAATATGAATAGAAGACCTCAAGTTGCATCAAGTTCTCCTGCTGTAAAGTCTGTCTCCTTGGTTTGTTGCACAGCATTTCTTATTTTTCTAACATGTATTATCTTTTTACATGCACTGATATGAATTAATTGCTTGTAGTAATATTACACAAACTTTAGAACCCAAAGTAATCTAGACATATATTTTAGGCCTGTGCACTGTGTCCACTGACAGGTTGGTTGTTATATGGTTGTACGGAAAAAAAACATCACAAAGTGTCTGCAACTCAGAGTTTCAAACAGCAGTGGCAGCGATCACAAGTCTGATGACTTCTTTATCGCGTCACCATTAAGAGGAGAATCTCCACACATGTCAAATCACACTGTGTGCAGCTGAAGATCTTCTGATGAAGTTACAGTTAAAACGACTCAAACTGTTTCAGACTGTTCAGACTGTTAAGACCGGGGAGGCAGCAGTCAGAGGCACCATGGAGCCTGTCTCAAAGTCAAAGTCAATCAGCGTATGTGTGATCGTGCTGACGCTGCTGGTGGAGGAGCCTGTTCCCATCTGATGCTCCCGAAGGCTCTGGAGGTAACTCTGAAAAGACAAACAGGTGATAGAGACATTGACACTGCGCTGACAAAATGCTGTTCACGTAGTGGCCAAAAATTAAAATTCCATAATGAGAAAATGCGCCATTTATTTATGTATGTACATATTTTGAGGTATTATTTCCAGTTCATGAAACTTCTACTCTTTGACCCTATTTAAGATTACAATTTTAATTGACTAAACATTAACTAAAAAATATCTGGGCTGATTGATTAATTATTGAGAAAGAAGTGATGAAATAATTTTATAAATAATAATATAACATTTACAGTTATACATTTTACTTAATTAATATTTTGCTGATAATACATATGTTTACTTGAGTAAATTGAGTGAAGCGCTCCTGCTGGCTGATGCTTTTTAATCGGAGACACTCACCGGTGCTAGGACGTCCCCAGTGTAGCGCTTCATGGTTGGAGGCTGGCGCCGACGCTGTGCTGGAGGTTTCCTCACTGACTCTCTGTGCCTGTACTTCTTGCTATATGTATTTTGTTTTTTGTGAGCAGCTGAAAAGCAGACAAAGAAAAGATGAAACTGTGAGTATCCAACACCACGGAGGAGGTTCAGAGCTCCCCAGGGCAGACTGAATTAAACTCACCTTCTCTGTGTGATATTCCTTTGGCAGTAAATCTCCATTGCACCAACACACCTATGAGACTTAAAACAGGACATGTCCCAGTGATCACCCAGCTGAACCAGCAGAGTGGACGCAGCGCGACTTCACAGAGCATATCATACACCTGATCCGACAGCATAAACGTCCCCACAAGGAAGTCGAAACACAGCATCACAGTGGTCGCTCCGAACACAGATGTGTAGACGATGCTGAACAGTTTCTGCCAAAGAAGTGTGAGGACGGCAGCGGTGATGCTGGCAGCCAGCACCACGCCGACAGGCACCCACACAGGGGCGAGGACGTGAAACTGTCCTACTACCACCAAGATGGCAAGGGCGAGCAGGCCCCCGAGCTGCAGGCCACTGAGGATAAGTCCCATCGTGGACACCAGCATAGTCATCAGTCCGCAGAGCACAGCAACGCCCAGGCCGATCCCTGCCTTTGTCTCCAGACCCAGCTGAGCATCCAACACAGGCTCCTTGTGATACAACAGGAGTACTGCTGCGGTGCCAAACATGAAGCCAGAGAAGAACATGACCATCTTGAAACAGCGGTATCCTAAAGAGAAAGTTCAAATGAATCAATAAAACAGCAGCTCATTCTCATCCATCTAACAAATCAGTGATTTTTCTTTCACAATGTTCTCATTTCTAACATTTACATAATGTTCATAACCTGGATGTTTCATTTACATAACAAATAGAAAGGACAGACACTCTCAATACATTATAGTCCAGTACAACATCACATTTAAAGGTGTAGTCTGTGATTCTACTGAGGGTTTATTGACATTTGAGCAATATTACAGTAACTACTATGCTGAGAATAATCAAGCTCCTTGTGATGTGCATTCTGACTGGATGCTAAAGGGCAAAAATGCCGCCTGCTGTTTCCACATGAGATTAAAAAGCTGTTGACCATATAGTATAGATTCTGCATGATGGACCCACAGAAAACACTGAGATACAGTTGGACATAAGGTCTGTGAGCTTTTAACTGCAATTTCTCTGAGAACGTATGCGCTACAACAATGACAGCTGCTGGGATAATCCGAATAATCAGTCACAAGTAACTGAAATACTTTTTAGAATTGATTTGTTCCTGTATTCGTGTCCAGCTCTAACATCTGCCATTAACATTCCTCAGTGTGAGCTGTAGAAAAAAACCCACAGTTTCTCACTTTCTCTGCCTTTTCTCTTGTCTTTTGGGTCAAAATATATGTAATTCATAATTCTGGGTTTCCCTTATTATGTACGAGCTTCTGCAAACACAGACTTTGCTGTGTATGTGTTTGTATAGTGTCACATGTTTCAGCGCGCAGGTCACATTCAGAGCACGAGAGTTTATTGTACTTATGTCCAGCATTTTTCCACTGCACATATTTGTTTGCTCACTTGTGAATGATCTGTCTTAGGTGCTTTTTCCCCAGAGTTTATAAATGCACAAAGTCACTGTCAGACTTTTGTGGTGTTGCCAGGTTTGATTTTGTGCAACAGGTGCCCCTTCACATACACATGCCTCAGACATGTCAAACTCAGACACATGACGACCCATCTGCCTGTTCTAGCTTTAAGCTTATCCCCACTAAACCCCTGGCAGCTTTTAGACACCTGCCAGTGAGGGTTTAATCCATCAGGTGGGCTAATGAAACATGAAGAGGACATGTAAAGGCAGTGGATGCAGTGAGGTGTCAAAACGGTGACGTACAGTAGGTGTTAAACTGCTTTAAAAAACTACTGTGCCCTTCTTAAAATCTCCAGGTTTGATTCTGATCTTATTGATACCTACCAAAAAAGCAGTAGATGAGGCCAAAGCAAAGGCAAATAGAGCAGACAGCAGATGGGATGACTTCATACTTCATATTAATCTCAAGTGTACATTTGTCCTCCTCCGTTAAGCCAGCTCCTGGCTCTTCAGTAGCATAGACAGAAGTGACTGCCATCTTGGAGGATTACTACTTATACTGCTGTGTAGATGGTATGGACACAAATCTGTTTTATTCATGGAAGGGGGGTAACTGCAGTGTCCTGCATGCGGTGTCCAGCGAAGGAGGAAATTCCTGCACGAAGAACTCGCACTGAACCCTTTCCTGCTGTGCACCTGCAGAAAGAGGAGAGTTATTTTTCAGCTCTGCTCGCTTGAGAATCATTAATCTTGACTGTCACGTGAAAATACTGCTTGTATTCAATTTGAGAGTGTGCTATGCTTTTCTGTTGACACATTAAGCTGTAAACCAACTCAATATATGAGAGTGGGTTTTTCCCACATGCAAACATCTGTTCAGGAACCAGAGGTGGAAACTAAGGATCCCCTCTGAGATTCTTTCCTGGCTCTTTTGTTCAAGAACAGGACACAGACGAGGAAGTGACCCTGGTGGCCTGGTGCCGTTGCCAAGCAGGCATATTGTTCACAGCATGTGATGAGGTGTTTACTGAACAATGTAACCTGTTTGAAAAAAGCAGCTGCACAATAATATTCTTTTACTGAACAGAGGAGAAGAAGAAATAATCAGGAAAAAGAATGCAAGGACTGTCACATGAAGTTCACAGTATAAAAAGGTAAAAGGTATGAATCATGTCGACTCATAGTGTAACTGCCTAACTACAGTGTGGGCCACCATAAGGAGCTCATAAGCTGTTCAGGCAGATCCCACGGTCAGCAAATGGAATTAGAGGAGCTTTAGCAGGTGAACCATCCACCCCTCTATATCATCTGTTTCCTCCGTGTAGACCGTGTAATAAAAAACTAGTATTTCCCACAGGTTCCAAATAATTTCTTAACAACGTAGAAACACAAATGACAAATGTTTCTGTTGCCTACCTGGGACGAGGCATGTCTTCACAGATTAAATGTGAGCTTCATCTGAGCAACAACAGCGTCTTCATTAGTAGGTTATCCAATTCCAGCAAACCCAACCAGAAGCAGCCTTTCAGGAGTTTGTCAGCAGTCTGAGTGTGAGACTCAGAGTCTGACGCACTCGTCTGAATTGCAGTGTAAGTCCCTCATCTGTACTCATGTGGACAGCTGACGCCTGACTGAGAGAGAGACTACCTGCCCCCAGCGACAGTACAACGCTGCTGCCAAGTCCAGCTGAGAGTTCAGCTCTCACTGCCACTGATCCCGTGGGAGCTCAGTCTGTGTCTCCATATGGTGAAAGTTGACTTAAGGTAAACAGATTCCTCTGTGGACAGAGGGACATGTTGGTCCCTAAAATGTCTGTATTCATGGGGCAGAGAAGCTCATTGAATCCACTAATAACTGGACACACTTTAGGGTATTGTCATGTATGGCAGTCTGTAGGCAGTCTGTTCGGCTGGGGAAGACTGTCTCAGACTCCCAATCCATCAGCACAGGATCTCCACAGGGCTGTGTACTTTCCCCCCTGCT